>OX421457.1:20992491-21012491 GCA_949126865.1 Montipora capitata | reverse complement strand
AGTGTGGAAGTTTGGCAGTGTGGAAGTGTGGAAGTTTGGTATTGTGGAAGTTTGGTATTGTGGAAGTTTGGCAGTGTGGAAGTTTGGCACTGTGGAAGTGTGGAGGTTTGGCAGTGTGGAAGTGTGGAGGTTTGGTAGTGTGGAAGTGTGGAGGTTTGGTAGTGTGGAAGTGTGGAAGTTTGGTAGTGTGGAAGTTTGGCAGTGTGGAAGTGTGGAAGTTTGGTATTGTGGAAGTTTGGCAGTGTGCAAGTTTGGCACTGTGGAAGTGTGGAGGTTTGGCAGTGGGGAAGTGTGGAGGTTTGGTAGTGTGGAAGTGTGGAGGTTTGGTAGTGTGGAGGTTTGGTAGTGTGGAAGTTTGGCAGTGTGGAAGTGTGGAAGTTTGGTATTGTGGAAGTTTGGCAGTGTGGAAGTTTGGCAGTGTGGAAGGGACGCTAACCCAAACAAGAACCCTAACCCACACTACCAAACTTCCACACTTCCACACTGCCAAACTTCCACACTGCCAAACTTCCACACTACCAAACTTCCACACTGTCAAACGTCCATGTACTAATTATTTGTGAGTAAATTTCTCGCATTTGCATTCTTTTCTGATGACGCGTTCTGTGCTCTTCTACCCGAAGTAAAAGCCTATTTCTCGTACATGACATATTGTCGTCTCGGTTGTTTAAGATCGTATTCGATTGTTTGTGAGTGGTTGTAGATGTTTTTGAGGTGGTTGTGGGTGGTTGTAGATGGTTGCTTAAGTTACCGGTATTCTAGTTGGTTTTAGGTCGTTCCATGTTTTAGTAACCATGATTTACCGTGTACAGCCAAAAGAACAATAGAACATTTGAACATAGCATGAATAACCCAAAATGTTTTTCACTGATAGTAACTTTTTATATTCACAGCACAAAATTTATGTTGTTTTCATGTCGCAAATTTTGTTGCTGATTGCAATTTTTTTTTAATCTTGATCGACACTTCCTAAAAACTTCCTTGTGCTCCTTCCTGTATCAATATTTATTTACTTTTGCATCAATAGTCGTTTCGCATAAAGCAGGCTAACAAAATCTGTACCATGGTTAGTTTGCATTTTTCAGCGTTAAGATATAATTAGCTGCTTTCTAAGAGAGCCTATGTTATTATGGTCAGCCGGAGCTAACATATCGGCCCACACTTCATATATTAATGGGTGAAAGTCCTGAAGAAACATGAAAATTGGTCACACACGAACAGATTGAACTATGGCCGAAGTTCAGTGGAAGTGAAGGAGCGAGCACTTCTGAAAGCTCAAAAGGTAGAGTTACCTACCAGGAGAGTGCCAAGGTGTGAGAAATGCTCGTGTTCACGTGAGAGCGTGAGATTGTATCGAAATGCGTGACACTCACGCTCAATGCGTGAGACTTGTGAGCTCTGGCCGAGGGGGAGTGGGTTTGAACTGTGATAGTTCGCATCTTATTCATCAATGCATGCAGAAAAAATGGCTGCTGCTCTCTCACTGATCAAACTGGTTTGAGGTTTATTAAACGATATCGAGGAGCTAAGAAAAAAAAGCAATAACAATAACATTTTTCTTTCTTTATTTTTTTACAGTTAATGATGTAAAATGGTCTATCAGTAAATCTGTAGTGCAGACGGTACTTTTGAATGACAGACAAAGGGATATTTGTAAGGAAAAAAGGCGTGCAGATAGTTTCCTCTGCCAAAAACAATCCTGCATAAAGAAATGACGAAAGAAAAGTGTTGTGCAACCTGAAAATATCTCCACCACCTTGCTCATGATTCGTCCCAAGAAATAAGTTGAGCTGGTTCAATGCCTGTGGATCACTTAATGGATTTTGGTGTGAAAGGATGTGGTCTTTAACACCACAACAAACCAACAGTTTAGTCTTGACAGAAATGTTTCCTTTTTCTGCAAACTCACTGCAAATTGTTAGACTTTCAGGCCTTCATGGATGACGAAGATAATCTGTGGTCTCTAAAAGACATCAGTGTTGGTGGACTTGGTGAGACGTTGAGAGCCCGTATACTGGCACCTGCACTTTGACCTGTCACTCGGGCAATGTTACAAAAGAGTATCCGGCACCTATTATGAAAGAAGTTTTTGGTAAATAGCTTATTTCATGAATGCAACATTGTTTTGTTCTTCAACTAGTAAATAAGAGTCAGGGCAGGGCCAAACGTCGGCAATGAACATATTATGCCTTCGGCCCTTGAAAAAGACTTTATATGGCCTATTGTCTCCGTTCTCGCTATTTGACTTGGAACGCGAAGTCAGAAAGTAACACCACTTACTTTAATTTGAACAAAGCATCCGGTACAATGCTTCATTGAGAGGCAGTCTTTCTCCTGTTAGTGTAACTATCCTACCTCTAGCACAAGCCACTACCGTACACGGAAACACGTGAAGGTTGGAATTATTGAAAAGGTCTGATATGCCCAACACAATATACCCGTATCAACAGAGAAAACTAAACCCCATACTCTTGCCAGTGATCCCAACCCGCATCCATAGGAGACAGCTAAGTATCCATGTTATAAACTAAAAGGGAAAAAATTCTCAGTCTTGTGATTATGAGCATTTTTAAACTCATCGATACACCTTATTCCAAAATGGCCGCCATTTTTGTATTCTTTTGTTTCCATGCAAATTGGCACTTATGGCCTCGCTTTCACACGTAAAATTCAAAAGAATACTTAACCTTGAACGAGGCCATAAGGGCCAATTTGCATGGAAACAAAAGAATACTAAAATGGCGGCCATTTTGGAATAAGGTGTATGCAAACTGTATTGTATACGTATGTCCTTCCAGCACCGCACTCCACGTCCCTGATGGCGGGAACGACCAAGGACGACTGTATTTGCAGGACACAAGTAAAACAACGGAAGATGCCTGATTGAAACTGACAGCTACATTATCCTCCGTCAATCAAATATGACATATAAATTATCCCTTATTATCATCAACTTTACCAGTGTGGCATTACCACTCACCGCTTCTTTCAATGCTACATCCAAATCTTCAATTAAATCTTCAGTGTCTTCAAGTCCAACCGACAAACGAATCTAAAATGCATCCCAAATGAATAAAAACAAAATTTCTCGAAAACTCGTGAAAATCCTGTGGTTTGTACCTGGCATGTGAAAACAATGAGTGTTTCCTGGAAGCCGATAAAAGAGCTACCTTAAATTTTCGAAAAATGTAAGCGAGCTCTAAATCAGCTCCCACAAAATTTTCAAAACTTTGCCAGTCTCAGATTGCTAATGACTATTCAGCAATAAAAAAATGGGCATCACCGAGTTTATTTTTGATATAAGCGAGTGAAGACAAAATATAGGGTGTTTTTGGAGAGCTTTTGCATTGCTATGGTAACCTATTAGACCCTGCCTAAAAAGAGAAAACGAAAAACATTTCACTCAGTGCCCACTCGCTGGTAAAAGAAGCACGCAAAGCTGTATCCTCTGATAGGGACCAACACCAGAATCAATCATCTGAGACCTCATTGCGAAATGTAAACAGAGCTCTGAGGAAACTGGACGAAGCCTATGCCAATGCTGAAGCAGAAAATAGACCAAATATCCCGTCAGCATATAAATAAACATCATCATCATCATAATAATAATAATAATAATAATAATAATAATAATAATAATAATAATAATGGCTTTATTACAGTGTTTCCACTGAAAGGTGGCTCTTCATCTGTAAAATTTACAACAATACTAAAATAATAATGACCATAGTGATATTAATAATGTATGATATTAAAGACGCTACAACAAAGGTAAATAATCAAGGATATAGACAAATCAAGAAGTCACATGTGCATTTTCCCTATTTATGCCCTGGAAAGTACCCATCTCAAGGGGCACTTTTAACGTCGTTTCTCTCGAAGACCTCAGTGTTCGTGTAGGATTATGAATGTCTGGCTTAAGATAGGACGGCCAGTCATTACAATGCAAAGCTTTAAAAACAGTGTTAAGTAAATGATTCTCTCTGCGTTCCTTTATTGGCATCCATCCTAGTTTGATTAAATCTGGCATATGCACATAGTGCCCAAGAACGAAACCTGCATCGGCTAACTGAACACGTTGTAGGCGCTTTAATAGATATTCCGGGATTGGATGACTAACAATATCATTGTAGTCAATTTTAGATAAAATCAGGCATTCTGCCACTTGCTTTCGGACATGGAAGGGAGTTAAGTGCTTTAATCTTCTAATTAAAGCTAATGTAGCGCAACAGGTAGAGCTCTTCAAGTTAATCTCCTCCTTCCAGTTAAGGTGTTGATTGACTTGGGTTCCCAGTAGGCGAGACACAAGAGTAAGCCATCAATTCACATGAGAGGGAGTTTGGCTACAGACAGGAAAAGCAGCTGGTTTAAACCCAACAAAAACTACTAGCAGGGGCCCCGACAACCGCAGAAGAACAAGAGCTACCAAAAATCAAGATTGCCGATACACTCAATATAAGCACAGACCCCTTCAGCGTAAATAGAGCTCCAGACAGTTGTCCTGTCCATAAAGGTACAAAGGTCTCCTGGTCTCGACAACATCCCGGCACTTATCTGGAAGGATCCCATTTTCCGGAACTTGTTACTGGACATTTGTAACTGCACATTTAGCCAACTTGTCCCTCCATCGCATGGCTGAAATCCGGCATTATACCAATACCTAAAAAAAGGAGACTTGTCACTACCTACAAACTACCGAGGGATCTCTTTAACCCCCATTGCCTCCAAGATCTACAATAGCCTCCTAAATCGCATCACTCCGCAAGTAGATCCTTTGCTGTGCAAGAACCAAAACAGGTTCAGAAAAGGTCATTCCATGATTTCACAGATCCTGTCCCTACGACGTATCATAGAAGAGATGCGAAAACACAACAAGGAGGTGACACTATGCTTTGTGGACTTCAAGAAGGCGTTCGACTCAATAAGCAGACAAGCTTTTCTTGACATCCTTCCACTCTACGGCATACCCAAAGCGATTGTGGAAGTGATTAAGCCACTCTACATGAATACCGAGGCCACCGTTATAACGCCTGACAGAGAAACAGAGTTCTTTAAGATCTCAACAGGGGTACTGCATCGTTGTCCTCAATTATATTTTGCGTCTGTCCCTTGACCCATTGAACAACAAAGGTCTACAGATTCAGCCTAGACGCAGCATTAGCCTGGGTAGCGTGTAACAAGCTTGAGAAACTTTGGCACTCAACCCTGCCAAATGACACCATAATCTACCTGTTCCAGTGCCTAATAGAGCCCATTCTTATGTACGGATCAGAAACCTGGACACTAACACAGAAAAATCAGAAACGACTAGATGGAACTTATACAAATTTCCTCCGTAGGGTGCAAGTATCCACTGGAACGAGCACCCTACAAAGGAAATAATTTACGGGAAACTACTTTCGATTTCAGAGACACTTGGGTGCAGGCGCCTCCTGTTTGCAAGACACTGATTGAGGGCAGAGGATTAAATCATTTCGTCACTCCCCCTATGGAAGAAAAACATCCCGATCCGAAGTCGTAGAATGACTTTCCCTAAAATGCTATCGAGGGAAACAGGCATTGCCCCAGCGGATCTGGGTAATGCTATGTTAGAACGAAACCTGTGGAAAACTGTTGTGCAAAACATCCCGGCCAGTGCCGAAGGAGATCGAAGGATGATGATAGTTACGTCACAATAGTGGGCGCATTTTGTTAAGCAACAAGTGGTGTTTCATATGGAACCATAACATTGCTGTTACGTGATACAATATAGTAGTTACAACCGTTTTAATACGGTGTCTTAAAAGTAATGAAAGTGGTTTCAGCCACCTTAATAAAGTTCATTATCATTATTATTATCAACACGCTGGTTTCTGATCTTGGCTTCCGGATTGTCGCTGTAGGTGCCAAAAAATCTCTGCCTTCTTGGGACTGTTCCCAACTCCCCCACAACCAATGAAAGTACCTTGGTTTGAACTCTTCACATCTTCCCAATTTCTCTTGCTAGGTCTTGGTATTTATCTACCTCTTCCTCTTCTTTTGCCCTTTCATTCATGCCCTCCGGGATTGCTACATCAAGTATTTGACAGGTCTGCTGTTGTTTGTTTACAACCACCAAATCAGGACTTCTTGCTGTGATCTCGTAGTCGGTTTGGAAAGTGAAGTCCCACAGTCTCCAGGACACTCTCCGGTACATGTTCAGCCCGCTTTCTCCCTCGCTGGAAGCTGCATTTTCCCGCCAGGTCCCAATGCAATACCCCCACAACATTGTCATGCCTCCTCTTAAACTCCAACTGAGTTTATGGCGGACCTCGAAAAACCACTGTTAGCAGCTAGCCCACTGAAATCCCTTGTTTGGAAGAGGTTTATCGATGACATATTTTCTTCGTGGAACATTCCAATGGAGGTAGTTTCCATTTTTGTTAACTTCGCTAACTCGTTCGACCCTACGATCAAGTTTACTTGTGAAATGTCATCAGAACGCGCTGTTTTTCTCGATACAGAGATATTCAAAGGACCTCGCCTTTCATCTCTTGGAATAACAAAACAAAGGCGAAAGAAATTTTACCGTTTGTTACCACCTATAACCCGGCTACACCGAATCTTAAAGAGATTCTCATGAAACACTGGCACATCATCCAACAGCAACCTATAGTTGCACATATCTTTAAACGGCCACCGATTGTATCATCCAGGAAGGAAAAATCACTCAAGGACGTTTTAGTCCGCGCAAAACTTCCCTTAATCACGCCGCAATCATAAAAAACTTGTAAACAAAGAAGCACTTTCAAAAGGTTTCTTTTCAAACCAGAAGGAGATTTACATATGATCTTCTGCTAGCAACACGCTCAGCCAGCATCTCTTACCGCAACTCAACCGAGCAAACAAAACTAGCCCCTGACCATTTACTAACCGCTCCTTCGTTTTCATTTCGAAACTTTCAGTTGATCATTCATAGCGAACGTAGAAGCTGAGGACTCGTAGACTTTATTTAAACATTTAAACAATAGTGGTGACAATGAGTCCCCTTGAAAAATTCATCTTTTTATGTCCACCCCTCCGAGTTTGTCTTCACTTGATGTTAATACTGTTTGCCAATTTTTCATGCTATTCGCCAACAGGGTCTCTATGTTGTCGATCACTCCAAATATACCCAGACACTCTAGGATCCAAGGGTGCGGGATCATATCAAAGGTTTTTTTTCGTAATTTAGACAGCACCCATGGCCAAATTTTTTGTGTACATGCTTTAGCTTCTCTACGTATCCTTTGAGCCCCTTTTACAGCCTTTCTGTTTCTCTGGTAACCTGCCTTCCCTGTCCAGAAACCCATACAGTTCAACTGAGATGATTCCTGTTATCAATTTCCACATGATTGGAGGTGATAGTTCCCTGCTGCTGTGCCTCTTCCAGGGACCCTCATGATAAGAACAGTTCAGCCTCTTGTCATCCATTACGGAACACGTACTTTAGTCAGACAATCTTGAAGTTTGTGAGCGATGCAAATAAAATGTTCAAGCCAGTAGCCAGGAGCTTTCCATTTGGGTAAGCTTTTCAGGTAACGTGGAACAATTTCTGCAGTTATGGGTATATTCTTTTGCTTGCTTGGATTTAACACCTCTTTGAACTCCCTCAGAAACTCTTCATCCTTCGTATGCCCTGAATTCTCGCTCTGCAGATCCTTCTGGGTCAGGAGCCTCATCAGTGGTGTTTCTGGCTCCTTCTAGCTCTTTAAAAAACGTTCCCCGGTCCGTCTTAAAGAGGCTGTTCTGTCTGACCTTTTAGTTTCTTTCCTCGTATCTCTTTATTTTGGTGGCTTTGGTTGTAATTCGTTGCTTCAGCACTTCAGGTCTGTACATTAGGCCTCTCTCATTCAACCTGTACTTTCTATCCAGGCCCTCCATGTGACGTTGTTTTATCCACTTGGCTTCTTTCAACAATTCTATTCTGCTTAGGTCCCGCCTGAGTCCTTTGACTCAGTTGAGTTTGCAATCGCCGCTTCCATAATCCGATGGTATGGCTCTGATTCTTCCCAGGACAAGTCCGCTCTCTCATCAAGTCTTTAACTCATGGATTAGGGTGTTAAAGTTGAAACTTCAAACCCAATTCGAGTGAGTAGAGTATTTGTTATCATCTTTTACTATGAAGCAACTACCCATCAGGACAGATTTCTTGCCAAATCCTCTTACCATGCTCATGGTGGGGTCTTGGTTGCTGCATAATTTGATTTTTGTCATCTTATACTCACACTCTACCGATTCCAAAACCACTCCCTCCATCCTCTCTTGGGAGCTATAAAAGATCATTTAAACCGAGTGAATGTATACCACCATTCTCTTTGATGATTTTGCTACTTTCCCTGTCGATTCCTTACAGCTCAGATAAGGGCCAGGTCTGCATCCACATTATTATTATCATCCATCATTAACATTATCATGATTACCATTATTGGTATTCCATTACGTGTACCAAACGACATTTGAGAGGTGAGCAGTGCAATCGCACGGTCATTCGTTTAAATCAAGTTCAAACTTTAACAGGCTTCTTTCAAAACTGCTTAAGTTGCTCATCTCACAGCGATGATCTCTCTTAAATCAATCACCTCAACTCTGCAGTTCAAATCAGTGATCATTCATATATATTCTTCATATGGATTCCCTGTCAGTACTGAATGGTATTTGAAGAGACGTACATGTGACGTGAATACGAATTTCTCGGTTGGCTATTACCCTAATATGAGAATTTTAAACAAATTTTGCAAAGGTGAACGCAGAGGTTCATGGGCTGTTATGTCGAGTGGTTCTGGGGACAAGTATCTGAAACAATGAGATGGGTGTGGCTGTTATGCCGTCATTAGAATAACAATTAAGCATTTGCTTGGTAAACAATAGGATTTGCATCTTACTAGAGTATCTGATATTCCTAATCTCTCTCTCTGATCTTTAGGAACTGACGCATGAGTCATGATAGCTCTAAAATAGTAGGCGAAAAAAGAATTAATATAACGTAGTATACTAAAGATAGTTAACAGTAAAATCATTCATTCGTTCCTTCTTTTCGCTGGTTTTTCGACTCTTCATTCATTCAAAAATAAAGATGCGCCAAATTGAACATCTTAGGACGAAGCTCAAGATGCATGTGTGCTTATCAAATTCCAGGATTCCAGACAGCAGCCTAGCACTACGAAAGATCACTAGACGCAGTAAGAATGTTTTCCTTTTTTCCCTCGCTGGATGGGCAAATCTCGATTCCTGATCTCCTCCAGTAAACTGTCTTACCTTTCAGTCTCCTTTGGGAAAGGAGACTGCGACTAGAAAAATGGAAGGCACTTGAGATAAGTCAAACGTTAAAATCTCAAAACTCCAACTTACGGTAATTCTGTTAAGCTTTCAAATCCACCGAGACTCTCAGCCAGAGTAAACAACTAATAAAAGAATACAAAGGGATCAAGTGTTTCATCAAAGATTGAATCATGAAGTCCAGCATTATTATGTACAAAAAGGTAGCTCCCTAGTCTCCATAATTCAAGATCAAGGGTCACCTCGTTGATACTGCACATGACAAGAAAACAGGAGAGTCCAAAACAGAGTTCATATTCCACAGGTCAAGACTACCAGCCCCTGCTCTACTGAAGAACAGCGAAGCCAAAGGTTTCCCCTAGACCCAAAACAAGATTTTCGTTGAGCGATTATGGCTAGCAGACACTTTTGGTGTTGTTTACTTATCTGCAGCACAGTGACATGTACACTGACCTGTGACCTGTGTTTTAAACTCTCTGAAAGAAAACTCCAGTCCGGGGCAAATGCTACAATACCTCAATACCTACTATAAAGCGTATGAAACGTGCTGGGCTAAGGGAAAGAAGTAAATGATTCCGTTCTTTCTTCCAAGTTTTGATTCCCTTTGCTTCACAAAGCAACAAGTATAAGGGGACTGCGAAGACCACGCACCTTAGATGCTTTAAAAAATTGTTGCGCATTTTCCAAGCCTCCCTTAATGAAAAAGGTCACCATTCCACCATAACCCGTCATCTGTTTCTTGGCAAGCTCATGCTGGGGGTATGACTCAAGACCTGCAGTTCAAATAGCATCAAAAAGCGAAACTAGCAACGCCTTCTTCACCATGATGATGATAATAAATATTGAGAGTAGCACCATCCCGATGTTTTGCGAAAATTTACAAATGGTTCTCATACAAAGAAAAAGTATACTAATTTTGAAATTTGGGAAGAAAGAAAAAGTTACAAATTTTGATTTGACTAGTTTTGTTTTTAAACAAACTCGACGATGAACGATCCTACCACAGCAAGTAGTTTATTCCATAGTTTTGCTGCATTAATCGTGAACGAGAGCTGTCTGAAAGATTGTCTCACCCAAGGCAAACTCGAATTCACAGAGAGGTTTTACGTACTCCTTAGTTATGCACTAAGGCAGTAGCATGTGACGCCTTAAAAGCCACCAGAGCTTCACATATCCTATGATAAATTGCCGCTTGTAATGTTGCTTTGCGCTATTTGCTACTTTCATCAAGCCTATATTGCCATGGCAAGTTGGAAAAGAAAACGCCTGCTTCATAAAAATAACAAGACTTTTCAGTAAAACTATCTATGCAAGTGACCGTAAAATTTCAGTAAAAACTGAAGTAACCCAATGTACCTCTCGCTTTGTTCGAAAGCCTGCCCTTTATCAATTTTCATTTGGTAACACGATAATTGAACTGTCTGATAAAGTAAAGGGACTTAAGCTACGTGCCTCTTTTAGAGGCAGTGTGGCCCAGTGGTTAGGACGCTGGCCTTGAGATCCGTAGATCCCGGGTTCAAGACCCGTTCTGACAACTCGTTGAATTTGATTCTGGTAGTCCCTGGTTCAACTTCCCAGCTGCACTTGTAAATAGCCAACTGGTTTGCCCCCGGCCAGCTGGGATTCTTAACAGTTGTTGTTCTGTTCCGTCATTTCGTTGTGTTTCATTGGCCCTGAAAAGTGCCTATGGGGAGCAGTCAATAAAGTATTGTATTGTATTGTATTGTATTGTATTGTATTGTATTGTATTGTATTGTATTGTATTGTATTGTATTGTATTGTATTGTATTGTATTGTATGAAACACCTCCCAACTCCTTGGAACAATGTGAAGACAGGCCATGTATAATGGGAAGGATACTACTATGACGCAGGTGCAACTCCATGGAGACCACATTGTAATGTGCTTGCGTGGCCCCAACAATTTTGGATAAGTTGTGCAAATGGGTGCAACATTGTTGTTCTATGCTTCAGTGATCACAGAACAAAAGAAATGTTGGGAGTTGTTGCCTCAAAGTTTGACCAGTTTCAAACTTCGCGCAACAACTCCCAACAACACGCAACGACATGCAACAGGGTGTGCAACAGGTAACACCCAACAATGTTGGCAGTTGTTGCACGGCAATGTTGCGTCCGTTAGCACGGACCTTTAGGTGTCATACTGGACAAGGAACTTAATTTAAGACAGCATGTTTGCATAAAAGCTATTTCTGCAATAAGATTAATTAGTCGAATCTGAAAGTCCATGTCCCAAAGTAATCTTAGACGTATTGTAAATGCTTTTGTGATTTCCCACATCGATTGTTGCAACAATATTCTCTATGGATTTCTGGTTGATAACCGCTAAGCCACCCTGACTCCCCTCCCTGACTCAAGTCGTCTTGAACAACCTTGCACCACTTCATGTTCATGTTCATGTTCAGAGTACCAACCGACTCTGTCAACCCGGACATAATCAACTCAGGGATGGCACTAGGATTTTTCAATCTGGGTCCTGGGACCCGCATGTTCGGCCAAATTGGGGTCCCAAGCATTTTTTGGGGGTCCCAAAATCTTGGTGACCCTCTGCGAGAAAAAGAGTATGTTTTAAATTATGAGAAAAAGAGAGTAACCAACTTGGAATTAATATTGACGCATATGCATAGGACCGGCCGACAAAGGCTTTTTCTAGAGCCGTTACATTCATTCCTGGACAAGAACTCTGTTAATGAAAGAGCACCCTTTCCAAGGGTTTACGCATCACTGGTTTCCTCCCTTAGGAGCAACGAACAGTGACGTCTTTTGCTATATATTTGCATTCAGTGACTTGCAGACTACATTCCTCTGAAGAAGACCGCAGAAGGCGGTCGAAAATTTAGTTTTAACCTTTTTAGATGTTTTAAACCCCATTTCTTAGAACTTCAATTATGATCACAGATCGCTCCAACAGTTTTACAAACAACAGAATATACTGACAAATCAAAGCAAGTTGTGTGAGTTATTAAAGTCAGTGCCTTGCGTCCTGGGACGCATTAAAATTTCAATGATGCATTTTTTTGATTTTATTTGCGTAAAAATGCACGATTTCTGCGTTAACGCGATCCCTGCAACTTACCTGGGTAAACTACCTTTTGCACTCGGGGGTTCTTCTCTAGGAATCTTGCAACAGCCATAGCATTAACCTGATGTTGGCGCATTCTTAGATGAAGTGTTTTGAGTCCACGATTAGCCAAGTAACAGTCAAACGGACTAGGAACTGGACCAATGGCTGAAATTTCACATTTGACAACTACGTGTCAGTTTGTCAACTCAAACAACCCATTCAACGGTGTTCAACTTACAACCGTGCGAACTTTGCAAGGAGGGGTGACTGTCAATCAAATTCGCTCACCCTGATTGGCGTATAAGTTTTAAAAAACTCTGTTAGGTGGCCACGGTAAGGCGCATCACACTGTAAACTTCAGTTATGAAACAATTTCACAATCTGGAGCAGTTGTAAAGAAGCCTAAAATTAGGATTAGAGCAGTGACAGCACAATTTCTCGATGACGAAAAGAACAGAGGTTTTCTGCTTTCACTTTTGACTGATTTGCCTAAACGTAAAAAGCTATAGCATCGTTTCAATCATTCTTATGTTCCAGTCACCCTGCACCCCCTCTCCCCGAGCATTAGCCTGTACACGTGTACCACTCTTTTCCAAAAGGAGTGGGCAATTTGACCAGGGTTATTAGCTATAATTAGAGGAAAAAGCTGTAGGGCATTTTTTAAGTAAAGTAGTGAGCACTATGACCCAGCAAGGGGGGTGGGGTCATCGCAATGACACATCCATACACCAATAATATTTTAAAAAGGAGAAGGTAACAAAAACTCACAGTTTTGAAGAAATCTAAGCCTGTCACAGAGTTCATCATTATTCGTGCAAATTACACCCATTACAGTGTCAGAATGACCTGCGTTTCAAAAAGAAAAAAAAGGATTAAAAGGCCTGCTGTAAATAGTTACCTGCATTCAGGTGGTCAGTCGGGGCAGCATGAAGAATAGGCATAAGTGAGACTGGGTATTAAAAAGAGGAGCAAACAGGCACAACTTGGCAGTGTAATTATTAAGACAGGTAGATTCTTGCTAGAGGTCAGGACACTTATAAACAATCGCCCTTTTGAGAATTACTTGTAAAACTGTCATAAGGCTGTGACCTAAAAAGATAAGCCTCTACCCTAAATAGAGCAAAGTTTCATTCCAGGTTTCAATGGATCAAGAAAGCCTGGACAAAACTTGAAAGACTCAAGGTCTATAAGAAAAGTGCAGGAAACACAAACACTCCATATGATTCACAACACTCATAGTGATGTGGAAAGTCAAAAGTCATAGAGATAATGAAAAGTCTGCCCACTTAGTTGGACAGGATCCTGTGTGACTGTGCATGTCACTGCTATTGCAAATTCGTAATATTTCTGTCTCAGGAAACCTTGATAATGTAGCTCCTTCATTGAATGGAGCGATCAACAAGGGCATCCAACAAGCAAATTATTAAACCCAAAAGCCTTTGAGAGACATTTGTAGGCTACTAATTTGTACTATAATGTTTTTATCACCTTGAAGAATTTAGTCTCTTCAAAAATCTTAGCTGAAAATTGAAGTGTCCAGAAATTTTAGGAAATGATATCTTAATTTCAGAAATTGCCAGCTGAACGTGGCCTTCTAAAACTTCCCAGCAAACCATTTCAACATCCAGAACTGCTGAGTGACCTTTTTAAGTACCAAAAATCGCAAAAATATCTCTTCCGAAAACGTAAGGGACTACTTTTCCCCGTTTGTGAAACTTTAAGGTGATGTTTTAGTAAATAATTCTATAGTTGTTTGGCAACATAGAACCGAAATTCTTGGAACAGTTTGACTCTCCTGAACAAATATTTCACCAAAGATTATCATTGGGTGCCCCTGACTCAAGAGGTGAATACCCTGCTTTCCCAACCAGAATTTGCAGCATGTAAAACAGAACACTATTTGGCACACTGCAAAAGGGCAAGGAAAATAAGATTAAAAACATCTGCTAGCAAAGTACATTTACGGCCTCTTCTTATTCATGCGTTAAAAAAAATTGTTTTTATTAGCTTTATGTGGTGATTAGCTTCCTACCGTTCAGATACTTTGTTACTGAATGCATCACAACATCAGCTCCAAGAGACAAAGGTCGCTAAAAAGTATTATTCACATGATAAGTATTTCCCTGTCATTAATGTTTTCAAAACAAATGGACTCATTTAGATAAATATTGGGCAGGTAAAAAGGGCACAAAGAAATTTCTATTCAGATTCTGGTCAAGTTATAATTATTATTATTATTGGACAGCCAAGCACCTTTTGGCTTCATCAGGTCACATCTCACTTCTGCCCAGACAAAATTTTCAAACAAAGCATTTTTCCTATTTAAAACAATTTTCTAAAAACTCATGATAAATTACATAAAATTACTTTTGTTTTACACTTATCATTTTCTTAACTATGGTAATTAATGTAGCACCTGGAAATATGATGACATGAATGTGTTATCCACTACTAAGATAGTCCCCTGAAGAAAAGAACCATGAAATGATCCATTAGCCAATTACAAAACGTAAATGACTTGAAGCAGATGAGAATGAATGACACAATTTACACAATACATAAATTGATGACAAGCTAACCTCATGTTGGTGGACAATTTCAGAAGCCCCTTGAATATCCACAAGCTTTAAAAGAGGATTTGTTGGAGTCTCTACCCATACCATCTATGATGAAAGCAACGGTCAAGAAAACGAATTGGCACTGGCATGAACTGTCATTCAAAAAAAAATTAGTTTCAGTAAATCCCAAATAAACATTGAGATGAGAGCCCATCATTTATTTTGAGAGATCCTCCATCTCATGATTTTAAAATAGGTACGCAATGCGTACATGTCTCTACTGCAAAATCTTATAGCAACTTTGAAGAAAAGTAACAAAAGCATTTTAGCTTAATAAAAGTGTTTCTTGATCGTTGGAAGTGAAATTATTAACAATGCATTTGGATAACGGCAATGTGATGTATGGTATTGAGTGAAGACGTGACAGGTTCATCATGACAAGAATCACCAGTGCAAATGTGATTTATTGTCTCCTATCAAACGATTTACAAACAGACAAATAAGAACATTGTATAACTGATACTGATACTGTTTAAGGTGATATCACCTTAAACAAGTTGATGTGTACAGTGAAATACAAGAGAATGCATTTTTCTAAAATATTTCAAGTACATGTCATCAATCATTTTACTGTAATAAACTGTAACAAAAATGTTTGCATGTACAATGTAAGATTTGAATTATTAGCGGAACTCTCATACTTGTATTCATGTCTTTTCCTGTTAACTACATTGTATATGAGAGCAAGACTGATTATCTGGTGGTACTGTTCTGAATATTTCAGAGATATTTGGAATTGTAGAGACATAATAAACTTTATCTACCTGGCCTAAGTAGATTGCCATTGGCTCTCAATAATTGTTTCTCTGCAAAACTGTTAGGGCATTCTATGATGATGTAGCCTTAATTTAAAGGCAATCACAACAGCTTGCACCATAATTATAATAACGATAATATTACTACTAATAATAATTATTATTCTAATTATAATTTTATTTACGTCTCAAGGTTATTTAGCCAAGCACGAGTGAATCAATGACGTCAAAAGTGCAGCCCGCTGCAGATTATTGAACCAATGACGTCAAAAGTGCAGGCGGCTGCAAATTATTGAACCTTTGACTGAAAAAAGCTGGGGACGAGATTGTGTTATTTCTGTTGAGCAGAAAAATAGCTGCGAGTAGGTTTAGAAGTTTGAGCAAAGATAATATTTTGAATGAATAATAAAGCAATTATTGAATTCGGCTTTCGTAGAATAAGAAGAATTCTGCAGATCTCAGAGGATGTTATCCACCTCAGCCTTCGGCCTTGGTGGATAACACCCTCCTCGACCTGCGGAATTCTTCATATCCTACTCAGCCTCATTCAATAATTGTTAATTATTGTAATTGGTCATTGGACAGTCCTGCAGGATTCTCATTTGCAGGAATTCAATCCAAAAAGAAATGGTGGTCTGTGAAAATGAGCAGCAACGTTTTATTGGGTTTACAAACAAGAGGCATAGCTGAATGTTTTTAGACCTTAAAAAACAAGTACTGCAAGTTTTTTGAATGGCTTCAAAAACATTCCACAAAAAGTTCAAATAATGAGAGGAGCAGAACATTAATATATAGCATATAACAGAAACAAGCCAGGCCTCATTATACTATTCATTAAATGAAGAATTAGGAGTGTTTTATTGGGTTAAAGCTCATGCACATGATGTTTTATCAGTGTTTTGATAGGCTGTTAGGCTCCTGAATAATTTATGAGTTCTTAAAAAATAATTAATTAAGACCATGGTGAAAAAATTTGGTTTGCAGTTCTTGCATGAATTCAATTCAAATATTCAATTATACAAATTTAAGTTTTCAATTTCATGCTATTTGTAAAAAGTCAATACTCACCTTGGTGTTAGGTTTGATGGCAGTCTTCAGCATATTCAAATCAGTAAGATCTACAAAACTCACTTCTATTCCCATTTGTGTGGCTGCTACCCGTGAAAAGTATCTGTTGGTTCCTAATGATATAAAAAAAAGAACTCCACTACAATAAATTACACTTAAACTTATTACCTGACCATATCTGACTTATTCATCTTGATTATCCTGGAAGCCTCATAGATTGCACCAAAAAAACTATGTTCTGTTCCTGATGAGCCAGCTGAATTAAAAGGGTCAAATGAATATAATAGCAGGACAATCAAAAGGCTCTGATAGGCTAGTTTCTTCCAGAAAAAGTTGTTTATTATAAGTACATTGTAGTTTGATTGGAATTTGCTTGTTTTCATTGATTAGATTTTAACGTATATACCTCCATAAACATCGTCCACACAAAGAATGTGTTCTCCATTCTTTAGAAGATGTGTCAACAGCATAGTCGCTGATAATCCAGAAGCAGCAGCTAAGCCTATGATGCCAATAATAGAGGCAAGAAGTATTTGTAAGCGTACATTTTATAACATAAACTGGATTAACTGCCTTTGTTATGTTCATATGGATCCCGAAAAAAGAAACCTACTCCCCTCAGAGGGTTATGAGAAAATAGGAAGGTCTAGAGTAAAACTGTTAAAAAAAAGGAACAACAATATGACGCAAACTTAACTGTTCAGAAACAAAAGGTGTAGCCTGCATACAGGCTCTCTGTGCATCAAATGGCACGCATTCAACAACTAGGGATTGGAGTGATGTCCATTTCCCTAGCTGTTGACTGCACCCCAATCAACGCATGGAGAGCCTGACTGCAAACTAGATATTAGTTGGAGGGTGTAAAGTGCGCATGCAGGTTGCAGGTTACAAAGTTGGGGTTGCAGGTCATTATTTTACTATAACTGAAACAACCCAAACCTTTACAAAATACTAACCTTAGGCTTAAGCATTATTTAGAGCACAGTGTTTAGGCCTAATATTAGTGTAATAGAGAAGGTTTGGGTTGTTTCAGCTATGGTGAAACAATGACCTCTAACCTGCAGTTTATACCCTCCACTAGATAAGGTGAGGTTCAAACCAGAAATTTAAAAGTGTTTTTTAATCCTATGAAAAAACTATTTGCTGCACTAAAACAGGCGATGGTCAAGCTCCACAAAATTTATTGTGGATGCTGCAACATGAGCAATCATAGTGGTGGCCTAATTTACCCCTAAAGGAGATCAGCAATACGAAATTGGTATGAGGCTCAGGTTTAAATGGAAAAAGAACTCCTGGTAGGAGGAAGAGTTGAATTATTGACTGAAAACGCTAGTGTCAGCTGGGCTGCATTTGGACTTGCAAAGTTTATAGTTGATTCCCTAGAGTGCCTTGAGGTGCATGATGTCTTTTGTTAAGATTGAGAGATTATATCAAAATTGGACTATTTTATAGAATGGGTTAAACCTAAACACAAACGTTCATGTAGACAGTTATAGGTACAGATGTAGGTACAGGTTCAAGTTTAATGTAGTTATTGACTCCTTTAAGCATCTCACAACATTATTCTAAAGAGACTGAGACAGGAATAAATAAGATTGGTAAGAAACCCAAGAGATGTCACAAGGCTTTTATTCTCAGGTTTGCTGCAAGGTTAAGACCATCGATCATTATCACTGTATGGTTGCAATAAATGAATGTTTTCGACCATAGGACCGTTTGATTTGTTTTAATTGTAGCCCTTATTGGTGTAACGCAACGCTTGCTCCACTAGCGTTGCATGACCCTGCAAATAATGTTCCATGTGGCTCATTAGATTTAACACCAACGAATCATTTCAACTGACCGTGTTTGGCACCCTCCAACGCAGCCACACAAGTTTCAAAGCAACTCCTTGTCGGATTTCCAGACCGAGAGTACTCATACCCCTGCAGTAGTCAAAGGATAACCTTTATCTAACGTACTGTCATCTAATATGGCATTTTTGCAAATCTAGTGATAGTTGCAGATTGGAGAGAGTACTAGGAAGAGGCCTATAGGGCTGTATACAATTAGACAAACACTCCCCTTAAGAAAGATAAGTTACCTATGTTACTAAACACACATTTACAAGATATATGGATTTTGATGTACAAAGTCAAACACAACCTAAGCCCTTTGAATATTTGTAACATCTTTCAGGAACATAACTCTTCCTATAATTCAAGACAGTCTGACTTTTCAGTTTCCAGGTATAACAAAATAACTTATGGCAACCATTCATTGCACTATTTATAATTTACACTATATAATTTGCACTATATACAATAATTATTTAATTTAGAATTTAGCAGGTAGTATTTCTGTGTAAATAATGTTACGTTATCTATTATTATTTGTGTTCTCCCAAACTAGAAGATTCTGACACGGTAATAAAGTTTCTACTACTGCTGCTGCTGCTGCTACTATTACATCACCTCCATTTTTTACGCGAGGTGTGATCCCTCGGGTTACAGGGATTACAGTATAAAGCTTTTGAAAATTGGGATTCAGCTATTTCTTACGCGATGAACACCAGGAGCATCCTGTTTAAAGGTTGTAGCCATCGAAATCGGTGGTACAACCGCTCTTGAATGCCACTGCTCTGGGTCTTGCCCCGCATGAATCGCTAAGGTGCCAAAATGCGGAAAAGATTTTTCCATATCTTTGAATGCCGATTCCTTGGCCATTTTGCATGGAGTGGAAGAGAGAGAACGGGGGCAGATATGACGCAATAATATCACACTGTTGTAACCGCGAAGACTTGCATTCATAGTTCATATAATTGCTTCGGTTCTATTTTACAGTTTGTCGACGGAAAGCACTCACTGAAAATACTCATCAATTTCACAAAATGCATATAGGAGAGTTTTGATAGATGTCCAACACCCCGGGCCAACACCCCACCTCCTCTTCCCCAAACATCACATCCTCGAGAAACGTGAGTGCCCACTTTCCGCGCGGCCAAAGCATCGGAATAATCCTGGCTAGAATAACCCAGGCGTTGCTCGCGATGCTTAAGGGGGCTTAAGCAAACGCATTTTTGGGACGCGGACGGCAACCGGAAGAGAACATTTCGCGTGCCAGGACGGTGGTGTCTCCAAGATTTTTACATGATCTCTAATGGAGAAAAGATACTTAGGAATGTAAATGTAGTAGCGGCTCACTTCCGGTTGCCGTCCGCGTC
>OX421457.1:20977491-20979991 GCA_949126865.1 Montipora capitata | reverse complement strand
TTTTTTCAAAGAGTCACAGAGTCATCATGAATAGTGAATCCCTATGATTGGTTACCAGGTTTGAAATTTAGTATCTCCTCCAGCCTGCAGAGCTGGCATGTTTTGACAGCAAAGGCCTGTTTAAGACTTAACTGTTTCTAACACAAGTGTGCCATTTTGAAAGGAGAGCAGGGTGGGCATGAGTGGCTGAGATGGAGGAGGGGCTATCCCCTCACCTACTACAGGTTTTAGTTGATTATTCTCTTCCCTGGAACATTTTTTGCTCTCCCCAGCTGTCCATTACTTTTACTATCCAGGATGGCGACATTATCCCGTTCAATCCCCACCAAAATACGCCTAGGCCCGGTTGTTCAAAAGCCGATTAACTTAATACAGGATTAGCACAAACTTTTGTTTCATGTGTTCAACTTTTTGGTGAAAGTTTCTTTTGCTTGTTTTTGTTTTTCAAGATTGGCTTCTTCTAATGTAAAGTTTTGCCGAATATCAGCGTTGAACAGCATTTGGGAGTAGAGAAATGAACTCCTTGGTTAATTTTTAATCTGGAATTAGCGTTAATCGGCTTTTGAACAACCGGGCCCTGTTCTGCAGGCTACATCTTCTCCTTTAGCACACTGGCAGTTTGATGCTAAGGTGAAAAAATTAAACACCTTTTTGTTATCAACTGCTTGTCTCACACAGGTCAAAGGTTACAAGTCACAGGTCATTATTTTACCAATACAGAAACAACCCTAACCATTTACTGATGCTAACATTGTTAACTTTTGTTTAGGCCTAGTTAGGCCTAAGGGTAGCTTAATGATGGTTTAGGGTTCTTTTGGTATTGGTAAAACAATGATCTGTCTCTTGCAGCCTGTGTTTTGTGCCTGCCAGTGCTTGACCTTGTTGTGGAACCCACTTACAACTGTGCAGCATTATTTGTCGTAGAAAAAATGGAATGCATTTATGCTTTATGTCACCTGAATTTTTTTGTAAGAGTAGAAGACAGTTAGTTTCAAAAGGCCTTCCTTAAAAGTATACATGTAACTTAGGTATTTTTGTCTTCTCAGGAGGGTAGTTTATTGTGTGTTTTCTTTTTGGCTAGGAGGTTTAATAATTGAACTGGTGGACTCAACTAATGTTCCAGGAGAAGACCTGCACCTGCTACATGGTCTATTTAGGAGAACAGCCAGTCCCATACCATCTGTGTGTCTTTCCCTTCATAACCAGCCTATTCCTTTTGCAGACTTGTTTTGTTACAACTTTATGGATGATTTCCCTGAAAATTCATCTTCCACGGAAAGCTGGCTTACATTGATTGGCAAATTAGCAATGGGAGAATTGATTTATCCATGGGTGAAACGAAGAAATTCCAAATAAACTATAGATTCACTCATTCTGGTAATTTTGTGCAAAAAATAAGGAAAAAATGCAGCATACTTTACAGTGTAAGTTGGCAGATGTCCGTTTTAGACCCCTGCTCCTATTTTCAAAACAGCAGGCCAGTGGTCGATTTTCTCTGGAGGAACTGTCACAAAACCACAGCCTTCATTAACGTAATGATCCAACACTTGCTTAGTAATAAAGCCCCCTCTTAACAGTAACCAATAATGTGCACTATAATAATTATTCCTTAATTTATCATCAAATAACCAAATATCGATTGATTCAAAATTATGCTAAAATGCAATTTTATTGAATACTTGTGCTCACTGTATGTACGTAAGCCATAAAGTAACTTAAAAAACAATCTTCCTCATGTTAACAAAGGGAAAAATGGAAGTGCATGTTTAATTATAAAATTATTTAAAAAAACCTTAATTATTATAGTATTCCACATGCAACTCGTATAAGATCTTACTCTGTCTGAAAGGGTTAACAACATCTACTGGTACATTCAGAAGCTGTATCCCTTTTCATCCTGTACATTAATAGGTTGAAGCAGAAGCCCTTGAAGCATGTAACTTGCAACTCTTTTCCTTGGAACAAAGCTGAGGAGTTTCGGATACCAATTTTATGCCCAAATATGCACAAAAATAAGATCCAGGCTGCACGCGCAGGACATTACATCCAAATAAGGAAAACCCTAACCCTTAAACTATAAAAAACCCAGCGCTGAACCAGAGTTAAATGCTTCAATGTCATGAGCTTCTAGTTGAAGCTAATACTATGAAAATCACCAAAAATGTAAGTCCACAGAGGAAGTAGTGTAATAACATCTTTGTTGTACATTAGGAAGCATTAGCAATGTTGTCGATGGATGATGACATGAACCAGCATAAGAAATACTGAAGTAGCTTTGCAGTTGGTGCCACTTTTTATCCTCTGAATTGGAGGATTTGTCATTTTGTGGACACTGTAGAATTTTAGCAAGATTGACCATATTCATAAATGGCCGCCAAGAAATTATTCTTCTTTTGACTTTATGCTAATCATCCTCGCTAGCCTTGCTTTGGAAAAAAAAGGTTTTTGAATTCTGTTGGTGGTAACGAGGCTAGTGCAGAGAATTAGCATAAAAACAAAA
>OX421457.1:20944991-20972491 GCA_949126865.1 Montipora capitata | reverse complement strand
ATTTTTTCAAGAGCCCAGAATTAATTTATTCCAGCTGGGATCATAATTATTTACAAGAAAGTGAGGATGAATCAAGTAAGGTGCCCGTTCTGGCTACTTGTTCAGAACTTTGGTCGCCTGGGCTCGCAAATAAGGCGCCCCAGGTGACCTGCCGACCGTTAGGCAGTAGCCTTGGTATAAATACAATTTACATGTAAAATGAACCTGAAACAATGCATGAAAAGTGAATTCAGTATTCACATAAAGTCTGTTTTATTGTTTATGACCAAAGCACTGACACATTAGCCATAAAATTAAGGACCGTAGACACAACAGAACAGTTCAGAACATCTCCAGAAACTTTAAGACATCTCAGGATATGATCAGTCAGTAACATAACCACTGAATCCTAGGAGTGAGGCAGTTCCGGAGTCAATGGGTTAACAATTACCCCCACATCGAACAAAAAACTGTCTCTCCTTTAACCACCCCTACATTCAACTCAAAAACCCATCGACCCCTAGGAGTAAGACTTGATAGATTTTACTCATTAAGGGGGGCGGTTAAGGAGTGAATGAGTTAATATGCCCCCCGCCCCCTTCCCCCCCCCCCCACCCTTGTGACTCCAAAGAAGATAGCAAGCAGACTAGTACTCTCACCAGTATTACATTCTGAACAGCTATTCCTTGCTGAAATGAAGAACTATTGTAGTAAGCTTTTCTTACGATGGCTCCTCCAGCCCTAGTGAGTATTATGACATCCACTTGTTCACTGCAATACCAACTTACCATGTAGTTATTAACTGTCCAATATTCAACGTGATCCCATTGGCCTGTGCAATGAAAACAGCAGCAACAGCTTCATACAAAGCTGTTCCATCCATATTAACAGTTGCACCAAGAGGCAGCACAAAACGGCTGATACGAGCATCTACTTTGTTATACACTTCAAGGCAACGCATTGTGGTGGGAAGTGTTGCAGAGCTACAAATTGCAAAAGAAACAACAGTGAAAGCTATCATTTTACATATTTGGGTCAAATTTTCCTCAGGGTACCTGTTCACCACAAATCAAACATTACATGTAAAGCAAATCAAACTTAAATCTTAAACACTTACTGTCATTACAATAATACATCATTCAGCATAGACCCTTGTTGCCTGCAATTCATTCATTATTTCTTCCTATGGATGCTTTTATACTTTCCTTACAATAAGCACCTGTCATCTTGTTCGATCATTTACCTAATTACTAACAAGCAGATATGTATACCGGGTTCGTCGTTGTATCCTGGGAAGCACTCATTTTTCTTTGGATACAAAAAATATAGAACAAAGGGTGCTATTGGACACAGAAAAAACATTGAATGTTTATGCAAAATTACAAACGCCAGGAAAAACATGCGAACGACATATTTCACAACAAAGTTAAATGTTCCCATTTCTCACTAGGGATAAATGATCGAGTTCCTCAAATGTCGTGGTAAGCTGTTATTTTCAGATTTTTGTAGTCGAATGATTTCATTTTGTCAACGATTATGTTCAGATTGAGGAGTTGAGTTCTTATGTTTGAATTCCCACGTGTTGCGTGACATAATCTGAGATTAATCTGAGTTTTTTGAGCAAGACAATTGGCAACACTTTCGATCTGCCAATGAATTTTAACATTTCAGTCAAAGTTTGGTTTGTTGCACGCTTTCCAAGTGAATTTCAAGCATTGGTTTGTTTATCGTCAGCGAAATGACTGAGGATCCAATGGCGAAGTATGTTAAATACTTGTTTTGTGCAATCCTGTTGATATTAATTCCAGGATCATCATCTTGCTTCTTGTTTTGCATGTAACTTGCCTGTTTTGCAAATGATGCAACTTCTTCGGAGTTAGCATTAAAAATAACGTTTAACAATAACATGAAGCATTGCCCAAGGCAAAGTTACAGGCCAATGATGAACTGTGTATCTCTCGTATTTGTTTATTCTTTTGTTCCTCCAGGTAAATTAAACCTCGAGATAATGTTCTTTTAAAGAAAATTGAGATTTAGTTCTGTCTTTTTTTCCCCAGTGTGGAGATCTAGATCATTTATCAACTGGAGCCAACAGTTCCTACAGTGTACGGATTCCTTAAGACATATTCAGACGTAACTGAGGGAGCTTTGAACAGCCCATATATGTCAATTTTGATAAATGAATCAACGGGCATAATAGCCTGTTCAAAGAAATTGATCATTTTATTTCAAGTACATATCCGAGAAGAGGGATAAGACTTCATTTTTGTGCAATTATTTAGAGATCTGAAAGCCTTAGGGTACTGCAGCAGCAATTAAGAGGTAATAGATTGAATATTAATTATCGAAGTATTAATTAGCTGGACCCCCAAAATTGAAAAGATGGATACATCTCTGAACAAGTGCTACCTACAGTACTCAGTGGCCATCCACAAATTAATAATCAGTTTCTGAGAGCAAAAATACACAAAAATCAATTACAAAATTGATGATAACATCAATTTGAAATTGTGAATGCAAAACAAACAGCGAATAACATATATGTACTTTAACATTTCTTTTACTACTGGGAAAATCAATTTTAAGAAATAAGATAATAATAAATTTATTTAGTGGGTGGGGACAGGGGGGTGAGAACCCAGGAGAATAGGGGGTGGTTGGGGTACTGCAGGTGGGAGAGAAAAGGGCAGAAAGCAGCAGTTCTAAGACGGCAGGAAATGGGAGAGAAATGCAAAATGCTGCTTTTTGTCCCCATTTAACCCACTGACACCTGGGAGCGGGATTCAATAGATTTCAATCTGTCTGACACCAATTTTTACCCATCAGTGGGGGCAGTCCAGGGCGGTTCAGGTGTCAGTGGGTTAAAAAACAAGAACCCAAAATGATATTTGACTTCCATTAGCGTTTTCTGAGCAATCAAGCAAGCTAAAAAACAGGCTTACTTCCGGTGAAATTGTCAAGCCTTTTACGGTGGTTACGTCATTGGTCATGAAAATGTCAAGCGGCCGTAGCGTACATGTAACTGATGCATAACTGCTGCAAGATGAGCAAAAAGTGACAAAGGAAACACCTAAGAATTAAGTAGCTAAATGACCAAGATGTGTTTTGAGTACATAGATCCTAATTTATAGGGGATGGGAGCAGGGCTGAAAAGGGTCAAGGGAGCCAGGAGATAAAGGTACAGGAAGTGGGAGAGCAAGGTATGGGAAGCAGGGAGATGCTGAGACCCCCTGTCCCCACACTATTTAAAAAGCACTTTCTGAAGCTAAAAAGATTGGACACAGTTGGGATGAGTTAGAGAAGATACCGTAGCTGAACACAGACACGAGTGGCAATCTACGGTTGCAGCCTAATAGTATTAAATAAGCGCCACATTTGAGTCATAAAAATTTTTATTAATTTATGTAGTCATGCTAAACCAAGTAAGCATGGTATTCTAACTTATAGTGACTGGTTCTACAAGAACCCTAAGGTGAATTAATGTGCATGATGAAGAAGATAACGTTAAGTGCACCTGACTTGCTACTGCCACTATACCCACCTTGATGATGTTCCAAATGCTGTTATCATGGCATCCCTCAAACCAACGTAAAACCTCAGGGGATTTTTACGCACAGCTATCAAGTACAACAAGGGTAAAATGACCAAGGCATGAATAAGCAAGCCGCTTATCACAGTCAACATGTACATCCCCAACATGTTCAATGACTTGATGACATCATCCATGCCTGCCACCTTGGCTGCTATTAAGCTGCAAATGCCAATGGGTGAAACCCTAAAGAGAAGATTTCAAATACTTGATTCAAATCAGTCTGCATAGTCATAATAATCCATGGTTAATACTTTATAACAATTGTTATTTAATCATAAATATTACACAACTTTATTTGCTAAACCTTCCTAGCCTCCAGAACCTTGAAACATTATCTGCTTTAGATGCCAGAAAAAAAATATATAATTAAACGAGACTTGCCTGTAAGTTGATGTTTGATTTGAAGTCTATCTTGTCATCAGTCCAGAACGAAGGAGTAACATGAGAAGCATGCACGCTAGCTTATTGAGCCATTATTCAAAGAAATTAGGGCTTGTTGGAGATCACAGGAACGAAGGAGTAGGGATGGGTACCCATATATATATAAGTGCCAAAGGGAGGGCATGTTATTCCTCCATTCCGGACTGATGACCAGATAGAATTCAAATCAAACGTCAACTTACAGGTAAGTCTTGTTTAATTATAAAATTCTGTCTGTCATCAGCCCTATGTCACTACGGAGTACCATGAGAATTCAAAGCCTGTGAGCTCCAACATGATCATGCAACATACCAAATATAAGTGGGGTACGTGGTTGTAATAGGAAACGTAACAAGACGTTCAACAAACAACAAGAAATGGACTTTAATAGAACCAAGTGAGAAATGGCGTGACAAATATGTTGACAACCGAGATAATGTAAAGGTAAAGGTAAAGGTAAAGTCACTTTATTTAACGTCGGTAGTTCCTTCAGCTACGAGGCTGGTATCAATGGAAGCCGACGGTGCGCCCTTTACCCCCCTCCCTCTGTCAGTGCTCCGTTTTACGGGTATTTAAAGCTATAGCTACACGGATCAGAGGAAAGTCGAAACAGACGTTTTAAGTCACCGAGGATCGAACCGGGGACCTCTCGCTCCGAAAGCCGCGCACTAGCCAACTGAGCCACGACTGCTCCTTGTAATAACAGAGATAATTGGTTCTATTTCCGGTGTCTAGTTAGCCTGTCAAACTGAGTCAAAATGAGTCAAGGGTTTGACCGAGGTTGCCACTAATAGGCTTGTTATAGTGTTCAGAGAATGTGGAAGCATTTGACCATCCCACAGCCTTGAGAATGTCCGCTAGAGGAAGTTGTGTGTTGTCACTGTAAGAGGTGAAGGCTGTTGGACTACCATGTGCCGAGAATATGTCAACGTCTATTCTAGCATCCTGGAGCATAGATCTATTAAATCCATCTAGCCACAGTAGAGTTGGTGACAGGCTTGTGCAGTTTCATGTAACTGATCAGGAAGCGCGGGTCGCTGTGCAGCGAGTGGGTTTTTGTGATGTAATGTTTGATGTAGGTTACCGGGCAAAGACAGGAGTCTGGGGCGAATGATCAGATTTCAATGGGCGCAAGGTGTTTGCCAGGTCAAGTTATTTTCAGAGTGTCCCGTATAGTAAAGATAAGTCCGGTTGTGGTTTCCTGCATACATGAGGTGTCCAGTTTGGAGAGTGTTTGAGTTGGCTGCGGAGTGACAAGGGAAAGTAACATCGCAAGATTCGTGAAGGGCCGGAAATGATCGAAGATATGTGATTGACATCCCATTATAGTGGAGTATCTGGGCAGAGATGGTCTGAATTCAAAGGTTCCTTTAAGGAAACGGGATATCAGGGGATGGATGTTCTCCAAGTCGTCTTATCAGCAAGGACAAGGCAGATCGAGTGGTGTTGATAGCACTGTAACCGACCCCTTGTTTGTAAAGTAAAGTGAGGAAATGCAGGCCATCGTTAATGGTGCCATGGGTGACATCCAATTGTTTGTTTTTACAATAAGTCACCCATCGAGAGAGGTAGGTTGTGTACTGTTTCCCAGTGGATTTTCTCCAAGAAGCCATGAGGATGTCTATGGTATCAGGGGATAAACCTAACTTTTGTAGTTGCTCCTGAACATATGGCATACTAGCAGCATTAGGGTTTTGTGAAGTGGATGTAGTTTCTCGGGTTTCCCAGGTAGTTGGAGGAGGTGTTTGGCTGGATGGAGAGTTATCGGTGGCTCCACACCCACCTGCATGATTTCGGGAACCAAGCTTGTGTCAGCCAGTTGCGAATGATAAGGATTCCCAATGCTTGGTCCTCCTGCACTCGCTGAAGATATGCATTGATTACACTGAATGGGGGAAAAGTATAGAATTTAAGATAACGTAAGTTAAGTGAAAAAGCATCATCAACGGCAACTGCGCCTGTGTCAGGAGTAAACATTGAGGAAATTGATTATTTAGTTGTTATGCAAAAAGGTCTATATTCGGGCACAAGCTTCGTTGCGACAGTGCATTGTTGAGGGAGGCCCTATCAAGCATCCATTCTGTGTTATCGTTGCTTTGTCTCGATTCAAAATCAGCCTTGATATTGTGAACCCCAGGAATGTAAGCAGCACTGATCCATATGTTACTGTCCATGCACCATTCCCAAACTTCTTTTCCTACGCGGTTGCAAGGGTCTGAATGGCTAGTCCCCATATGGTTCAGGACTGCTATTACAGTTGTGTTATGCAAAAGGTTTGTAGGCCCATGAACGCGAGGTACCAAAACCACTCTGTGCTTGTGTCATTGTAAACCCCCCCCCCCCCCCCCCAACCATTCTGAGATGCATCATTGGTGAGGGTGTTTGATGGCTGTTCATGGGTTATGACATTATGGGAACTCATGATGTTGTCCACCCACCAATGGAGTTCCTTTTTGCAATCTTCCATTGAGGACATCTGACTGTCAAAATCGCCTTTGACGGTTTTGAGGGCTACGGCTTTAGTATGCTCGAGGACTCTGTAATAAAGTTGTCCATACATGACCCCAGGGAATGATCACACAATTTTTCCTATCACACAGGCTACTTGTCACATTGTCAGACGGCCTTGACCCAGAAGGATGGCACAAGCTTCTTTAACTTTCAAGGCCTTTTCAGGGGTCAATGTGATAGTCACGGAGACCGGGTCAATAATAAAGCCTAATAGAATCAAACGTTGGGACGGGATAAATTAATACAGATTTGTCTGGATGGATTGTAAACCCAGAGGAATTGAGAAGTATCAATCAGGTTAGAGACACAAATATCGTATGCCCTCCCTTGGAGATAAAGGCCATCAAATAGCCGATATGTGACCCTTTTTGTGTAACTCGGTAAGCGGCGGTTTTAGCAATTTTGTGAATTTTCTGGGGCAAGAGGACAACCCGTTGGGTAGGCGTGTGAACTGATACAGAACATTTTTCCACATGAAACGTTGGTATTTCCTGTGCCAGGGGTTCACACCAACTGTATAATAAGCATCCTTGAGGTCTAGTGAGGCCATAATTATAGCAATTCTTTTCGACTAATAGTACTATTGACTAAAGTGTTTCCATTTTAAATGGTGAGAAGTGACAAATTGGTTTAGTGCCTTGGGGTTTAGAACTAGTCTGTGGCCTCCATCTTTCTTAGGTCTAATGAAGATGTTGGAGATCACCTCATGTCATAAGGAGCATGATCGGTTGTTTCAATAACGTTTTTAGACAGCAGTTTTGAAACTTCATTGTCAAAAATGGCACTTTCTTTAACAGAGAAAGCAGATTGTGGGCATTTAGTGTTATACGGGTGTCAAACTCAATAATTGAGTTTGTTGCCCCTCTGACAGATGTCAGAATTTCCTTATCAGAGGTAATCATCTGCCAGTTACTAATGGACTTGGTTATGCAACCAGCTTGAAAATAAGTGCATGTATTGTCCAAATATTCCTTAAGGGCACGTACCAAGGAAATTAATGTTTTCCAAAGATTGTATTATGTCCTCTCGGTTTGGTTCTTGGAGAAGGTGAATCTGACCCTTCCCTAAAAAAGGCGGTTTGCTCTCTGCAGGCCTGTCGTGTTTGCCATAGTTCTTTTGGGGCCTGCGCTTATCACGATGGGAATTGTATGGGCATGAGGAGCGTGACGCGCCAGTTTTGCCTACACCTATGTCTTTTCCAATTTTGTTGGTATCTTTGGCATCACGCAGTTGTTTTCCTAAGTCGGCCCCAAAAAGCAGATCAGAACGATTGCCCAACTCATTTGGATGCTATTTTAGCCAAGCATTGGTTTATTTTGGCGCCAACTATTTCATCATCAGTGAAGTCAGCCTCGAGAGATTTGAGAAGCTCAACTTCTTCTTTGGGCTCATCTGTTTTAGCTGTCACTTCAACCTCTTTGGAGTTCAATTCCGCAAGGAATTCATCTATGTCTTCACCCAAGGGCCAGATACTTAATTCGTCTTCCTTGCGCCTTCATTAACTAGATGTCTCATGGTCGTTGTCTTCAGACTCGGAGTTGGCGCTCGAAAGGTTGTGGGGACTATGGCACCGTTTCTTTTTGGAGCTTTGAGTCTTGCCATGCAACAATCATTCGTCATAAAGAGGCAATTGTACCCATATTGACGTTGATATCTGAAAGTGTTTTTGCTAGGGTTTCGCCAGGTTTGGCTGCTAGATAAACCTGCTTCAGCAGGGAGAACAATTTCAGGTTGAGAATTATTGCCAGGTTGGCTGTCTGAGGCACTAGTTTGGTGACTAAGGCCAAGTTCACCGTTTGCGGCTGACATGATGGGTAATTAAGAGGTTACGGCCAAACCTAAGGATATTGATGGCTAAAGGGAAAAGAAAGAAAGAATCAATAGTAAGTGGTCGCTTTTCTGATCTAAAATACTCACGACACTAGGTTTCCGTTGGGTTGGCTCCGAAAGCGAGCACACAATGGCTTAATAAGCTAGCGTGCGTGCTTCTCATAGTACTCCGTAGTGACGTAGGACTGATGACAGATAGAAGTAATGTTTTTCTCCCAAGTTACTCATCCCTTCTGCATCGTGTGACTTGATTTACATATTTAATGTACTATTTATGAACTAACTTGTATTACTATACTTCTTTAATTAATGCATTTCTCTATTTAATGCTTGAAAGACATTTCTAAGTGAAACGTTTTCGCTGATCCAGTATGGAATGTTATAAGAAGTAATTTAACTGATGAAACTAATCTGAAATGCATGTTAAGTATTGTCAATCTGTAAAGGTGATTGGTGTTTCCAAGTCTATGAGACAACAATTACAGATGAGCTGCATGTTAACAGTACTGTAGTTTGCTTGGGCTCAAGTACACTGGACATTTTCAAGAGTGCCTGTTTACCAAGCGCTGTAGCTTGTTTGTGGAATTAAAGTGATCAAAAACTCACTTCCTTTTTTTCTTCAGATTTTGAGAGTGTGTTTACTCAACACCTGACCAAAAGATGTTTACTTTGAGTGTAAGTAACAGTCCACCATTACTCGTGTTCAAAACTGACCAATTGGTCATGTACAGTAAATGCAGCTTATGCAAAACATGAGTTTAAAAGTCTGAAAGCTCAAAACTCCTGTGCTGCATGCTAATTCAGTCTTAGCAATGCCATTAATTTTCTGTGTATGTACTCCGTGAAATCTGTGAGGCCAAAAATACAATTCTCAGCATCTAATGCAGGATTTTAGTCATATCCTGAATGTACTGTTGTGTAGGTGTTTTTTGCTGTTCACACCCTCCCTGGAACATGATTTGCACTTTGCGTGTAAATAAGGTATAAAGTAAGTCCCTTTTAACCATCTTGTTCAAACTCCCTGATGAAGTCTGCATAATCAGACGAAACCGGTAAGGGAAATAAAAGAAAGTTGACAAGATCTGTGTCTGTCTGCTGCTCACTAGTATTTAGCTTAAAAATTGTTTAAAATTTAAAAACTACGGGTCATAAGTACAGTGGCAAGTTATCACCCTATTATTAACATATCATCATCAATTATTTTATTACTACTTACCACATAACAAGGGCAACCATCTTCATAACCACTTCATTTAGAGACTCAAAGAAAGCCTTTAAAGGCATCCCTCTCTCGCCAGTCCTTCCCAAAACAATTCCAAACACAATTGAAAACACAACAAGGCCCAAGACATTGATGGATCCTTTTGGATCAACTGCAAGTCCATCTGGCACAGTCTTTGATCCCGGTTTAACTTGCGTCACCAGTGTAAAGTTACCTGTAGTTTCATTGACTGTTTTGTTGATGTATGTTATTTTGTCATCAGAAGTTGTGTATTTGGTTTTATACTGAAAGAAAAATATTCAGGACTTAAAAAGTGATCAAGCATTTGAGTAGAAAACACAAGTAGTTCTCTGGCAAATTTTGGCAAAGACAAAAATAAAGAATTTTGGGGCCAAATGCTACGTAACTTGCCATTCTCATTTTAAAGAAAACGACAACACTCTTAAATTTGCAAAACATGTTTCGACAGAAACTTCTGTCATCTTCTGTCATCTGAAGATGACAGAAGTTTCTGTCGAAACATGTTTTGCAAATTTAAGAGTGTTGTCGTTTTCTTTAAAATTTTAACTTGCCTGCTGTCATCAAGATCCTTTGGAAACATCATTCTCATTTGCTGTGAGCTTTGGTGAGTAGCACCACAATTTGCGATTTGAAAAGTCTATTAAATTTCAGAATGTCAAGATTTTGTTCCAGTCTGTTACATTGCAACTTTCATCGCTAGTATGATTCATAAATGAAACAAATCATTCTGTTCCACTCAGGTCAGGTTACTCAGACCTGTGACCTTTTCAAGGGGAGCAGCGCTGTCCCAGTGGTGAGAGCAATTGCCTTCCACCAATGTGGCCCAGGATCGATTTCCGGATTGAATGACGCCATACACGTATGTAGATTGAGTTTGTTGGTTCTCTACTCTACTCCACGAAGATTTCCTCAGGTACTCCGGTTTCCCCTCGCATTAAAAACCAACATTTCATTTGATTTCTTGTAATTTCAGTTAATTTGTAGTCTCCCCAATTTGTCGAGCACTCCTGCTCAGCTAAATAACCTTGACACAAAGTGATTATTATTTGTTTTGATTATTTCTCATGTTGTACTCTTTCCTTCCCTTGTTATCGCAGACTCTCTCATTTTTCACAGCAGCAAGTTGCACATTACAACTTGAAATTTTCAATAAGTCTAAAACACAGGTCACATTCCACAGGTCAAGACCACGGTTGGAAACTTAATTTTGAGAGCACTCGCCATTCGGGCAAGTGACCCTCAAAATGCACTCAGCACCACAGCAAGAGTGAGTTTTATTATCCAAAGGACAAAGAACAGGCCAAAACTGAGCAAAAAAAAGGCCATATAATAAATAACTTAATAATTATTAACTTCGTCTGTTCGGTCATTACAGGGAAATCTCAGACCAAGGCCTTGATGTATTGACCGAGCGATAGCGATAGCAATACATCAAGGTCGTGGTCTGAGATTTCCCTGTAATGACCTCACCCTCCGCCAGTAATAAAGACAGCCGACACGATAATAGCGAACAACAAACACTTTACTAAGTACAACAAGGTCGCTACCCGATGGCGAACCCAAAACATAAAATATGCCACTAGGGGACGCGCGTGAAACACATGCGCGGCTGACAATAACCGCTGACGCAACTTCTTCTTCTTCTTCTTCTTCTTCTTCTTCTTCTTCTTGAAGGAAAGACAACTAACGTGTGAAAGTATGACAGGAAATGAATGTAAATGAAATGTTACGAAAAGTTGGTAACAGATCGCAACCGTTCTTAATAGTACTTGGTCAAACGCGCCAATTCTGAAATAACTGTCACCTAACAACACTAGTTGAGAATGTACTCCTGTAAGTATGCTGGGGGCCAGCGTGCCCGTTGGGGTATTGGTTCACATGAACTTGAAACAGGAACACGATCAGTTTCAAGGGGGGTTGAGTCTTCCTGCTGTTCGGCTTGGTCCGGGGTGGAGTCTGGAGGATCTGGGTTGGGCGGACATAACAGGTCTGGTGGGGCAGAGGGCTCTTGACCAGGCTGGGGTTGCTCAGGAATCAAGTGTAGGGACAACAGACTGGTACGATGGTGGTGGGAGGGTATATGGTACAGTGTAGCCCTGAGTTGTGAGCCAGAGAACTTCTTAATGAAACACCATTCGCCGTCGATGCTAACAATTATATAGCGATCACGAGCGCTGTGTTTGGTTGCGCTGTGTCCAAAGCTCCCATGAAGACAGGCTTTGGCTGCAGAGTCGCGAGTTCAGGCGGGCAGTGGCAATAGCAAGGCCGAGTTCGGTAACAGGGCCTCCGCCAGGCTCCTGACGTAACAGCTCTTCTTCTAGTTCCAGCACAGCTCGTTCGGCAACAGGATTTTTGTTGGAGTTTTTGATGCGACCAACTTCAACTGAGATGCCAAGATGCTGTAAAGCATGTGTGGCTTTCAGTGAGACAAATCCCGGTTCAGGGTCGACCCGAATGACAGCTTGAGGTCCATCGAGGGGGTGTAGACCCACTACTAATTGGGCGAGGGCATCACGAAGTGTGCTGCTCCTTTCGTCGGGTACAAGGCAAGATGCACTGTAGGAGGTGGTACATTCTCTCAAAAGGAGGATGAATTGATGACTGTGTCTAATGATATCGGCGGCAAATGACACGCCTACGACTTCAGGTGGATCTTTTGATGATTGGCTGGCAAGGGAGGTAGGGAACTTCTTGAGTGAGGCACAAGTGTGGCAAGAGTGTGATACTCGAGTGATAGCAGCACTCATATCCAGGGCGAAGAAGTGACACTGCATCACCATTTGGAGTTGGTTCTTAGAAGGGTGGTCAAGCTTGATGTGAATAGCAGTAAGTAGGCCGTCAAGTACGGAACGAGGTACCACGATCAACTCAATAGGGCGGGAGAGTGGTTGTTGGCGCTGGACGACGAATAGGCCGTCCTTGGAAATGGAAGTGACATTAAGATAGCGCTTTATGTCTCTGATGTTGGTCAGTTTCTTGGAAGGGCGGGTGCCCTGTTTCAAGTGAGTATAGATGCGCTGTAGATCGGGGCACTCATGTTGAACACTGAACCATGAGGGTCTGCCAGTGAAGGGTAGGCGCTTGGTGTTCTCCAACACTTCTTGAGTGGAGATACCACGGACCACGACTGAAGTTTCTGTTTCATGAACGAAAGAGCAAATTTGACACTGGGGTTCGTTACAGTCTGGAGCATTACGACTGGCAAAGTCGGAGGGTAAATTGGCGTTGCCGGCAAGATGTTGAAGGCTAACTTGGTATCTACTGACTGTGGTCAAGAAGGAGGTAACCCGTGGACTGGCGGAAAATTCACCTCGGCAAAGTTTGTTCAAGGCCTGGACACAGGGCTGGCTATCAGTCAAGATGCAAGCACGGTGCTTGGATTGAATGATGAAGAGGCTAAAGTGCTTTTCAGCAGCGGCGATAGACAAGGCTTCGACCTCACATGGTAACCACGTGACCTGATGCTTGCGTAGTTTAGAGCTATAGCTATAGCCGGCGAGGTGGAGGCGGTCTTGGCGGGTAATGTACAAGGTGGCTCTGAGACCGCGTTTTGTTACTGAGCCATCAGTCACAATCCAAAGCTGGTCGGAGGCACGAGGGAGGACGATAGACTTGTGCAAGTTAAGGGCATCTTGTGCAGCGGTGAATCTTTGGCGAAGGCATTCGTCCCACTTAACATGGTCGTGAGATTGTAGATTGGCCAAGGCTGACTCGAGTGGGTCCACAAGTTGAGAGCAGTGAGGGAGGACACGGCTAAGGACTTTGTAGGCGCCGATAAAGGAACGCAAACCTTTGACAGACTCTGGAGGGCGGCAGGTTGCGAGTGCTGTGATGCAGTGGGGGCTTGCAGATAAGGAGCCTTGTGACCAGATCCAACCCAAGATAGTGGTTGTTTTGGGGCATATGACAGTCTTACGTGCAGACAGTCGTAGATTACACTTGGTAAGGGCGTCAAGTATTCGAGACCAGTTAGTGAGGAGCTCTTGTGGGGTGTCGCCGGATCGTCGGCAAGTTTTGCAGCGCATCCCTCTTGGAGGAAGTCACCAAGAACGTGACACATTAATTCCTCTAATGCGGTCTCTGAACCAGGCATTCCCATGGCTGACCTGGTATACACTCTGATGCCGCGAAACGGAGTGGCCACACCGCAGTATTTCATGGAGGCCTTTGATAGCGATATCTGGTAAAAGGCACGGGTGAGGTCAGACTTGATGATGTACTTCCAAGGGGCGATGGTGCGGAGAGTAGAGTCGACATCAGGCATCAGCGAGGGTTGTGGTTTGCTGAAACGACCAACGTCCATGAAGGCTGTAACAAGACGAAATCCACCCGAAGGTTTTTTGATGAGGAATGACAGGTTGAGGTACTCAACGGTGACTCCAATGTCCTCCGGACATCGGAAGACCTGACATTGGTCCAACTCATCAAATTGTTGATGCAACTCGACCAGCTTGTCACGGGAATATTGGGGAACGCGGCCTTAGCGTTGAGGAGGTTGTACAGGTCCCATGTTGAAAGAGGCTTGGACAGGACCAGCTTTGCCGTTGTATCCGACAATGGTAGGATTGAAGACTTCATCGTGGGTCTGGAGCACTTGGCGGAACTGGCTACGGATGGTGTCAGGTAAGATGTTGTTGGGGTTGCTTCCGCCAGTGTGGGGAGGTGATGGGTGCGATCCGTCAGGGAGAGATGTGGGAACCACGGTTGTGGTGTGACCAGCTTGGCAGAGGTGTTCATGGCGTCGCACTGTCCTTGGTTCAGTAGTGTTGTTGAGTATACGAACTCTATTAGCCACTGCTTCTACAATGTGGGGCTGAGGCCAGAGCTGTGAAACTTTGGAGCAGTTATTGGATGGGCTTCTATGGCTAAAGTGCAGTCAGGATCTAAGTTGGGAGGTATGTCGAGCTCAAGATATTCCCCCGGAAGGATAACTGTGGTAGGGGCTGAAGATGGTAACACATAGGACTGGGTGCGACGGACGGCGTGAGCCTGGGAGCTGGCATTTGACTCGGGATTGTAGGCGAGTATCTCGGAGCCTTGGATAAGAACCTGTCCCTTTGCCGGGCGAACAGATATGTCATTGGTGATCATGAATGGAGTTCCAGCTAAGGCATCGACATCCAAATCTTCTACCACTAGGGCATCAAGGGTCAGGCGTATGTCGGCTCGTGAAAGGGTGAGGTGGGTCTCGCCGACAACGACGAGCGGCATAACTCCATCTGCTTGTAAGGCCTGTTGGGATGTTTTGACAATGGGAGCATCTATGCTATGGGCGACCGAGGCCTTGATCATGATGGTTTCGGCACCAGTGTCCAAGGTTAGTTTGAGCGGGTGGTGACGGTAGAAGGCATTGAAATGGGGGGATTGCTTTGTGCTTACGTGGCGAGACAGTCCTGGGACGTGGCATGGAGAGGAGAAGCAACGTCCTCTGTCTCGGGTGGACAAAAGAAAACGGAGTCAGTGGGATCATCTTCATCGGCAAGGCTACTTGTGAGACGTGCTTTGGTGAGGAAAGCGCAGTCTTCAGCAGGTAGGTAAGTGCACTGACTTAAGAAGTGATGATCGTTACGGCCGGCCTGCTTGCACAAGGGGCAAGACTTGACTTGTGGTTTAGTGCCTGGTTTTTGGGAGCTATTGCAACTAGGACTCCTCGCAGGAGGCTGTCTGAACTTCAATGCCGTTGAATGCAAGATTTTAGTGTCAGCGTTGTTACTAATCTATTCCAAGAGCGAATCCAATGCTTGAGAAATTTCAGGCTTAAGAGATGCGAGAGACTTGGACCTGAGCTCCGTGCCGTAGCGTTGTTTGACGAGACTGGGGAGGTCACGGTGGACTAATCTCAGCCAAATAAGTACAACAAGATTTTCTAGAGTGGGAGACATTTCCTTGTCAGAGTCTGGGACTTCACCATGGTGCGAGATATTGCCATTTGCCGACAACAAATTATCTTCGATAAATGACATTAGACGTTGATAGAGATCCTCGGGGCGTTCCGCAGGGGCAAGTGTGATGTTGTTGAAGTCGAGGAAGTGGGCGCCAGTTGATTGGAATCCGAAGTGAAGGCGAATCGCTTGCCAGATGGAGTTCATGGAGGTAGAGTTTTTGACGATAGTGTTACGAGAAATTATCGGACAATAGTTTGCAATTTGGCCGAGCATTAATTCAAGATGAGTAGACTTTTGTTGTGCTGTTCTGCAGGAAGCTGGAGGCACGGTTTCAGGATCGTCCTGGAGGCCGCGAAGAGGGATTTTTTCAACCATGTCACGCCATCGGCGAGAAAGCCAGCGAAATTATGATCGAGGGAAAGAATGTATTGGAGATTTTGTCTCCAGGCTTCAAACGACGTTATCATTTCCTGTTTGGTGAGGGACCACTGCTTGGGTGCTCTTGGATTCATTTTGTACTATTGGCTGAATAAACTAAAGACGAAATGTGTACTGAGCTGTGGTCTCCGTGAGTGTTGTTGACACAGCTATCGGCTAAGCCGTTTCACTAGTTCTTCGTTTGGGAATCGGTCGCCGATCCGTTATGGGCTGGCTTTCTCTTAGTACGAGACGAGGGTAAGATCCGCTGCCACCACGCCAGCTGACACGATAATAGCGAACAACAAACACTTTACTAAGTACAACAAGGTCGCTAAGCGATGGCGAACCCAAAACATAAAATATGCCACGAGGGGACGCGCGTGAAACACATGCGCAGCTGACAATAACCGCTGACGCTCGGTTATTGGTATTTAACTCACAGCACATAACTTGCTACTAACAAGTTCCAGTAAAATACATTTACAATGCAAAGTTTTTTTTACAGGACTTTATCCTTTCAGCTTTCTTTCAATTTGTTTACTGTTTGCTGATAGAGGAATATCCAAAAATGATTTAAGAATCAAATAATTTGATTATAAACAACATGTATTACACTTAGCTTAAAATCAACAAACCTGCCGAAAGGTTGCTGCAACAATGTTGCTTGGAAAGCAGCTCCTAATAACACAAATATAAAAAAATACTTTGTAAATTATACTGATTTGCAATGACTGTGCACTCATAGAATAACCTCGTCAATGAGTGGTGGGCTGGAATTGAGGCCTTGACTGGAGATGGTACCAGTCTGTCGAACAAAAGGGTTGTGCTGCGGCTTGATTCTGCAACCAAGGGACGTTTCTTGAAAGTCCCAATAACTTTCCGGGCCCAGAAAGCCATTTGTAAAGCTGCCATCTGCTTATTTTAGAAAGCTGATCTCTTTAGATAATTATCATATGTTTTCAAGACACACAATGATCCTGAAAATGACTTACTGTACTTTAATGGCGAAGCTCCGCACACGCCTTGCGCGCGGAGCACCATAGCTAAGAAAATATGGTAACCCATCGATGTGAGAAAATTTAGTTTTATAGCCATGACGTCATGAACGTAGTCTGTACATACGTACATACATCAGTCCACCCCTCCATGTATGCCAATGTGACCAGTATTACGTAACCATTCCACTGGCTCAAGTTTAGAGCTCATCGAGGAGGCAATACTCCAGTTTACAATATACAGCTAGTTTGCAGCATACATCTTTGATATTGGACATCAATGTTGACACCTGTCAAAACAAGGTATCCGCTGACCAGTATCACATGACCATATTGCGGGCTCAAGTTAGACCTTATCGAAGTCAGCTGTTTCTTTAAGTTGACCGCTGACCCAGGACTGGTTGTTGATTGCATCGCAGGCTCAAGCCAGGTCAGACACACTCACACCTGAACAAGACTTAATTTTTTTCGCGCTCTTTCTGTGGCTCGACGCCGCTACACACCCATGCTACGTCAGCAAAGCTCTTGACAGTCGATGCTTTTCATGTTCAGGCACGGTTTGGAAAATATATTTTTCTTGCATTTTTCGCTGGTTTCAATCCAGGTTTAACATTATATAGCTGTAGTTATTCAAGTCAAACATTGGATGGATATAAACTTAAAGCTGAGTGTTTATTTTTAATTTGTTTAGGGCTGCTTTTTGCTCTGAATTGCAGGTTTTGGTATGTCTTAACATTTTTAATTTCGAATCTACTAAGGTTGCAAGATGCCTGGACGGCTTATGTCAGAAGAACAGAAACAAAAGAAGAGAGAAAGAGAACGAGAACGACAAAATGGTACCCCAGTAATAGCTTAAAGTTGGTGGAAGAAGTTACTCCACAAATTATTTTCTTGGACAGCAAACCGTTTGTTATTTCTACAGATGAGTTATTTCAAGTGGATGCATATTTCTAAAACGTGGTTTAGTCGTTTTTTCCTTTGTTCAGGAATGAAACTCGAATTTTTATTGTTAACTGGAATTAAATAACAATCATCTGTACTCTTTTTGGACAGAAATAATCGTTCTGTTGCTGGTTTGTTTGGCCTTAAAATGCGAGCAAACAAGAAGTTTTTTTACTCCGCTTGCCTAACTGTTTTTCGATGTGCCTCGACAGTGACAAGAATTTTGCACTTATGTTCTAAACATGTAATTGCAATGAGTTCTCGTGAAAGTATAAGGAGAAATATCACCAGCTTGTGCTTTCAGAAGTTTGTTTAGAGCACGTACGGGTAATTTGTTGAAGATCTTGTTTGAAGTTCAATGTTCTTTCTAGCCGATTCTGGTTCTAAGCCAAGCTGGCGTGTTTCAATGAAATACATCGAATTGTAAATAATCTCATTTTCAGAGATAAAGTGGAATAAATAACATACATCAATAAAACTCCTTGTTTGACCTTGGACCGACAAAGACGATCTGTTACATCACGAGCTATAGTACATCTGTGATTTCTATTTTTAGCGTGATTCCTATTCGCTGGCATTGACAGTCGACTCTGAAATGGCTTAATTCTTTCCTTTTCCGATCGCTTGCTGAGGATTTGCTTGTTTTCTTTTAAAACTCTTGCGATTCAAGAAAAATTAATTTCCTAACTGGTGAATTCAACAGTAGATTTCGCTGGAAAAACCGATATCACACTCATCCCTTCGTTATTCATGCGATCAGTCCGCTTTTCAGGTGAAATTAACCGTGGAATTCACTAGTTAGGCAGCGAAAAAAATGTTACATAATTAAGCAATATCCGGGAAAACCAAAAGGCGTACAGTTCCAAAGCCTTTTATTTTCACTAATCCTACAGCCAGTAAAAATGAACAAGCCAGGAGCTCCGCTTTTAGGCTTGGCTAAATCTATATATTATGTAATATCTCTCCCTTCTTAAGATACATGTACAGCAGAAATTGTGACACCCAAAACATTTTGGGACTTCGGAGAAGTGGGCCCCAGGGTCTGGCCTTTGCATTGACAATTTTGCAAATTTTAACTCTCTAGTATTCTCGGAATAAAGGATCACCCTTGTAAATGTAAACAATGCTCTGGGACTTACTCCAGGCCAGAATTTTGAGTTTAAATTTTAGACTCAGTGCTGAAGGTCTGAAGTTCCATATTTGGAAGATAACAAGTTTAGCTTCTCTGACTTCAATGTAGTAGATTTCAATCTCCAGTCAACAATGCAGGGTTTCTTCTGTCCCAAAAAAACAAAAGATTGAACCTTATACACGTGTACATTTATTAAAGGACTGATTTACACGGTACAATTTTTGTCGCATGAAACAACATCTTAAGACACGCCCACGACATGCTTTATGATTGTTGTGTATGTCAGAAAAAATGTTGTTAGTAGCATTTTAAAACATGTTTTAAAATGCTGCGACAATCGTAAGTCATGTCGTAGGCCTGTCGTAAGCCTCTCGCAGGGGGCCAAAATCGTTCCATGTAAATCCATGCATACTCTTTTATTACTTTAACTTAGTATACGTGTAGTTACTTCAAGTTTAGTACATTATACTAAATAAAATGAATTTTTGTCTAAAGATTTTTGGAAATCTGGGTGGGTGAGGGGTTAAAAAACATGCCCATCCATCAGGAGGGTGCAAATTGTTTCTGGAATAACCCAATAACAAGCAGCAGAGGATTTTCGTGCATCACAAAGCATGCATACACTGTAGCTCCAGCCTCTTCAAGAAAAATCTATAATTTATTTCGTTTCTCAATTGACAGATGGGAGCAAACAGTTTTTTTGTGTACATTAATTTCTCAATAATGCAGCCTACATGTATATCAGAGGGAAATACCGGTAGTCCACAGCAGTGTTTTTAAGTTCAATTCTGAGCTGCATGAAACGTTTAGGCTACTTCAAGCAAAATTGAACAACAGCCTGAAATTCATCACGGACCATTTAAGAACACAGCCAGAAGGTCACCCAGCCCCATATGCATGCTGACATGCTCAAGTGGAGTCAATGAGCAGTATCTGTAGATTAAATCAGGATCTGGAGTTGTGTCCATCACCTCAGCTCAGCATTTCACTTTACTTATTCTCTGAAATCATCCTGAATAAATTGTGTTACTTTTAGAACCTTTGGATTGAAAATTCACTGGTTTACTTGCTCTGACAGATGGAAAAAGTGAAAAACCTCCAATGCAAGTAGTATACACAAAGATGACAATGGTAGATTTAAGTCAATGAAACAGTGAGCCTGTCCCACTCAAGTCTCTCTCAACACTAGGAGCGACTTCAGAATACCACGCCACTATATATATGTGGCAGGTAATTTTTTTGTTTTCAGTTAATTTTAATTTTCAACTAGTTAGTTTTTTCCTAACTAGGTGATTTTATTTTCAACTGAGTTATTTCTTTTCTAACTACACTGTAGGTCATTTTATTTTTAACTACAGGTAATATTTTTTTTAACTAGGTAATTCTTTTTTAAACTACAATCAGTGACACATCGTTGGTACACTGACGGAATTAATCGAGCATCCCTCCCTCTCCCACCTTCCAATGTTGTTTAGAAACTAAAATGCACTGAACAGTTAGTTTGGGTGCATTGTGTTATCCAACATTGAACAGGGGAAAGGGGGTGGGTGTTCCAACGACTTATGACCGTGATTGTAGGTAAATTTTCCAAAAACTGGGTAAAATTTTTCTTTCGGGTGCTATTAAAGACCAACAAATTTTAGTGATTAGGGTCAAATGCTCAGCTTAGTGATTTGGGTTACTGAGCACTCATTTTGAATGGTTTCGTAGCTTTCTTCTAAGGTTAGGGACACTGTTGCATTTTAGGAATTAGGAATCAGCTTTTTCAGTTTAGGGTTACACACTGTCTTATTTGAAACAGTTAGCATTCCATGAGGTGTATGACAACTGCAGACTGTCTACAAATATCGCTGATAAACTTCAAGTGATCTTGTTAGTGAGGAAATAACTCATTTTGCAAAATGGCTTGTTTACAAGCTGATGTAAAGGAATTTCTTGGGAATAATCAAAAGTACAGTGTAACATAATTTAGCAGCACTGTACAGATCTCATAATATTGTAAGAGAAATAAGTAATTGGATTTTTCTAAACTTGGTCACTACTCAAGCAGAATGGTTTTTTGTGATCAGTGATCTTTCCTAACTTCAAGTACTGTTGGGGCACAATAATATATTAATGGTGACCTTTTACCATTCAATAAATCTCTATCAAAGAGGGGAATGTTGGAGCTGCCATTGGTTGGTGGGCATTTTCTAAGCATGGTATACACGTAAGCAAATTTTGACGAGGATGTTAATAACTTTCTGGTTGATTTCTGCATAATTTCTTGAAGCCATTTTTTCATACTTGTGTCCTCTGTGACAAATTCAACTGTGTACTTGGGGCAAGATTTGAATGGCGTTTCTAAAATGAGGGTAAGGGTAAGACCAAGGGTGAGGGTAAGGGTAAGGATATGAATACAAAAAGTATCCTAAACATGCATAAAAGCTAACCTTAGGCCTAATTAGGCCTAAACAAAAGTTTAAGGTTAGCTTTTATGCGTTTTTAGGATACTTTCTGTATTTGTATCCTTACCCTTACCCTGAGTCTTACCCTTACCCTCATTGAAGAAATGCCGAGGTTTGAAACAGTTCCTGTTTTCGAAGTACTTTCTTGCTGTTTCATGTGAAGAGTTTGCCGTTGCTGTAAGCCCATTTCTTTTGAGTCATCATCTGATGTTCCCAGTAAGCTAATTGTTTCGCATCAGATTGATCCTCATTTGCTGAAAGGATGAGTTGCTTTTCTGTTTTCTTTCAAGAAATATTTGGCCTTACAGTAAAAATCATCTACATACCTTGTAACAATTTATTTGAGTCTTTTCAATTCCTGTATTTCTCAATAGAAATCGATTTCATTTACGCAATTGCATTGGTGTGACTAGGGAGTTCAAGTTCAGGTGAGTAAACAGAAAAGACTTGAGAAGTATGAAATGTCTGTCAGAAGTGATGTGGAGGGGGTGGGTAGAAGGGATATTCAAGTAGGGGGGGGCTACCTGGAAGGTAAGGGGGGATAGATCTGTGAAGGACAGATGGGGTAGGATAGAGTCAATGGGGAAGATCAGGGAGGGGTAGGCAAAGTAGAATGGAGAAAGGGAATTTCTTGTTCCTTTTTAGACCCCCTAAAAACCAAGCCCCTGTTTTTTTAACTACCCCCCAAAAAAAGAAAATTCCATTTTTTTTAGACAGTTGATAAAAAATCTAGTTTAAAAAAATTACCTAGTTTACAAAAAATTACGATCACTGAAACAAATAATTAACTGCAACATATATAACAACACTTTTCTTAAAAGAACAAGGAATAGCCATTCATATTCAAATTAGTGGCTTTCCATGCAGGTAAACTGATCCAAGATTATGCACATATCAATGTTAAGCCCCAGGTAGGGGTCGGGGGGAGGGTTGGGTATGGGGTGGGGATCTTGAGAAATCATTTGTTTACAGTAGTGTGCATATAGTTACGAAACGGAAGAAAAGGGAAGCGAAAGTTGACACTTTTGCGTTTTGACTTATTAATGCAGGAGAAAGGAGCCACATAAATACAAACCATGCATAATAAAGTAAACTTATTTTAAGCTTCTCGAGAAAACTGGGGGTGCGCCAATTAGCTGATAAGAACAAAACAACATAGACATGTGCTTTCTAGAAGCATCAGCAACAAGTTTAGGTATCTAAAAATAATCAGTATTAGTTCTTAGATCGTAGAGACAAAATCGTTTGAGTAAACAGTGACGATCAGACGAAACGATGTTTAATTTACGAGTACTTAAAGGAAACAAACTGAGTATGATATAAATAACAGAAAATCAGCAAGCTTAAATAATGTTTCGATCGCTGTAACATTCTGTAACCTGAAGGAGACTCACCTAACGAGATCCAAAAAGGCATCCAACGTTCTGTAAGGCTTCACATCTTTATTCACTTTGTCCGAGGTAGAACTTCCTGGTCGGATGCTTACTACAAGAACGATTCCAAGAATTACGGCCAAAATGGTGGTAAAAAAGTAATAAACGAGCGCTCGCCTTCCAACGCGACCGGTAGCTTTAGCATCCAAGGCCGCTAAAGCGCAAATAAGACTTGCGACGATCAGTGGAAGAATCAGCATCTTGAGCATATTCATGAACAGTTCACCCGGGAAACCTATCAAAATCAAGACGGTCCTCTTGTCTTCAAGATCTTCGATTTTATTGACTGGACCGTTAACAAGAGCCCCGATCACAAAGCCGATAACAACGCCGATCACGATCAAAACGAGGAGTAAATCGGTTCGAACTCTGCGACAAAAAGCTCCGCAACAACGGCCGCATTTGCTGTTAGACGACAAACCACCACGACCTGATCCTCCTCCCATTTTTCTTTAAGATCAATCAACTTTCTTTAAGGATCGTTCTCAAGGAAAGCGATGGGTACCCACGACCAACGCAACTCGACGAAGCGCAGAATGTTTCAGTACTTAGCTTCTGCGCGCGCGTCACCATGTTTGGTGGGCTCTCATTGGGCAGAACTGATCCACTTTGATCCACTCCTTTTTCGTTTGTTGACATTTTCGCAAGCTAAACAGACGAAAACGTGCTCTTGGTGATTGGTATGGAGAAGGAGTCAACTTGTGAAACCCCATTAGATACGGATAGCGAGAAGACCATATCGTTTTAATATTCATCTTTCCTGAAATATCTGTGGACAGATCGCGTATTTTCCCCGGGGGGGGGGGGGGGGGGGGGAGGGGGTACTCCCTTATAAGGGCTTAATGGAGACGTGCGGCAAGGCAGGGTATGTTTTTCGGGATTTTTGTCTTAAACAAGGTATCGAATTTATCATTTTTTGTCTTAATCAGGGTATCGATTTATCAATTTTTGTCTTAAACTGGGTTAAATGTCTTAAACAGGGTATCAAAAATCGGCATTCTGTCTTAAAATGGGTAGGAAAATCAGCGATATTTGTCTTAAGCAGGGTCAGGGTATGAGGGGCCACGCCGCAACTCCCCACCCAGGGATATATCGAGTACCCCCCCGCCCCGGGGTATTTTTCCACCTCTAGCAAAATATCAATCTAAAATGTAATAATCCTCTTTTGCGTATCGATAAACAGAACGAAAAATTCGACGATTGTAAAAGTCAAGATTGTAAAGATTCAAGTACACGGTCAAAAAACCCTCTTCGCCAGTTTCATGTCTCGAGGAAGTAGAGACTGTCCAAAGGTCATGAAAGGTGTTTCGATCCTTAATTAGAGCAACTGAAAACGTCCAACTTGTCAGTGACTTGTCTCGCAACATTGCTGCGAAACATTGTAGTCGAAAATCGATGTTGCGGGTTTTAATTACATCCCACGCACAACCTGTCTCGCAACAAAAAAATGTGTTGATTTTGTTGCAGAAAGTAGAACGGACCTCTACTTTCTTCAATACGCTGCAGCAACCTGTGCGTGGGATGTAAAACGCGCAACATCGCTTTTCGACTAGTTTCGCAGCAATGTTGCGAGACAAGTTGGACGTTTTTGTTGCTCGTATTAACGTAGCTTCATCTCGAAACTTCTTTTTGAATTAATTATTTCTTGACTTTATAATTCCGTTAAGAACGTCGAAAAGTTGCTAAGGCAGGGGTCGCACTGTGGCCTTATTTTTTTTATGTCGCGTCATATGTTGTCCCACAAATATGTCACGACATTTACGCCACGGGAGTCTTGGAGGTCGCACGTGTGGGACATAAATGATATTTGAAACCGGACTGTCAACTCTTAATATTTCACGCGCGAAAAGAGCTTTTTACATCGAGGTTTTCGATATAACGAAACCTCGATTTAACGAACAAAAATTTGGCCGGTCCCCAGCGACTTCGTTAAATCGAGGTTCCACTATACACATGTGTTATCTTTGAAGAATTGAGAAAATTCGATTTTTGCCGGTATTTCAGATTTGATTGACATTGCGGCCGAAGAAAAACATAAAAATGTTATTTTAAGGCCATTAGACAAGATATGACCTGCTTCGAGGCAGGACATCGGCTTTTTTGATCTTTAGGTCCTTCGGACATAGTTATGTCTGGTCGCGGCAAAAGGGTCGCACTTGTCGCAGGCACGCGATGACAAATTTTATGTCCAATGTAAACACCAAAAGCATTAGTGCAACCCCTGCCTAAGTCATTATCAGACGCCGGCACTGGCCTTCATTCGAAAGATAACAGGACGCCTGGAGGCGTTTATGCGGGATGGGTCGATGTAAGCATTAAAAGTTTTGCAATTTTGTAGCGAAAATCAGTGTGTTTACACCAGCCAAAAAGCTTGCGTCAGGAAGGCTCCTGCTTGCATTTAAGTCTCGCAGACATTTTCGAAAGCCCGCAAATTTCATTGCCAGTCACTGTAAATTTTGGAGAATAATATAACTTTTTAATAATGAACTCTAACTGTAATTCCGTATGTATAGGTCACAAAAGTTGAACCAAGGGAGCCTAAGGAAAAACACCGATTTTCGTTGGTTCTCCGAAGTTAAGCTCCATCGGATGGGATGGATGGGTGACTGGCCTCTTATCGCTCTTGCGTTGACACTATTGAAGTCGCACTGCTCATGCAGTCTGCTCATATCCCATAACGCTAATATTACACAACTAACTCAATCACATCACAACTGCGTAGATACTTGGGCATGTAGGACAGCAAGCGCCACAAGCCGGTTTATTTTGCTTACCATATGCATACAAACTCCGCTCTAGCGTAACAATACGTAGGCATACTTAATGGTACTGACCTCCTAAAAACTTGTTAAAGGAAAAATACACTGGGCACCTGCCGGATACGAAAACCCAAAACCCTTCGGGAATGAGGCAACGTATTCTCCAAACCCTATGCAAGTGCCACTACCCCATGAAGGCTAAGGGGAAAAGTTAACGAAAAAAGTAGGCCAAGAAAGCTGAACCTAGGCTGATTCAAATCCCTAACGGCTCACTATTTGTACGACAAATTACCCATAATCCCCACCAGACACCAGACCCAGTCCTCTGGTCCGTGCTGGCAATATATCCACTTCTGCCAATATCGCAGGCTGCAACTGTCAGAAATAGCATATACATATGGTGCGATACTTTAATTTTATGTCCAATTTATACAAGAAAGCGGTACAAAGTGATTCTTTCCAAATATATAACTACTTTCAAATTTAAAAATTTTAAATGTTAATGTTTTACTGTATTATAGCCTCTTACCTACGATGCTTTAGAAATGTAATTACTTTGTTATGTACACGACCCTTTAATTCCTATCGTGTATAAATAAAGATTCTATTCTATTATTGATTTGATTTGCGTTGTTTTGTTGATTTCAGTTTACAGTGTCCCCAATAGACCATTTCCGAGTTCATGTCTGCCTCCTCTTCAAAGCGAGTCTAGGTGCGAAGTTTTTCTAATGAAAATTAGTTTTCATTCATATGTAAAGTAGAACTAATTACCATCACAAAAACTTCGCACTTAGACTCGCTTTGAAGAGGAGGCACACATGAACTCGGAAATGGCCTATTGGTGCTCCAGCGCTAAAAGACTTGACACTTAAATAAAGTTCCTTTCCTTTCCTTTCCTTTCCTTTCCTTTCCTTATCGAGCGCACCCCACTAATCACTTATTATTGATAGTTTATATCCTGATTATGTAGTGTCAGTATGATATTACAAACAGCGAACGTAACACTAACATTGCAATGATCGATAAAAAAGTATCATATATGTAATGAACGGTAATATCTTCGATAGAATTCAACGCTTTTATCTGAGTGAGGAGTTTGACTCGATTGATGAATTTAATTAGTATCGTGCTGTATGAAGGCTGCTTTGAATAAGTGTTGAAGTGTTTGCTGACCGATTGAACCTACTCTTCTTTTGATAACTTAACAAGCTACTGATCTTGTTGGTTCAATTGGTGAATCGATTGGTAAACTCATTGCTTCGAATCTATTGGCAAACTCGTTAGGTTCCCAGTTGTAAGCACACTGCTATGCAAGTATTCACGGTTCAATACAACCGAAGAACAGGGGTAATAAATCCAAGAACTCAATTTCCGTTCACTATTTGCAATTGACAAGTGAACAAACTGTTTCGATTTTATTGAACTTCTTTCTCCACATTTCATCATTCGGGGGGGTTCACTTTACGTGTCTACCCTGATCTTGTACGTTATTCCAAGGTGGCCAGGAGCCAACGAAATAGCACAGTAGAAAAACAGAGCAATTTGTTACTACGATGAAACGGAATTCGCCCGAAACCTTGAGACGCCGACGGCAACAGGAAGAGAACTGATTTCCCTTTTAACTTGTTTTCACACAGCCACATTTATATTGCTAAGTATCTTAGTATCTTAGTATCTTAGTATCTTATTGAACTTCTTTCTCCACATTTCATCATTCGGGGGGGTTCACTTTACGTGTCTACCCTGATCTTGTACCTTATTCCAAGGTGGCCAGGAGCCAACGAAATAGCACAGTAGAAAAACAGAGCAATTTGTTACTACGATGAAACGGAATTCGCCCGAAACCTTGAGACGCCGACGGCAACAGGAAGAGAACTGATTTCCCTTTTAACTTGTTTTCACACAGCCACAT
>OX421457.1:20927491-20932491 GCA_949126865.1 Montipora capitata | reverse complement strand
AAATTTCGAGGTGACCTTTTTAGGGTAAAAATTCGTTAAAAATGGGTAATGATACCATTTTTTAGATGTTCGAAACTCCTAGGACAGGCAGGCAAGCAAGAAATTTGACAACAAATGTTCCGAAAATTCTAGATCTCAAATCGTCTTCCGAACAGATATTTTCCGAAAATTGACGTTGGGTGCCCCTGCCGTAGCTTCATCTAGAAACTTCTTTTTGAATTAATTATTTCTTGACTTTATAATTCCGTTAAGAACGTCGAAAAATTGCTAAGTCGTCATGAGACGAGCACTGGCTTTCATTCGAAAGATAACAAGACGCCTGGAGGCGTTTATGCGGGATGGGTCGATGTAAGCAATTTTGTAGCGATAATCATTGTGTTTACACCAGCCAAAAAGCTTGCGTCAGGAAGGCTCCTGCTTGCATTTAAGTCTCGCAGACATTTTCGAAAGCCCGCAAATTTCATTGCCAGTCACTGTAAATTTTGGAGAATAATATAATTTTTTTTAATAATGAACTCTAACTGTGTATAGGTCACAAAAGTTGAACCAAGGGAGCCTAAGGAAAAACACCGATTTTCGTTGGTTCTCCGAAGTTAAGCTCCATCGGATGGGATGGATGGGTGACTCGCCTCTTATCGCTCTTGCGTTGACACTATTGAAGTCGCACTGCTCATGCAGTCTGCTCATATCCCATAACGCTAATATTACACAACTAACTCAATCACATCACAACTGCGTAGATACTTGGGCATGTAGGACAGCAAGCGCCACAAGCCGGTTTATTTTGCTTACGATATGCATGCAAACTCCGCTCCGGCATAACAATACGTTAACATACTTGGTGGTACTGACCTCCTAAAAACTTGTTAAAGGAAAAATACACTGGGCACCTGCCGGATACAAAAACCCAAAACCCTTCGGGAATGAGGCAACGTATTCTCCAAACCCTATGCAAGTGCCACTAACCCATGAAGGCTAAGGGGAAAAGTTAACAAAAAAAGTAGGCCAAGAAAGCTGAACCTAGGCTGATTCAAATCCCTAACGGCTCACTATTTGTACGACAAATTACCCATAATCCCCACCAGCCACCAGACCCAGTCCTCTTGTCCGTGCTGGCAATATATCCACTTCTGCCAATTTCGCTGGCTACAACTGTCAGAAATAGCATATACATATGGTGCGATACCTTAATTTTATGTCCGATTTATACAAGAAAGCGGTACAAAGTGATTCTTCCCAAATATATAACTACTTTCAAATGCATCGTCGAGTTGATTTGATTTGCGTTGTTTTGTTGATTTCAGTTAACAGTGTCCCCAATTAGTGCTCCAGCGCTAAAAGACTTGACACTTAAATAAAGTTCCTTTCCTTTCCTTTCCTTTCCTTTCCTTATCGAGCCCACCCCACTAATCACTTATTATTGATAGTTTATGTCCTGATTATGTAGTGTCAGTATGATATTACAAACAGCGAACATAACACTAACATAGCAATGATCGATAAAAAAGTATCATATGTAATGAACGGTAATATCTTCGATAGAACTCAACGCTTTTATCTGAGTGAGGAGTTTGACTCGATTGATGAATTTAATTAGTATCGTGCTGTATGAAGGCTGCTTTGAATTAAGTGTTGAAGTGTTTGCTGACCGATTGAACCTACTCTTCTTTTGATAACTTAACAAGCTACTGATCTTGTTGGTTCAATTGGTGAATCGATTGATAAAAACATTGCTTCGAATCTATTGGCAAACTCGTTAGGTTCCCAGTTGTAAGCACTCTGCTATGCAAGTATTCACGGTTCAATACAACCGAAGAACAGGGGTAATAAATCCAAGAACTCAATTTCCGTTCACTATTTGCAATTGACAAGTAAACAAACTGGTTCGATTTTATTGAACTTCTTTCTCCACATTTCATCATTCCGGGATTCCGGGAGGGTTCACTTTACGTGTCTACCCTGATCTTGCACGTTATTCCAAGATGGCCTGGAGCCAACGAAATCGCACAGTAGAAAAACAGAGCGATTTTTGACCACGATGAAACGGAATTCGCCCCAAACCTTGAAACGCCGACGGCAACCGGAAGTCGGAACTGATTTCCCTTTCAACTTGTTTTCACACAACCACGTTTATATTGCTAAGTATCTTTTCTCCATTAGAGATGATTAGTTTAAAAATCTGGAAGACAATTTCCTGGCATGCAACATGTTCTTGCTGTTCGTGTCTTGAAGACGTCGCTTGTTAATAACGCTGCTCGTCAAAATTCATCTTGGACAAATTTGGGCAGGCAATTTGCGTCGCGTCTGCTTTGTTCGTCTTGCAAGAAATCACATATTAGCATTAGATGGGAATAAGAGATAATGCGTCAAGACAAAATAGCTTATTCTGAGTGTTTTAACCAAGACGCATTGAATTGCATAATGAATTTGCATAATGCCTCTGACGTCCCTCTTTATACAAGACTAAGTATAGAGATGAAGGGGGTAGTTTCTAAAGAAAATGTGGTGCTGCGTCGGTGGGGATGCAGTATACAAAAATTTAGTTTTATCAACGAAGTTGATAATGTAAATTGGCCACCGTACAGAGATTCTAAAAGCTGACGTTTCGAGCGTTAGCCCTTCGTCAAAGGCGAAGGATTGGCTCATAATCGTCCTGGGAATGCGGAACATCTTTTTTTCGATCCCAGCAGAGTAAAAAAACTCAAAGAATGTTTTATGAGCGCTTTATTCCAAGTCTTTTTCTTTCATTACTGAGCATGTTGCAAGTAATTTTCGTTGGATGCCCCTGCACGACTCCAAAAGAAAGCGAGCAACAAGCTCTCCACGCCCTATGTCTGATTGACCGAAAAATGGCGCGTGCGCATGCGTTGCGCGATCAAAGTTTAGTTCTTCAACATCAAGGCCATAAAGACAAAAAAAAAGGCGCAGAACTCAAAGCTCTTAAAAATCCTTCTCAGCACTTATACATAGACTTTATGTTGCCATCCTGTACGGGCTTATTGCAAACTCACAAGATGACCTAAATAATTAATCACCTTGATGGATTGTTATTGCACAGATCATGGGTTCAAGGAAGCCGGGATATGCCCATTCATTGATGCAGCTATCCCCAGTGACCACAACTTCGGAAAGAAAGGAATACGGACAACATCATGTGACAACTTTTCAGAGCTCCGAGTTGAGGTTGGTAGATTATGAACCAGCAACAGTTATTCTAATTGTGATCGGAAACTATTTTCAATATCAAATAACTCCAAATCTCACTAACACAGTATAGGAATAACTCCAGGTATAACAGCAATACAGAAGGTCTGCGCTTCTCGCGACTCCCAATACCCTGTGAAACTGAAGTGCTCTCCGTCTGAGGTTCCATGGACTTGATGGAAAGTACCACATTGTAACATCTCTCGTTTAAACTGAACTGAAACTGCGTCATGATGACAATAATATTAACTCCACTGCTAATAACGGCAATTGCGATGAAAGCCCTCTCTTTTTGCTCGTAAGCGGAAATAAATGAGCATAAACATGTCTCCTACAGCTTGTAATACTTAATTTGCCAAAAATCATAACGCGAAACTGTTGTTTGAACAGTCTTGGTGTCACGCATGGCGAAAATTCGACAATTCAAAATGCTGTATTCTCAAAACGAAAAACGCCACGGGACCTAAAACTGGTCAAAATATTTACTTCTAAGCAATGCTTTACTTGTTATTGACGAAATAAGCAAAAAACCTCGCAGCTTTTATGTTAGAATCTGATGAGGTCAAGTGAAAACACTCAATACACTGAAAAAAGTGTGAACGGTATGCATTTCTAGCTGGAAAGGTGTGGTATGTCAGTACAATCCAGAGAGTGTTAGACTGTTTTCGATAATGCGAAATCAATATGAAGTTACTATGGGATTTCTCAATACCAACTGACGAAACGTTAGAGCGCAGAAAACGCAATCAGTCCTTAACCTGTAAGAAACACCGATGGTCATGGATGTCGACCACCTAGTGGCAGCTACAACAGGCTTGGATCACACAACGATGTTTACTGCATGCTAGCTGTCTTTGGAACCCTGAAGGAGATGCAGGCTGTCATGAATCGGTCTAGGGGCAGAGGAGGTAATTTCTGATCCAATGAGGATCAAATCATGACTTCTCGAGGAAGAGGTGCCGACAGTGGTCGCAGGCCAAGAAATTATGGACGAGCACATCAATGTGATCTTGTAATCCCTCTTGCAGGCAGGCACTACAGTGATTCTCAGTTTGGCGGGCAAGCATGCTAACGTGGATGATCATATGGTTTGACGCATGAGGTGCAGAAATAACTTTGACCAAGGCTAGCAAGGAGTCCACAACAACAGTCTTCCTGTAAAAGGCCCTACTGCAAATCACTTTGTCATGCGTGGTTGGCATGGACAATGATGATCCGAAAGTGAAGGGCCTGTTTCCATCGAACGATGCTAATGGAGACAATGGTCCGCTTAACTTGTAGGCTTTTAGACTGTGAGCAGAGACCAGCTGATGGAATTTGTCATGGCCACAGGGTCCCGGAGCCTGCCAGATGTCCTTTGGGAGATCCCTGGCAGCGTCGTGTTGTCTCGTGGGATCTGTCCATGGTTAGTGCACACAAGAATCGTTGCCTACTTGTCAAACTTCACGAGCAATAGCGATTTACGTGCACAGCACAGATGGTCATCGTCCTCGGGGACCTGCTGGATTGACCGTTTCATGAGTCAAAGAAGGGTGGATGACTGGGTGCTTTGTGTATTTGGAAGAATGACAAGCTGAATAAGTCTTTATCTTGAACTGCTCGTTGGCATTGGTCAGATTCCCAAGCGATTGCTCTGTGTGTCGACAGTTGGTGAGCCATTCTCCAGCCGAGAGATCCTACCCATTGTATACAAGTTGACCACATAATTGGAGGCGGGGGACATGTAAAACCATTCACTGTTGTTGGTGCCGTCGCCGTTCCACATAGTTGACACAAATCAACCAGGATTACTGGGA
>OX421457.1:20909991-20914991 GCA_949126865.1 Montipora capitata | reverse complement strand
AGAATGTACCTTTGACCACCTTTGACCGAGGAGCACTAAAGCCAGTAGGATGTGTTGACAATCAAAATGGCTGCTCAGAGCTCAGGCGGTAGTCAAAGTTCAGGTTCCACGAGGGCTTTTGCCCAAAAATTGAGCAAGTATGTAAGGCTATCTATTCCTGAGACATCTTCAACCTATTCTAAATCGTATTTTGTGCGGCCACTTTCTCTTTCAGATTCCGGCGAAATGGTTCAAACAGTTTTGGTACCCTCTCAAGTCTGACTAAATCGCCATCGACATCAAGCTCTTTCCTTCATTTTGCAACAGGCACGGTAGGTCTCTTGTGAAACATAAAACGCGTAGGTTTGAAAAACCTCATTTTTTTATACCCGCTGTGAAACATTTTGAACTATTTACATTCATGTATATATTACAATGACAGTTCACCTGCATGTAAAATTCCGATAGTCAATAATAATTAATTAAGCTTACATGTTGTACATGTGCATAAAGCTACTTTGCGGGAAAATAGTTTGTTGTCAGGGGAAATGGGCATTGTAAGTTATCCTTCATTCCTTTATCAATGGAACAGCTTCGATTCTAGTGTAAGGTGAAAATACATGCATTCACTCAGCCATAAAAACAGCGTACACAATACACGTTAATTAAAGTCAAGGTAGTCACATGATCTAGGTTGAAAATTGAAATACGGTAAATGAGCATGAACTATAAACTTAATACACATAAAAGTGATCAGGTTATTTGTGCTGTATCAAGTAATTAATTGATAAAGTTCTTAATAAAATCGTGGAAATAGGGAAGATATCATTGACATCATCTATTGTCATTAATGTGCCATCCAGAGCCTCATTGGCTGTTGAAACAAAGGGTCTTCGGTTCCAGTGGCTGGAACATTTGAATAACAAAAGCAATGTTTGTAAACAATATATCTTCCCTATACAAGCAAGTATTTTTAGCAAAATTTTTCCTCAAAAGTGAAGCTGGAATTGTTCCAGAATTGAGTACACTTTGCATTTTTTCACTCCCTTTCTTAATTAACTTGTTAGTTGTCATGCAACAGAAAGTGAATTTGCAGGTTGGAAAGATTGTGCAGAAAGTAGTTTTGGCTGGTATGTTGAATTTAAGTTACAATAACTGTCTAAATTCTCACATGCTCATTAGTTAATTTTTATCATCAATAAGAGTACAGACAGATAAAATCTAAATTTATGCAAAAATCTGTGCAACTGTCAAACTTTCAACATTTTAAATAGCCAATCTGAAAGCGAGAAAAGGTATTGACAATGTTCATGTTTACGGCTGTTCACTGCATCTTTCCCCCTCATTTTAACCCTTTGATTAACCATTTTGCTCGTGATTTCCACAGAAACTTTGACTATGTTTATGATGCAATTTATTATCAATAAGAGGACAGGCGCATAAAAAACTGACACCAATTTGTTAAGTGCATTTTACAGTGGTTTCTTTCAGTACCAACAGCTGATGAAAAGCATTGGCCACTTTACTGATAGAAGTTGGCTACCTTTTCCCTAAATTAAAGTCATTAAGGACATTCTTTCAAACCTTAGATTGTAATTCATATTTTGACAATAACAAGATGAAGTTGTCTTTATGTGATTATTAATTTGGCTTTTGGTGGCAATCTTTTAAAAATGGCATGTTCCAAGACATCCCTTGTTGATACAGTCCATTACTCTACGCAAACCAACCACCAATTTTGTTGAAACCACCAGATTTTGTCTTGATAACAAAGTAATTTTGCAACATTTTCTCAACTGCACCAGGATTGTTGCTCTTCTGCTGTGTTATAACATTGAAGAAAAAGGTTGCAAAAGATCCTTTTCATGAGGCTCGCTTCTGGGTTTTCTTGCCTGTGTATTTTGCTTCTTTTTGCACAATGAGTTCTGCTCTGCTGGCATTCACATTTCAATTTCATCTGACTATACAAACTGTACACACTCAAAACTATGTCCCCTTTAACCCATTGCAATTGACTCCTGGAGGTGAGACTTGTATGTAAGCTGATGACTTTCACATGACGTTCTCAAGTAGTAAATCGATAATATAGATTTCTATCTTAATCAAGACCATGTGAACATTAGTGAATGGCTCATCACGAACAAACTTACTCTTAATCAATTCAAGACAGAGTCCATGTTAATCGGGGTGCGGCAAAGAATATCATCATTTCATTTTTAGCCCCTTCCTTATCCATTGATGGGACTCCTATTGAACAGGTTTTCCATACTGAATCATTGGGGGTACTACATAATTGACCAAAACCTGTCTTGGAGTGAGACTTGTCAATGGGGGAAGGGGGTGAGGGGTTCAGGAGTCAATGGGTTAAAGGTGATTGGAATATCAACTAAGACTGGGGGTTGCACTCACTTTGAAAAGTGCAAAAAGTTCCAAAAACCAACAGTTGGTGCTAAATTGTTTCTGATCAATCGTCAGAAGCCATGCTTTGCAAAGAGCAAAGAACCTTTGTTTCGCTTGAATTTTGCCAAAAATAATGAAACAATCAATCTCAGGAAGCTCTGATTCTGTATCATTTATTTCAATAATGAAGATACTACATGTATAAATCATGGAAATTTAGCAAAATATTTGCAATGCTCTTCATTGCCATGTCTGTTTCTCATGCTCATGCTAGTTGAGGCTCTACAGAGGAGGGTGTTGAGCCTCAACAGAATTGTCAAATTATTATTGTTCCTTTGTTTTAAAGCCCTTTACGTGAGCTTCTGATAGGTTGTGGAGAAAATTAAAAAGTAATGCAGAAAAAGTTGCCATATTACGCATAAACATGCATTGATTATGTGTAAAATATGCTTGATTAGTTTAGTTCTTAGCCTGAGTAGTTTTTTTGTCCAATTGAGTTCCTCACTCAATAGTTATCTTTCTTGTATTTTGGTTTGGGTCACTGTATGGCTGCCCTTGCGTCCACCCCTCCATGTATGCCAATGTGAAACTCTGTGGTGCAACTTGCGTTTTTTGGTGGGGCACGTCTTTGATATTGGACAATCCATGTTATGGTTAATTGACACCGGTCAAAACAAGGTATCCGCTGCCTACGTGCAGAGAAGTCGGCTTGCAAAGTTGATGTGCGGGTGATGAAACGGTGATGGTAAGACGTTGGAAAGGGAAGTGATAAGGTCATGACTTGCACTTGAATTGGATGATAGTGAAGGTGAGTTGAGTGTGGTTGTCAGCCTCATTCTCTTGTTCCAAAAGTACCAAATTCCAGTGGCAAGAATTTTCAAGATGGCTGAGGGTTGAGTCAGGATGCACTGGTTGGCCAGGAATGTCTGCATTAAACGTATGCCATTCATACAATCTCTTGTATTTTATTTACGCATGTAAAGCCAGTCAAATTCACATGCATAAGCTATGTAAAATTTACACGACAGTGGAAAGCCACCTGTATTGTTCCTCTTATTGGTTTGCTGCAAGCGCACCATGATGCTCTGCTGCAACTGCCTTGATGCTCATTGGTCAAACGCTGGTTTCTTCAGTGCATTCCACCAGAAGCAGACCTGACCACTGATAAGGCATCCCCTTGCCATAGCTGGGGCAGTTTGCCACATCTTGTAGCAACCCAGGTCAGCCTAGCCAGTCTGTGTCTGGGTTATTTAACATTAATAGTAAGTTAATTAATGATGTTTTAAGGTTTGTATCCAGATGATACAACTGAGTATTTTGCCAGCTATCTACCTATGGTTTTCAACTGTGTTGTTAATAGAAAATGTTATCCACGAGTGGGTCTCCCAAGTCTACTAAGTGACAGCCCAACTTTAAAGGGAACCTCCACTTCTACAAAAAATGACTTTAAATCACAGGAAATAACCATTACAGTCAAGTTGGTCTACAGTATTTTGAAGGATAGTGTTTGTATTCAAAATAAGTTTAAGAATCGCCTATTTTTGTTTTCAACTTTAGCAGGCGCGGCCATCTTGAATAATTGTGACGTGTTACGATTGCCTTATTGTTATTAGACAAAAGGTCTTTGTGTCAGAACATTAGGGCAACTGTAACACGTCACAATTATTCAAGATGGCTGCCCCGGCGAAATCTGAAAGAAAAAATAAGCGATTTTAAAATTTGCATTTCTTGATATAAACACTGTTTTAAAAACAAATTTCAAACAAATTTGTGAAGGGGTAGTTTCTAAAGAAACTGTGGTGCTGCGTCGGTGGGGAAGTAGTATACAAAAATTTGGTTTTATCAACGGAGTTGATAATGTAAATTGGCCACCGTACAGAGATTCTAAAAGCTGACGTTTCGAGCGTTAGCCCTTCGTCAGAGCGAATCGCTCTGACGAAGGGCTAACGCTCGAAACGTCAGCTTTTAGAATCTCTGTACGGTGGCCAATTTACATTATCAACTCCGTTGATAAAACCAAATTTTTGTATTCAAACAAATTTGTTTGTTAACATAATTTTCTTTAGTTTCAGCTTATTCTGTAGTAAGAGTGGAGGTTCCCTTTAAAACCAACAAATACCTGAACAGTGCTTAACTTATCTAAATTTTTTAAATCAAAATCTCAGTAAGGCTTCTTCGTCAATGTCCTGATGTAGTAGCAGAGTCCCTATGTTCTGTTAATTTTTAATTGTTTAATTCTCAAGGGCATATTCCCTGATGACTAAAAATGCGCTTAAGTCCTCCCTAAATGTATTCTTGGACCTCAAGTATGTGTTTGACACTGTGGATGACAATGTATCCTATGTATAGCTTTGGATATTCTACAAAATGGTTTGAGTCTTATCTACAAAACCACAGTCAAAGATGTTTGGTAAATGGTTACCTTTCCAAAAATCACTCATTGATATGTGGTATACCTCAGGGGACCATTTTGGGACCTCTTTTATTTCTTATATGCATAAACGACCTCCCAAATTGTCTGGAATACTCCAAGCCTCACATGTATGCTGATGACAAACACATGTCGTTCTCAAGTAGTAATATCGATAATAGAGATCTCTATCTTAATCAAGATGTTGTGA
>OX421457.1:20892491-20904991 GCA_949126865.1 Montipora capitata | reverse complement strand
GGGCCATCGAGTTACAGTCTTCGGATTGCCATCGGACACCGAGCACCACCGAACGAATGCTCAGCTAATCACATGGCAGAAAAAACCATAATATTCGTTTCTTTGAGTTGTGGCGGATTTTCCTCTGGATTTTCCTGTTGTTTTCACGGTAATTAGTATCATTATGAATCGACTTAGATATATTATTGAAAGTTATCAGAGCTAGTTCAAACTGTGTTGTTCTCTGGTTTGAGAAACATTTCGCTTCAGATTCTTCGCATTGTCGGTCGAGTTTGGAACAAAGGCAGTGGCATGTTATGTCAATGGCTACCATCACCATCGACTACTACAGGGCATTTGGTCTTACAAAATCTCCCCTCTTTGAGGCTGCCTGCATTGATCAGGTCTCCTCCTACTCGAGAATTTCCTTTCTCATTGAGAACGACTAGTTTTAGGAAAGAACTCATTTCAATTACGTGTTTATAACATGAGGCAAAATTTTCGTGTCACTTTCGGGGCACATGGAAAAACAGTTGGGCAAACGATTGAAAAAGCACTTGTTCGCTCGCATTTTAGAGAAAAACAAACAAACAAATCAACTGTTTCTTTACGTTCTAAACAAAGGAAAAACCAATTAAACCACTTTCAAAAGGTGCATCCGTAAAAATAACAAATGGTTTAGTACCCAAGGAAAAAAATTGTGGACTAGCTTTTTCCTTTAAGTATAAGCTATTAATATCACTGGTATTCTGTTTTGGTCGTTGTCGTTCTCTTTCTCTCTCCTTTAGTTTCTGTTCTAGTCATAGGTCCTCCAGGTATCGATATCATGCAACCTTATCAGAGCTTCTAAAGATACATGTATGCCAAAAATTGCCATACAGAGAAGTAAGCAGCTAAGCTTCAGCTTTAAATTTATATCCCTCCGATGCGTGACTTGAATAACTTCGTAACCACCAGTGTGGACCACAGTTATCCTTATATGTCAAACTGGATTGAAACCAGCGAAAAATGCAGAAAGAAAGCATTTTCCAAACCGTTTTCCACGTGAACACAAAAAGCGTTGACTGTGTAAGAACTATAGTTGATGTAGTATGGCCGTGTAACTGCTTCAAGCCACAGAAAGCATGCAAAAAATGAAGGCTTGTTTATGTTTAGGTGAGTTAACCTGGGTTGCATCTGCAGTCCTATCCAAAACCAAAACCTGGTCAGCGGTCAACTTAAAAAAAAAAAAAAAAACCAGTTGACCTCAGTGAGCTCGTAGCTTGAGCCTGCGATATGATCACATGATACTGGTCAGTGGATACCTTGTTTTGACACGTGTCAATTCATCATAACATTGATGTCAAATGTCAATGATCTTTGGTGTAAACTAGCGCACATGAAGGGGTGGACGTACATACGGATGGATGATGACTTCATGGCTATAAAACCAAAATTTTCACATCGATGGATTACCATATTGCCTAATTAGGCCTAAACAAACGTTTTTAGGCCTAAGGTTAGCTTTCATGAATGTTTAGCATACTTTCTGTATTGGTAAAACAATGACCTGTGACTTGTGACCTGTGTTTTGTACCTGCTGTTTTCTATGGTGCTCTGTGCGTGGGAGTGCATGCAGCTCCGCTACAACAATTATTCATGGATTTACTTGACAGTCTTCCTCATGAGCTTTATTTGCTTCCTTGGTGTATCAACTTTTTCCATACTTTCCAAATTGACATCTATGTTTGCTACGATTCTTTCCATCTTCTGTGCATGCTGCTAATAAGTTGTGCCCCCAAATATTGACACTTGAAAGATACAACTTGGTTTCGCATTACAGCTTTATGGTATTTCACAGCACACCTCTGCATTCTCTGCATGGCTTATTCCTCTCGCGCTAACAATACTGCTAGCTACACAGGCTAGACAGAGAGTGACTTATCTACCAAGGTAAAGTTATCCTGAGGCTTGAATGTCCAACACTTTTCTAATTGTGAATTACGGGTTTGAGAGTCAGACATACATGTACTTGTATGAATAATTATTGTAGCTAGTTTTCTGCATTGTTCCTTCATTTCCTTTACTGGGGTTAACATTTGCCATCTCATTCTTTACAATGGCATGAATGCACCATTTGCACAATAATCTCATTATCATTATCATTATCCTTATCATTATCGTTATCGTTATCGTTATCGTTATCGTTATCATTATCATTATTATTGTTATTATTATTTCAGGTGTAGCAGTATAGTGGGACAATAATTTTTTTTTCTCAATTTGCGAGCGGGCGGAATGCTGCGAATCCTGTCATCTGATTGGCTCTGAGATTGAATTTTTCTATCTTGTCCCCCAAACCAGGCGGAATCCTAGCCCTGGTTGCGTGAGCTTGTGTGATGACCTTAAATTTCCATTTTGACACCACATCCATTTACATACAGACATTGTTTCAAAACAGATTTTTATTAGACAAGAGTTTTGGAAATAGATTAATATATATATATATATATAACGTTTAGAAGAAAGACAACTTCACAGCGTAGCGACTTCAAGTTTCATGTTTACACAATCATCAGGCTACAGATCTTACATTTGCATTCTAACTCATTTAAAGACCATTCTAATACTCTAGGGGAGCGTGCTATTTTAAGTTCGACAAAAGGTATTTGTTCTTGTGTCTGCATTTAGAAATTAACTCGTTTCTTTTGTTCAGTAGGTGGCGCGTATCTGCTTTTATAATGTACAACTTTTCCGTAAGGCACAGGTCGCATCTCTTTGATCCACATTTGTATGGTGAGGCGAAAGACTCTATTGCCCAACGTAGCGTGTAATTGATGTTATTGTCCTTTAGACTCCAGATATGCCTCGATAACTCCGTCTCACTGCAGTACTTTTTATGCCTGAAGGATTTAGTGTGATTGTTGTATCGGGTTTTAAATTCACCCTCTGTCGCTCCGTAGTAGATCTTGGTGTTGTTATCGCTTGTCACTTCGGCTCTATAGACTATAGACGATGATAGACATTTGCCGTCTAATGGGCATGATTGCTTGTTTCTGCAATTGCATAGCCGCGCTTCGTTAGGTGTTTTCGTGGCGTTTAATACTTTTGCATTGTGTTGCCTAATAATGCCTGTCATGTTGGTTGTGCAGCAGTAGCTAAGGTTGATTGTGTTCGTGTTTAGAATTTTGTGAAGCTTGTGGCCTTTGTGGAAGTGTTTCTTTATCAGGTAGATGAATTTTTTTCCGATGTTGGTCTTGACTTGCAGGTTGTATGGTGGATTGAACCAGAGGATATTGCGTTGACAGTTCCTTTTCCGTTTGCTGTTTTGCTTGGCGGGTTCGTACTTGAAGGTTGTGTTGTGCCCGTTTTCCATAAAAGCCAGTTCGTAGACATCTTTGGCTTTGTCGAATTCGTCTTTGTCGCAAGACAGGTCAGATATTCTTTTGTTGACCATTATTGGCAGCTCTTTGATGATGGTGGGTGGATGATTTGACCGTGCGTTGATGTATGATAGTTTGTTGTTAGGTTTTCTGTAGGGGTAGTACTTTTCTGTCCGTAAATCCAGCGTTACGTCCAGAAAGTCGGTGGAAAATAGGCTCGTTTCGATTGTGATTGACAGGTTTTCTTCTTTGAAGAGAGCAGTTATGCGCTTTCTCAAGCGATCTAGGGTGGGTCCGCTAATGTTGCTAACTACAGCGAGGCCATCGTCTCTGTATAGGCCTATGGACGCTTTGTTGACAAGGGCGGATAGTTTACTTAGGAGGTAAAGCCCCACTAATTCACAGACCTCGGCACCATCGAAGCAACCCATTGTGACATCGAACAGCGAGTTTGGCCCTTTCTTTACCCATGTGTCACTGCTGTCAAACAAGAGAGATTTTCTTGAATTCTTGATGACGGCTAGGGCCCTGTTTGGGATGGAGGTTATTGAGCTGGCGTAGGCAATGGCTTTATCTAAGAGATTCTCTGATATAGATGGGTAGAATTCCACAATGTCAAATTTGATGAACCGTGAATGGCTTTTGTTGGGAATCGCTTTAAACCAATTTATTACAGTTGAGGTGTTCTTCCATTGGTTTAGGTTGGTCGCGGAGATGACAGCTTTTATTATGGTGTCAAGGTACTGTTTGGCGACTTTTCCCATTTCTGGTTTCGATGGATTTATTAACCGACAGGGAGTTTTGGATTTGAAACTCTCCTTGTGATCTTTTAGCGTGATGAACGCGGGTCGGTTTGCATAGTGTTCTCTCTTGTTATCGAGGCCCAGCGGTTCGGCTAATAACTTTGCTTCTTTGTCGATTTTTCGCTTGATTGAAGGGTCTGACTTCTGGTATGACTTTGTGATGTTATTAGCCGAACCGCTGGGCCTCGATAACAAGATAGAACACTATGCAAACCGACCCGCGTTCATCACGCTAAAAGATCACAAGGAGAATTTCAAATCCAAAACTCCCTGTCGGTTAATAAACCCATCGAAACCAGAAATGGGAAAAGTCGCCAAACAGTACCTTGATACCATAATCAAAGCTGTCTTCTCCGCGACCAACCTAAACCAATGGAAGAACACCTCAACTGTAATAAATTGGTTTAAAGCGATTCCCAACAAAAGCCATTCACGGTTCATCAAATTTGACATTGTGGAATTCTACCCATCTATATCAGAGAATCTCTTAGATAAAGCCATTGCCTACGCCAGCTCAATAACCTCCATCCCAAACAGGGCCCTAGCCGTCATCAAGAATTCAAGAAAATCTCTCTTGTTTGACAGCAGTGACACATGGGTAAAGAAAGGGCCAAACTCGCTGTTCGATGTCACAATGGGTTGCTTCGATGGTGCCGAGGTCTGTGAATTAGTGGGGCTTTACCTCCTAAGTAAACTATCCGCCCTTGTCAACAAAGCGTCCATAGGCCTATACAGAGACGATGGCCTCGCTGTAGTTAGCAACATTAGCGGACCCACCCTAGATTGCTTGAGAAAGCGCATAACTGCTCTCTTCAAAGAAGAAAACCTTTCAATCACAATCGAAACGAGCCTATTTTCCACCGACTTTCTGGACGTAACGCTGGATTTACGGACAGAAAAGTACTACCCCTACAGAAAACCTAACAACAAACTATCATACATCAACGCACGGTCGAATCATCCACCCACCATCATCAAAGAGCTGCCAATAATGGTCAACAAAAGAATATCTGACCTGTCTTGCGACAAAGACGAATTCGACAAAGCCAAAGATGTCTACGAACTGGCGTTTAAGGAAAACGGGCACAACACAACCTTCAAGTACGAACCCGCCAAGCAAAACAGCAAACGGAAAAGGAACCGTCAACGCAATATCCTCTGGTTCAATCCACCATACAACCTGCAAGTCAAGACCAACATCGGAAAAAAATTCATCTACCTGATAAAGAAACACTTCCACAAAGGCCACAAGCTTCACAAAATTCTAAACACGAACACAATCAACCTTAGCTACTGCTGCACAACCAACATGACAGGCATTACTAGGCAACACAATGCAAAAGTATTAAACGCCACGAAAACACCTAACGAAGCGCGGCTGTGCAATTGCAGAAACAAGCAATCATGCCCATTAGACGGCAAATGTCTATCATCGTCTATAGTCTATAGAGCCGAAGTGACAAGCGATAACAACACCAAGATCTACTACGGAGCGACAGAGGGTGAATTTAAAACCCGATACAACAATCACACTAAATCCTTCAGGCATAAAAAGTACTGCAGTGAGACGGAGTTATCGAGGCATATCTGGAGTCTAAAGGACAATAACATCAATTACACACTACGTTGAGCAATAGAGTCTTTCGCCTCACCATACAAATGTGGATCAAAGAGATGCGACCTGTGCCTTACGGAAAAGTTGTACATTATAAAAGCAGATACGCGCCACCTACTGAACAAAAGAAACGAGTTAATTTCTAAATGCAGACACAAGAACAAATACCTTTTGTCGAACTTAAAATAGCACGCTCCCCTAGAGTATTAGAATGGTCTTTAAATGAGTTAGAATGCAAATGTAAGATCTGTAGCCTGATGATTGTGTAAACATGAAACTTGAAGTCGCTACGCTGTGAAGTTGTCTTTCTTCTAAACGTTATATTCGCTCTACTTGACGTATCGAGCACTCTGCAGCTAACTGGCATGGAACCCTCCACTTGCACTATATATATATATATATATATATATATATATATATATTTCTCTTTGAAGCGTTCAGTTATGTTAGTCACTTACTGCATTCACCGTCAAGTGCAGTGCAAGTTAACAATTAAAAAAGTGATTTTCAGCTAGGAAGAGAGAGCGAGAGGAAAAAAAAACTACCAGCCAAGGGTCAGTTCGTATAGCGAAAAACTGTAACCTTGGTCTTGAAAAAGCTGCAGCATTTTCAAGACCTTGGTCCCAGTTTTTGGCTATACGGACCTCCCAGGGGGCAAATAACATATATTGTCATACCTTAACTAGTTTAATGGCCAAGCTCCCATGAAACTCCTATAGCTCAGTGATAGAGCATCTGAACTACACATAGTAATCACAAGGTTTGACTACAAGGGAGCATGCACTCAGATTTATTCTGAGTATCCCTGAATCATTGTTGAAAAAGATTGCATCTCAGCCTTTTAAAATCCAGACAAACACAGCTTATCATCCATGTGTTATTGAAAAAAAAGTATTAATTAAACCATAATTTATTGATTTTAATTGACACCTACATTTGCAATAATATAGCGTCGCACCAGAATCGCGAGGTCACGGGTTCAAACCCTGTTGAAGTCCTGAATTTTTCAGGCTTCTCTACGCAATTGTAAAAATTGCGTTCATAACTGCGAAGATCATAGCTTTACTTAATAATATTTTCATTATGTTCACGAACATGGGACTATGGCACTTGATAATGGTTTAAATTGTGATTGTGATAAGAGAGAGAACCTTTTGAAAAAGTTTGTTTTTCTTTTGGTATTATCCAAAGTGTAATATATTGCTATACCTGTAGTTTGATTTCTCACTTGTTTGTAGACAATAATAAAATATTGCAGGCATTCTCCATCACCTTACAAAGAACCTGATTGTAATCCTAATCTTTCTCTTTCTATTAATTATAAACAGATACCAATTCCGTTGTTCTGATGAAGGGAAACCAGACTCAAGACGCAAAGTAGTCCGCTCACCAAGCTTTGTGAAATCACTGCCTCATCAAATTTATGAAAGTGATGAGAAAGGAAAACTGCAAGAGCAGGTTAGACATGGGTTCTTTTTACTTGCTAAATGGAAGAGAAATGGTTGTGATCATGTGTATCCACTGCACTGTGCAGTGGTAAAAAAAAAACCTAGACAACATCGACAATTTACACGAAGTTGTTGAAATGTAAATATTGAAAGTCAAAACTTTCAACTCACTGTACAAGATTACGACTTTAGGAATCACATTGTTTAACATTCGAAAGAAAAACTAAAATCAAAGAACAAAATAAAATACCTGCACATGTTACATGTAAAACAGTTTGATTTGATGATTTGAGGTCGATACGTGACATGAGAACTTAAATAACAACACACCGGCTGATCGCTGAACATGTTTGTTTCCCATGGATAAACGTTAGGCTTGTTTTCTTGCATGACAAAATCTTCTCTCCTTTAAAATTGTGGCAAACTATTAATTTGACCACACCTTCGAATTCAATTCGAATTCCATGTATGTGTAGTGCATAAAATACTGCCATCAAATGTTTTGTTGATAGTCATCTGGCCACAAAATCAATTGCGTGCTGATTCTCTTCTTTGCAATGTTGACAATGCCATCCCACCCGTCCCCTAACACACATTTGAGAGACAAGTGACCAGCGTGAACCAGGGTCTTTTCTCAACGACAATGGCTACAGAGAAGAGAGACCCTGGGAAGGAGGTTGCTTGAAGACAAGCTTAGTCGTGATGGTTTGATGCCCATGTCACATAGACAATAATTTATGTTGATCATAAATGAATGAAGAGGGTAGTTTCTAAAGAAACTGTGGTGCTGCGTCGGTGGGGAAGTAGTATACAAAAATTTGGTTTTATCAACGGAGTTGATAATGTAAATTGGCCACCGTACAGAGATTCTGAACGCTGACGTTTTGAGCGTTAGCCCTTCGTCAGAGCGAATCAAGGAATTATGGGTTACATGTAGTTTTTATAGTAGAGTAGGAGCTACGCTATCGGTGGTAACATGGCAACGTGAAAAATAGGAATATATTAGTTAAATGAAAAGCGTTCGTTAATACCGTTAGGATTAAGGGTGCCGATTTGGAAGATGAATTTTTGTTCTACATGTAGATTCTTGCGGCTTTCCGTCATACCTAGATGTAGGGAAAGGCCGCAGATAGCCATGTGTTTTTTGGAGTGGTTAGGGAGATTAAAATGACGAGCGACTGGCTTAGATGTATCTTTGTCATTCTTCTCAACATCGCGTAGGTGTTTGTGGAATCGGTCACCTAGTCGTCTACCTGTCTCGCCAATGTATAATTCGTTGCATAACGTACAGGTTATGCAATAAATGACATTTGCAGAGGTACATGTGAAACGATCGGTGATCTTAACAGATCGCTTAGGTCCCGATATCTTGCTAGTGTTAACAATGAAAAGACTAGTTTTGCATCGTGAGCGCGCGCATTTGAAAGTGCCGGGTTGCTTGTTAGTTTTGAGCGCGCTTCTAACTAAAAAGTTGCCTACGTTTTTGTCGCGTTTGAATGAAATAAGTGGAGGTTGTGAAAAGATTCTACCAGTCTCGGGATCATTTTGGAGTAATTTAAAATTATTAAGAATGATGCTTTTGACTGCGTGATTATGAGGATGGAAAGTGAGGGTGAATGGAGTTCTGTCATTCTTATCTTTTTGTGACGTTTGTAGTGATGACTGTTGATCAAATTGTTGGGCGCGATGATGGCCCGCTTTGACCACAGAGACAGGATAGCCATGTTTTTCGAAGAACTGGCACATCTCCTTTGATTTGCTGGAAAAATCGGAGTCATCACTACATAGACGTCGAAGTCTAAGAAATTGAGAATAAGGAATGGAGAATTAGCTTTCAGAATCTCTGTACGGTGGCCAATTTACATTATCAACTCCATTGATAAAACCAAATTTATGTTGATCATACCCTAGCCAGAATGCCTAGCTCAGATGCTGGAGTTGAATTTCTTACTACCCTTAATAGCCTCCACCCGAGTGCGTACTCAAGTGATGTGTTTTTGGAAGCAACAGCTCTTGATCTTTCCTTTACAGGGTAAGAGTACCTCACAACTGAAATTGAACCAAACAGGAAAGGAAAAGGATGACAGTTTGCCCAGGGGCAGCTGGGCATCCAGGTAACAATATTAGTGTTCTTCAATGTATAAAAACATTAAATCGAAATAATGCACCTATCAATGTAAACCCCGTGGGGGGGGAGTGCGGGCAAGGGGTGGGGATTTGACGGCGAAATCCATCTCCTCCGTCGGAGGTTTGATCGAGTACCTTTGCTCGGGGGTCGGGACATTTAATTTTTTTCGGCAGAGAGACTGGGACCAAGATAAAGCGTGGTTACCTGGCATCGTCTTTATTGGCTTTGGAATGGCGTGGGTTTCGGAGAAAGTGAGTTTTTAATCGATGTTTATCTGCTACTTCATAGGCCATCTAGTCTATTAAAAAATGTTTTTAGAACGTTCCTACTTTGAAGTGAATGTACATGACACATCATGTTGTCTCATAAGGGAGATAGGTTGATAAATCAAGTTTGCGAGATTCATACCAAGTTTAAGTAATTAAAGTTATTAAAGGTATGTGCATAGCTTGTCTATTAATTGGTATTTTGCCCCTGGGTGGGGATTTCTTACTACATTTTGATGAATGTATGCTACCCCACCTTTGGGAAATTGACCAGAATTTTTGCTCCTTGGTCAAATCCCCACCCCTTGCCCGCACTCCCCCCCCACGGGGTTTACATTGATAGGTGCATAACTATAGGTCAGTTTGTGCGGGCGAGACCAACATAAGGAGTTCCAGGGTTACAAAGGGTTTTAACTATGTTGTAACACAGTAGTTGTAAGTTTGTTACAATCAAAGCAATGTGCACTTCAAATTTATGAATAGGTTAGTTGTCAGACATAACACATACAAATGAATGAAGGGGTAGTTTCTAAAGAAACTGTGGTGCTGCGTCGGTGGGGAAGTAGTATACAAAAATTTGGTTTTAGCAACGGAGTTGATAATGTAAATTGGCCACCGTACAGAGATTCTAAAAGCTGACGTTTCGAGCGTTAGCCCTTCGTCAGAGCGGATTCGCTCTGACGAAGGGCTAACGCTCGAAACGTCAGCTTTTAGAATCTCTGTACGGTGGCCAATTCACATTATCAACTCTGTTGATAAAACCAAATTTTTGTATAACACATACAAGTTTGTGAGGCTTGGCAGGAAGGAAATTTAATGTCTAATTGTATACATTTAAATCAAACTATGGGAAATGGTACTGCCATTTGATGAACAAACTTATCCAATGCTTGATACTTGAACAAAGTGAGCCGCAGTTTTATTTAAAAACTTGCTATTCTTTTATATCTTTATGTAGCTATTAATTTTTTACGATTCCTTTATTCTATGGATCAAACCGTGCAAAACGGTGAAAACCTTGTTTGCTACTTGACTGAAGTGATTACATTTTCCTTAACTTATGATTCTCTATAGTGTTTTGAAAGATATGAAACACTCTCAATTAAATCAACAGTAAATTGCAAAATAATTACTTTAAGTCTTCAGAATGTGTTTGTTACGGTAAGTGTACAGTAAGTAACAAAAATTGTTGCAATTTTACTTATTAAGCTGACGGTCCAGAGGTCTAGATTACAGTAAAACAAAGCATTACCAAAGCTTGAATCAAACATGATCTTTCTTCCCTCGTGTCTTCAAGTCCAAAGTGGCAAATTCCCTCGTGAATTTACCCATATTTGGTATGCTTCATGTGATTGAAGGTTCAGAGGCTCGTGATCACATTGCCCACAAAGCTGCTGAAAACACATTTTATGAATTCCATTCATTCTTGGTGGAAGAACACAGGAAAGCGAAAGTCGGCTAGAACCTTGGTATATATGTTGTAGTACAATTTGTTCCTTTGGTACAATTTTTTCTGAACTGGTACAGAACAAACAGTACTGTGAAAAAGTAATGCAAGTGAAATGCGCGGATTTCGTTCTTTGTCTTTGCGAATTTTCGTTGAAAAATTGTGCAAAAATTCGAGGGAAACTTCGGTGTGTTTAGACCGATAATTCGCTTTAACAATAGGGGAAATTTCGTTGGGTTTTCAACACCTTACCGAAAATTTGCGATGAATAACGTTCTTTCGCCATTAAGTACGCGAAATTTCGCTAAGCACAGAGCAGAAGTTCGACAGCGTATTGAGCAAAGTTAATCACGTAATTCATCCAATCGATCGTCATGTAATTTACATGAAATATACTTTGATAACTGTTGTATGAACTGCGTCCCGAAGCTTGCTGTATTTAGTTGCATGTATCGATCACTGATTAGAAGGGAATTACAAACACTACAAACACAAGGTTTCTTTCATCTTTTGCATGTAAAATTTGCTAATTTTGCACGCTTGAATTCAGCTTTAGAGCAACTTTAATACATGCTACACACGAACGAGCTCTGAGTTCGTTTTGGGAACAAAGACAGAACACTCAAGCAAAATACTTTGCCTGCAAATACTTGAAATTTTGTTTTGAACAGAGCCGGAATTTGACAACATGCTGAGCGAAGTTCATCACATACATACACTGTAGTAATGGTTTCAATTGAGCGGTCATGTAAACACCAAATATTTTCTGATAACTAATTGTGACTGCGTGACACAGCTTGCTGTATTTACTTATCATTGATTTGAAGGATAAAAATCACAGCTAACACAACATTTCTTAAATCTTAGGGATCTAAATTTTTGAGAACGTAAGCAACTTACCCTACAAGTTGTAATTATTCCATATGCCACGAGGGTGAACTTACAATGTAGTTTGTTCCAGGTACAAAGACAAAACACTCCAGCTTGGTGCAGTTACATGTAAATCCCTTACACAAGTAGTCCATGCACCGATATATCCTTCAACACTGATTGTCGAATTCGTTAACACAAGCTCTTGTGAAATGCTCTTTTTTTGAAGCATTCTGTGATCTTGAAGCATTGATCAGGACAGGAGGATCCTCATGCTTCATGAAGCCAAATCCTTATCTAATTCCAATCGCTGATCCAGTTCGTGAAGCAAAACTCGGCAGCTGTAATGCTGCCTCTACAGAAAGAATATTCGCATAGTCACTCTAACTTTCCTAATGAAGTCCCAAGGCATAAACAGAGTGGCTGTTTACTTACAAATTTGCAGCGAAGTTTCGCGAAGAACGAACTATTGCTCGAAAATTCGCAGCGCATTTTCTGGAAGAGTGAACTATTGCTCGAAAATTGGCTGCGCATTTTCGGGGAGAGTGAATTATCGTTCGAAAAATCACACTGATTGAAACT
>OX421457.1:20864991-20882491 GCA_949126865.1 Montipora capitata | reverse complement strand
AAGTCCTAAAGGGTCATAAATACTGTTTATTTGTGATAACAACATTCATTCTCTTTGTTATGACCTCGGGCATTTAATTGTTGGGTCGACCCGTTTGTTAGACTCAATTTCCTCTTTTTGTTGGGATGAAATTCAACTTAACTGCAAATTTAAGTTCGTCTTTGTATGGGCACCAAATGATTCCAAGCACCTTTTCTGGGCTGTGTTGATCATGTGTAGGCATCGTTGTTGTATCCGATTTTTCATTCGAATAATATCCAACCTTTGAGTTTAAATCCTCGGCTGTCAAGTAATTGCTCTATGTCTGTTGTCAGTTGCTTTGCTGATTCCATGCTGAGAACACTGTCAATTTCTATCATCCATATAGCTATTCTCCTTAACAATTTTAGCAGCCTCCCATGGTTGCTGTTTTTCTTAATGTCAAAAACCACTTTTTGCATCCAAGACACTGAAAACCTTTGCCTTGGTGAGTTGAGATGTAACTTCATCCACGATAGGTAAGGGGTAGTGTGAATGCTTAATAGCAGTGTTTAAATTTTTGGGGTCCAGGCATACATGTACATCGATCGAACCCGTCTCTTTTAGGCTTGGCCAAGACACTCGATACTCAATCAGTTGGCTCTGTAACAGGTACAATTATTTGGTCATTAACCAGCCTTTCCAGCTCTGACTTCACGGTCTCCCTCTTAGAAACAGGCTCTCTATGTGGAGGATATACCATGAGGTTAACATCCTTGTCCAACAAAATATAGTACTCTCCTGGTAAGCAACAAAGACCTTGAAATACATCAGCGAAGGGGCTTAGAAACAACTTTCTTTGGAGGTGCAGTAGCATTTTTAATGGTGGTGTGAACACCAGGGACTATGATTTTTACAAGACCCATACCTTGACAAGACTTTAAACCCCCCAAGGATGTAATATAATGTTTGATCAACACTGAAAAAGTTCATTTTGTGTTTGCTGCCATTATGCTCAACTTTCAGCCTTGCATAACCCAGTCCTCTTGGCTTTGAATGATTGAACTTTTTTAAGGGTCTCCATGTTCTATTGCTGATACTCCATGGGCATTATCCCCCCTTGATATAATACAAATACATGTACAAGCAAACTACTGAGCTTAGATGTCAATAATTATTGATAGGTAATGATTGATTTGCCCGATTTTTGCTGGACTGCTTAATGGTGCTATATGTATGTGTGTAAATTAATTTTGATAACTCATTTGTGGTGAAATGAGAGTAAATGAAAATAGTCGCAATTTCAAGTAATATCACTATGTTGTACTTCTACTTTAAGAAGTTGTTAAAGTTTTGTAAAGTTTTAAAGCTGCATTGTTTATATTATATATTTATATATTGAGAGAAACTATTGCTGGCTCTGTTAGTCTGTAATATTCGCTTTGTTGCATTGAGTTGAAGTGAAGTGTAAAAAAGCTGGATTGCTTTTATGCACTTAATTTTAGTTGAAACCTTCATTGTCTTAATCTGTATAATAGGAAGAGGGCATAGAAAAGAGAGTTCCAGCAACTATTCCACAAGAGCATTTTGGCCAGAGAATTTTAGTCAAGTGTCTTCAACTTAAGTAAGTTCTTAAATTTTAAATCTTTGATTTGTTTATACTCACTTGCTGTAAGCAAAACAGCAAATGAACAGTGGGGTTGTTTGTCCCCAGAGGAAGTTGTTGACAAGAACAGAAACAATATTACCTTTTAAACATATAGCAGCCCTTAGCTGATCATAAGTAATACAATACAATACAATACAATACAATACAATACAATACATAGGTACTTAATTGACTGCTCCTTGTAGGGGCTTTTCAGAGCCAATGAAACACAATAAAACAACATAACAGAACAACAACAACAACAACTGTTAAGAATCCCAACTGGCCTGAGGCAAACCTGTTGGCTATTTACAAGTGCAGCTTGGAAGTTGAACCAGGGACTACCAGGATCAAATTCAACGAGTGGTCAGAGTGTGACCAAAAAAAAAAACGATTGAAGGTAGAGAACAAAATAATGAACAAACTGGGTATGGGAAGTCAACCACACACTGTTTTGTTGAATGCAAGCATGCTCACTTTGTGTTTTTACCTTGATCAACTTGACTTGCCTGACTGTATGGCCACAGTTGTTTCCCAAATCAACTGAAACAAGATGATCTTAGTGCTGACTAGCCAAGCTCCTCTCATTTAATTCTAGGCTTGAGTTGGAAGTCGAACCTGTATTTGCTTCAATGGCCCTTTATGATGGAAGAGGAAAGAAAAAGGTGTGATTCCCAATATTCACAGGAAATTAGTTTATCAGCACATTGAGTTGATAAAACTAATTTAACCTCTTTAGGGAGATTAGAAAACTGGGGTTGCTTCCAGTAATAGCCCCTTGTCAAAGTGAATTGAGCAATTTTTTTTTGAGAAGTCTGGAGTTCATTTTCAAAACAACAAAACAGCCTATCATTACAAGTACATTACAATACTAACGCTACTTACATTGCTAATAATTAATACTAAATGTTAATTATACTAGAGGAAGCACTTAACATTACTGAGTTACAGAGTTTCGGTAGCAGCTACTGCTCTATGATTGGAAGCAGTGGCTTAATTCCATTTTTTATAATGGAAGTTTAACCCATTGACTCTGGGGGGTTCCCCATTGATGAGTAAAATCGTCTGGTGGTAGACAGAGTAAAATACTAAGTATAGCCAGTTCTTGGGAGCAGTTGCTTGGGAGTCAAAGGGTTAAATTGTTATTTTCTTCTGGCAATAAAACGTTTGGATTGAATGTTCTTTTAAATTTGGCAATTAGTGATGTTAAACATAACGCAGTCTTGTTTAGTTTACAATGATAATATGAGAAATTTACTCTCAAGGATAATATAGTTTAGTAGAACACTTCCATGTGATGAGTCTAAAATTCCAAAAAGAATATATCTTTAATTTCAAAGAAGTTAATAATTATTTTAATTCTGCAATTCACCCCCAAAACAACATACTTTAGCACAATAGAAGAAGTGTTGTAATGTCTCTCACTTTCGCAAAAATCACACCGAGGAGATTGGACTTTTTTAAACTTAAATAAGGTGTCATTTGCGTACACTGTTCTCTTTTAAAATTAAAATGTACAAAAAACTCATTTGATATATTTAAATTTCTGAGCATCGTTCACCCACCAACACAGCATGACATTTTCTTTACAAACTAACCCTATTAGCTTTTCTTGAATTCACCTTGACTTCCGTTTGACATTTTGTTTTTCTCATTTTGAAGTGAAGGTTTGCTTTTTTTCTTTTTACAAATTGTGTTTGTTTATTTTGTTAGATATCAGAAAACTTCTACTTTGACATGAACAGTGAGTGGTGTAGGAAGTTGGTGAAAGACCACAACACTCGCACTGATATCTCCACGCTTAGCCGCTCGGCAATATTTTCAATCACATACCCATCTACAGATGTCTTCTTGGTCATAAAATTGGAAAAGGTTCTTCAACAAGGGGATATTAGTGAATGTGCTGAACCATACATGAAGGATACTGAAAACCCAAAGGTCAGTTATAGGCACTACTTGCACATGGCTGTACAGTCAATATCTGGGTTTTGAGGGACATACATGTAGAAGGGACCACAAGTTTAGGAGGTTTTCCCTGCGTTCCCTAGTGCTTCTTTGATAAAGTCACTCATAAGCAGTTCATGCCAAAGAATAAATCAGAAGTTGAAAGGGAATTCATGGCCAGAAATCATGATGCACATCAAAGCAAGGGAATAAGAAGTGAAATTTGACAATTAATTTTATCAGTAGGCAATTCCCAGTATCCCAGTATTGTACTTAACTGATATTGTTTGCATCACTAGCATCGGGACAAGATGCGGGCTGCTGCTGTGGTAAACTGTGACAGGCTTGGCAAGTATCGCATGCCATTTGCGTGGACTGCAATACATCTGGTGGACATCATTACAGGAAAGACTTCGACACCTGATGTTGGATCTTTGCAGGAAAAAGATGCTACACCAACTGCTAATTCAAACAGAAAGGTATGAAGTTCATTTAAATATTTATTATAGCTATAAACTGAGGCTAAATGTGATCTTTTGACTATAAAAAATTGCGATAAAACATTTCTTAAAATCATTTTAAGATTAAAAAATTGCTAAAAGATTTGCTAAAAAGCGACGACGTTTTGACGTTAGTTAAACGTCATTATCAAGTCAAAATATTTGAGTGAGTTTAGGTCTATAAATACTAAAAGAAACAATAGCTGATTAAAAGCTGTAACATGAGTAAATAATAAAAATTAAAGAAAATATTAAACAAAAAGTTTCACACGTATGGAGTCCGTCTGGGTATTTAAATTACTAGACAGTCAAATTTGCTCTGGCACTTTCTTAAAACTGTGAATTGGTCTTCTTTCAAAAGGTTGTTGTTACCGTGAGCTTCTAAGAAATGTCTACCGATTGCCGAATTTTTGTGCTCAGGAATGCGTTGATGAAGGTGTCAGGCTGTGTACCCGACATAATCTGCGTCACACAGATCACATGAAAAATGATAGACAACACACTGCTTATTCACAATTGACGGCTTCGTTTCTTTGGCTTTGAGATATTGCCCCAATTTCTTACTCACGAAAACTGGCTGCAAAGTAGGGCCAATCTTATGGCTAAGATCGCGTAACTGCTTACGAACCGCATTAGCGGCCACTTGTTCGTAAATGTGATCTTCCATGGGAAAAACAAACACTAACGCATTTCCATTAAACTAATGCATAGTTGATGGATAGTTAACAGTTTTCATGATTAGTTTAACATTTTGTGCTAACACTGACACTTTGGACTGGTGCTCCAATGTTTTTTCCTAATGCTGTGGCAGTAGCATACCTCACTTATATAGGAAGTAGCCAATCAGAAGGCTGAATTTAGTACCACATGACACAAATGGACCAATCAGAGCATGACCCAAGTCATTAAGCATCCGCCATGTTGTTTTGGCGGTAAGTCGTCCATACTAATGTGCAGGAGGAGTCCATAAATGGGCATAGCACCGGAAGTGCGCTGCAAATGTCACACAAACCAGAAAGCAGGCAAACATGAGGCAAAATGAAACTTTGTTGACAAACCCTATTGCTACAAGTGGGAACATGTGCAGGTCCAAATGACCATCTGTCCCAAAGTTGTTTTCATCTTAACTTACACAGAATTGACTATCTCTGTGAGCTATTTGAGAAAACGAGAGGCCAACAGAATGTGCAACTAGCAAAAAGCATCTCTATCACTGTACATGGACATTTGGATGCAAACACTTCCTGACTGGGTACCCTGCGGCAATAGGATCGCACTCTTCCCTGTGCCCATCAACGTTCCAAGGCCTCACTCTGGTGCTGGAGACGAGCATGTTTGGTGTTTAGGCGTTGTTGTTCCTCCACTTGACAGGTGGCCTGGAGTCATGCTTGCACACCCTTCAACCAAGCAATTGTGTCCTCATGGGTAGCCAGGTACCCCAAAAGGGTATGAGATGGCTGTGTTGGGGTCCACAGCTTGTTGTTGTAGACCAGCTGGTAACGTTTGAGTAGGTAAAAGTTTCCAGCTGGTGGTCCTTTGTCCCGCTTGATGAAATGTGGATTGAACATGGGTATCTGCTGCTATAATTCTTGTAGCACGTTCTGCTTGCAAATGTCATAGTTGAGCTGTCGCTGGCCCTGCTTGTTGAGGGTGATTCCATGCACTTTGCAGCAAACCTTTCCTTTGTGGTTCCAATACCCATACTTCTTTGAACCTCCTGACACAAACTCCACAATATAATCACCTGGGTCCTCCAGTTCATCGGTCACATCCCCTAGAAAATTACCCAGCAGAATCTCAGGTTGCCCTGGCCACCATTTGTAAATGACAGAATCCGTGTCAAAGTAGAGTGCTTTGACCCCCACCATTTCCAGATAGCTGTACAGTTTCGGGCCCAGCAGTTGGTAAAGGCCACAATAAATGTATTGGTATGGTCACTCTTGGGTGCTGTTTCATCGGTGTAATTGTAGGTGACAGAGAGCATTTCCTCATTGACAATGTGTGTTACTGCTGGGCTTCACGTTTCCCAGCTGGGTTCCCTGCGTGGACATTTAGTTTCAGGCATGCGCATAGGTGGCCTTTAATGTAAAACCACGAGGGCCACCGAGTTTTGACCTGAATTCTAAGTTCACTTAGGCTAATCGGTTTTCACAGTTTGTACGGCAGTTAAGTTGACTTTTATGAAGGCGCATCGGTGTAACTGGAATTGCAAGTTTGTCTCACGGTGCTTCGTGCTGAAATAAACGTTGAAATTTACGGCTAGTTTACATTTTCATCTACAGTAAAAACTCGTCCTCAACCATGGTTTGTCGATGGATGTGTGGTTTACAAGGATAAATACGGTTCGCTTGGTTTATATATGCAATTGTCACGGTTAATTACGGGCATGGAAAGCGAAAACATGGAATCTACAATGGCTTATGGTGAGGAAGGAATTTTGAAAGGTTCTCGTTCGCCTTCAATTGACACGGTTTCGTTTCGCCCCATTTCACTGCTTAACACTCCACTGACGGATGTAGCATCAGAAATACGGCTTCATGATTCAGTTAAGGTTCGAGGTTCACTGAATATTGAGAAATCGTTGGTTAATGGTGCCGCAGAGTTAGAATCAGACGCAAGGAAGAAAATTACTACGGATAAAGGTAAACAATATGAAAGACAAAGGTTAAAAGAGCGTAGAACTGTAGCTCTTCGCCACGTTAGTAGGCAGATAAACAAAATGAAGCCTCTTCTCGTTGATCTCAATAATTTTGAGTTTGTGTCATTCGAAATGGAAGGTCTAAACAACTTACTCGTTGAGCTACAAGTTGCTCAAGATAATTTTCTCAAAGTGTTGGAGAATGAATCAGATATTGCTAGTGCTAATTCATGGTATGAAGTTCATGATGGAGATGTGTTTAAGTTTAAGCAGTCTGTCTGTGAATATTTGTCCAATGCGAAAGAGTTTCAGTCTGCTGAATTAAGTTCTGCTGCTGCTAACAAGTCTCATGGCTCAAGAACGTCTAAACACTCTGGATGTTCTAATTTGTCTTCACTTTCATCTCATTCGAAATTGAGAAAAGCCAAGTCTAAAGTTGCAGCCCTAGAAGTTGAGGCAGCTTTTCTGAAGGAAAAACAGCCATTGAAAATGGCAGAGGAAAAGTCTAGCTAAGGCAAAGGAAGAAGAAAGGATTTTCAAACAAATGAACAATGAAGAGTTAGTTTCCACACCTACATGTTTACAGACACAAAGGCTTCCAATATTTCCAATGTCCAGTTTACTCACAGCTAACGTTACAAAACATACAAACATTGCCTCCCTGTCGACACCAGGGTCAGTTGGTGACAATGGTGACCAGTTCACGCTCATCAAATGCCATTTCAGTGTTGGAACCTGCTTCAAAGTCTCTCCCAGCACATTCTTCTGGCAATCATGTCCTAGGGTTCCAGTACCCCTCAAGCAAATCCTCTTAGTGGATATACTACAGGGCAAACAGGCCCCATTTACACAAGCCCAATGACAGCTTGCAGATCAAGAAGTTCAGGCTTCGGCTTTGAAACCCATGTAGGCATTGTGGCTCCTGGGGGTGTAGCGAACCCCACTGAAATTCCCACGTGTGCGCAGCTCTCATCAACCCACCCCACTTCGTGGACGGGCGTGCAGCTGTGTATCCTATCAGAGGTCAACCACAGAGGATCCTACAGACACTGCAACATGTTTATAGCCCGCCCGGTTGCTCAACAAGTTTTTCTGTTAACCCCTTAACAGCCCAGGATGATACCTTTCAAGATATTGTGGACATTCAAAGAAAGCAGACAGAATTGTCTCAAATTATGGTTTCCCAGCAAGCAAGGAGCCTCCCTACATCAAGTGAGCCTCCAATGTTTTATGGTGATGCTATGGAATTTCCCGCATTTATGACTGCCTTTGAGTCTTTGATTGAATCAAAGTTTGTTGCAAGCTCGGCTTGTTCGTGGACAAATTGTGAGAACTCCTCAAAGTTCGGCCTCCTTCCTTTTGCACTCTTGGTCTTATTGTTCCTTTCAGTCCATTTGCTTCGTAGATGCCTAGGTTGGAGCAAGGAGCAAGGGTAGGAGCAAGGGTTGCACAGTCGGTTAGTGCACGGCCTTGGTGCATAAGGTCCTGAGTTTGATCCGCGGATCTGACATCCTTGTTTCGACTTCTTTCCTTTCAGTGTAGCCTAAGTAGCTTTAAATACCCTTAAAACGGAGCACTGATGGAAAGAGGGGGGAAAAATGAGCGCCCCGTCGGCTTTCTGGGAGAGTACTCTCTAGAGAGTAAAGGAACTTCCGACGTTAAATAACGTGTACCTTTACCTTTACCTAGGTAACTTTTCCCAAAGCTGCCGCAGTACATGAGCTGTGTTTAAATCATCCATGTGAGACATGCCTTTCATAGCAGACTTTGCCTGGTCCAGAGTCTGAGCCATCGTTTGGTCTGATTGGTTGCCACGAAGACAGTTTGGTAATGTGGGCATCTGCAATCTTGAATGGATCTCCGAACTGTCTCTTTAGCAGTCCCTTAGCTTCTTTGTAGGATCCTTCTGATTTTCCCTGAAGACAACCATTAATAACTTCTTTGGCCTTACCAGAAGTGTACTGACCCAGAAAAATACAGTCTTTCACAGGAGTCCTCAGATCCTGTATTCTCAGAAGAAAATGTTTGCAAACCTCATCATGATGAGAAAGACAAAAGCACTCACGTCAAATTCAGAAGAAGGCCACGTAGTAGAGGAAAAGTTACAAGCCTTGCCACGGCATTGAAGCAGGAAGATAGAAAAGAGCAGTCCACATCGTGTTCCTTATGCCAAAGGCCTCACAACCTAAATGATTGCGAACAGTTTTTAAAGAAAGCTCTAACTGAGCGACAGGAGTTTGTAGTGGAGAAGAAACTGTGCTTTGGTTGCTTTAGTGATCAGCACATTGTCAAAAACTGTAAGGAGTGGCAGACATGTAAGACTTGCAAGAGGCAACACCCCAGATCGCTACATGACTATGATTGGGCGAAGAAGACCAGTTACAATAGTGCTAATAAATCTGGAGCTGAACCTAGTGTTAGCAGCAACCGTACTGCCATCTGTAACGTCATGGAAGCTGGAGATGTACCTATCAACATGGGCATATTACCAGTTTATTTGTTTCACAAGAGTGATCCAGCAAAGAAGATAAAGGTTTATGCACTTGGCATTGAGGGAAATGAGACTGACCTTATCCTGACTATGATTCATGGAACAAGCAGTGTTACCACAAAGGCCGTTGAAGTATTGGTGGTAGCCAACATCAAAGAAGAGGACGTGAACTTGGACCTACCTAGAACGTTTACGCGACATGTGATTCCAGCAGACCGCAATGAAATACCTCAACCTGATGTAATTTGCAAGATGTCTGTCAATATTGGTGACAAGTTGAAATATGAATTGGAGTATGAGGACATTAAGGACTACTACTGGACGGACAGTAAAGTCGTCTTAGGCTTTATAAGTAATGAATCTCGTCGTTTTCATACCTACATAGCCAACAGAGTTCAGCTTATTCATGAGCACACTATCCCTTCACAATGGCACTATGTGGAAACTGCCTTGAATACCGCTGACAAAGGGTCAAGAGATATGTCACCCAAGGACTTCGTGGAGAAATCAGAATGGATCGGGGGTCCTGACTGCCTGAAAAAGCCCATAGAGAGCTGGCTGAAGGAAAAATCGTATGATGACCACGTGAATTCAGATTCCCCTGAAGTCAAAAACGTCAAGGTTAACATCAGCGCAGTGAAAGAGAGCAGTGATATTCTCAAGAGACTTCGTCGATTCTCCGGTTGGTTTAAAGCAAAGATGGCTGTAGCACTTTGCCTGAAATACAAGAGACGTCTCAGAGATAGAGTTTTGGCCAAGAGGAAAGTGTCCAGCGGTGTGGCATCTGATGAGGAACATGCTGAACGCAAGGATGTCAATTGTACACCAGTCAACGTAGCTGACTTAAAAGAAGCAGAAATGGAGATCATAAAGCATGTACAAAGAAATGCGTTGCCGTCGGAAATTAAAAGTCTCCAAGACATCAAAGAGAAAGTCGTCTGCAGTAGTCGTAAGTCAGACAAAGAAAAGAAAGCCCTGATTGAGAAGGCAAGTTCTCTCCGCATGTTGGATCCAGTTGTAGACAGTGATAGTGTTGTGAGAGTTGGTGGAAGAATACGGAAGGCCAATCTGCCACGCACTCTAAAGAACCCTGTGATCCTACCAAAGTCAAGCCACATTAGTTCACTGATTATCAGACACGTTCATGAAAAAACACATCGTAGTGGAAGAGGGATAACTTTGAACGAGCTTCGTTCGTGCGGCTATTGGCTTGTTAGCAGAAATGCAATGGTCCAGACAGTTTATTTCTAAATGTGTAACATGTCGTCACCTTCGAGCCAAGGAGAACAGAAAATGGCAGATTTGCCAAAGTCGCGCATAGAGCCAGCGCCACCCTTTACAGCATTGTGAAAAAGTAATGAGAGCTTAATGCGCGAATTTCGTTCTTTGTCCCTGCGAACTTTCGACGAAATTTCGCTCGAAAATTCGAGCGTCGTTTCGCGATGTTTCTAGCGTAATTTCGCTAAAACAAAGAGAGAAAATTCGCCGCATTTTCGAGCCCAGCGCGAAAATTCGCTCTAAAAACAAAGAGAGAAAATTCGCCGCATTTTCGAGACCAGCGCGAAAAACCAAAAGCGTAATTTCGCTTGTTGTACGCAAAATTTCGAAGGAAAATTCGGGAAGAGCGAATTTTCACACGGAATATCGGAACAAATTATCAGTGAATGCGAATTTTCGCTCGAAATTTCGGAACGAATTATCGGTCAAAGCGAATTTTCGCTCGAAATTTCGGAACGAATTATCGGTCAAAGCGAATTTTCGCTCGAAAATTCGCGTCAACTACAACAATAGGCATTGCGAAAATTCGGCGAATTTTCTGCGAACTTTCACGCTGGAGAAAAATTCGCCATTTTTCGTCTCGAAAAGCCCCGAAATTCGCGCATTTCGTCAAATTACGTTCTCATTACTTTTTCACAATACTGTACCTATTGTGGGGTGGACTTCTTCGGCCCTTGGCACGTCCACAGAAATCAACAACAGACCTCTGACAGTGGAGACCATCAGCGACCCACATTTGGCACCACCATTATCACCAAGCGTGCTGCTTACAGGAAAGACAAGACTTGTGCTGCCCCCGCCTGGAGAATCCAAGAGAGAAGACCTGTACTGTAGAAAGATGTGGTGGCGTACACAACATATGGCTCAAGAATTCTGGTCAAGATGGAGCAAGGAATATCTGCAGCAGTTGCAAGCAAGAAACAAGTGGATTCGGCCACGAAGAAATTTTCAGGTCAGAGATGTTGTGTTGTTGAAAGAAAATCAGTCCCCTAGAAACAGATGGCCCATGGCTAAAGTGACCATGAATGACCACCGAGGTGTCCCACAGCAACTCATAAAAGTCTGGCTAGGGTGGTGACCTGCTCCATCTTGATTTTCAGCCAGGGGTTCACTTACTTGGCAAAAAGACCTGTCTGGGAGCATGGAAAATTTCACACCTCGTGGATCTTGGTAATCTCATAACCAATGGCAACAGCTTTTTCCAGCTCAGGGATACACCAAGTGTTGGTCAGTATGCGTTGCTCAGGGAGCTGAGAACAACACCAAGGTGCGGTCCAGCATGTCATGCCTGGCCTGTTTGTTGGGTGCACAGGTCCAACGTAGTGGGAATGTGAGTTTGCCTGCACTCTTCAATGGCAAAATGGCATGGTGTTTGAAAGGTGGTGGGATGATGACCACTTTGACCAAGCCTAAGTAAGGAGACAGGTCTGTGCTTTCCAAATGGGTCTTGATCTCAGGGTGCCAGATTTGGTGGCAGCAGTCCTTGTTGACCCATGGTTACAGGGAGTTCATGTCCATGAACCGGATCTGCTCACCCTTGTTCTTGTCCACAGTGGCATAGAGCACGACTGCATTGTTGTGGCCTCCAAAAAAGGCATCCCTAAGGTTCAGCGTTGTAGCATTGGTGGGTTCGAAGGTCAACATGCTTCTCGCAGGTGGGACAGGGTGCATGTCCACAACATTTGCCCTGTTCAGACCCCACCACTTGGTTACAACAGAAGAGGCAACATGCCAAGATGTCACAGAGGTGGTTGCCTTCCTCACGGCAGGCTGATACACCACTCTTGGTCTGGTACCGTGTGTAATTGTCTAAACAGGTGGGACCATAAAAGAGGAGATTGACAGCTATTGCATTGCAGCATGGGTTGCACTCTTATTTCACATGCTGCCCGGTACTCAAGGCACCTGGACTGATGAGAGGCATCCTCTTGGTCGTACCCCTTGTCACACTTGTCACAGCAATAACTCTTGTTGAAAAAAGGTGGCATAGCTAGTACACCCATGGAAATGGTCCCCAAGTTTGACCAACCGCAGAATTGGAGCAACCATACGTGACGCTCACAGAAAGACTACAGCACATCTACGTGACTCATCAACAAATTTAATCTGATACCGTAATTGGAGAGCTCGATTTGAAAGAGTTGGAGTTTGCCCAGTCCACATGAGCAGCGGCATGCATTTCCTTACTGCATAAGCGATGTTCTTTTATGTCATCCCAGTCAGGAATGAAAATGACTTTTTCTGTATGCAACAGTTCCCGTTGCTGCTCTAAAGGTAATCCACTCTGTCCTGCATGTGGTGAAAACATGACTATAATTCACAATCTCGAAAGAAAAGTGATTGGATCCATGCAAAGTCACCTCTTATATACAGAGTGCACCAATCACAGATTCATCGCTTGTGAGAGGTTTGTTCCTTTGTACAGCAATAACGGGACCTAACCGAGGGGGTGGGATCAAATGACATTGTGTTGGCAAATCACAGACCTCAATTGAAATCATGGGCTTACCTTTTATAGTCTCTTCCACCCAATCACATACCTTTCCATGATCACGTCCTTAGGATTGGAGGGGGTATCCCTCTCTTTTTCAGGGATCTAAAGTTTTTTAACGATGCAATAGAACAGCTTTTCGTCAACAATTTATTGACTTTTTGTTTTCAACAATACATTGATTAAAGAAAGAAACATTGTTCTTTCAAAGATTGAGATTGGTTTTGGCTTGCATGATTTTCTTGATGATCGGTTCGGTCATTCTCTTGTGCCCTGGTAACTTGTCAATGGCTTTGATTGTTTGGTCATCTGCTGCATGTTTATCTCTCAGATTCCCTAGCCTGTAAATAATTGATGTCGCACTGTTTGGCAATCTTGTTGAAGTCCCTTACAAAAATAGTGCCTATTTTAAAGCTGTTTTTTTCCTATTTTACATCCTATTTTTGATAGGGGATATTTTATCCCTATTTTTGATAGGCAATTTATGCTATTTTAATGCTATTTTATCTCTATTTTAAAGTTGTTCTTTTGAAACAAAAAAAAGAGAAAAAATAGCCTTGGCTGACAGAGATAACTGGATGCAAAATAGGTTTAAAATAGTGTTCAGAAATGAAAAAAAAAAAAAGTTAAAATAGCACTGCATTGCGAAAAATTATTGCAATAAAATAGGAGAAAATATGCTTAAAACAGGTATAAAATAGATGAAAAATTGCCTCCAAATAGCTTTATTAAAAATAGTGTGAATGAATGTGAAAATAGGTTTAAAATAGAAAATAAGTTTTGAAATAAGCTATGAACAGTGATCAAGACAGCCAACAACAGGTTTAAAATAGCAATAATACAAGTACAAAATAGGTTTCAAATAGGTGTTTAAACCAATGTTGATGAATGCATTAAATCAGGCTTTTGAGGGCGCAACAACTTCCACTAGCTTGTTTTGGAGTGTTTCTTCATTTTTTTGCATCCAACCAATTACACCATAGCTAACAGTTGATTTTGAAGACATGATGGACCTGTAAGTAAGAAAGCAATTTGTTTCAGACAATTCACCCCTTGAACATTGTGGCTGGGGGCTATATTTGCTACCAGTCTTGAGATGATAGGGTTCAAAGCGCAGATCCACTAATTTCGGTTTAATAACTGATTTAAGGGATGGCTTATGTTTAAAGTTTTAAAGTGATAGCTTTCCTGTAAGGTCAAGGGACAATGCCAAAGAGGGAGCAAATTGTGTGACAGTCCACGAGGCCTGGTTGCAAAACCTACGCATCACACAATTGATGTGGCAATTTTTTTGACATTTTACAAGAAAAGCCAACGGATATTAGGGTATCTGTCAATATTTATGGGGAAAGCTTATGACCATCCTTAACTTAAGGAGACTAGAGAACGATGAAACAGACACTTTTAACTTAAATCACGCTTTGTCTGGCGATCCCACTGATCAGGCATCTTTCATCTCTCAGAGCAAAATACCCGCAGTAAAAGTCATCTTTGATTGAAACCATCAAGGTACAAGAAGGCAACGGGACACAAAACATAGTTTATGAATGCAACTTTAATCGATCTACTGAAAACAAGTTTTTCATTTAACGTTGATTGCGAAATTATGTTCTAAACTGGACAGAGGTGTGAAATCACAAATTTCGGTCAGCTGTGATTTACATTTACACACTGGCAAAGCTTCCATTCCATGCGATTAAAATGTTTAATGCTTTGGTGTGCAATAAAAGACAATACACACAACTTGGGCGTAAACGAGGGGCAGGGAATGTACTGGCAAGGCGCGGATAATACCCACCGCCGGTATGGACCACCGGATGAGGGGCCTCGGCAACTAGCCGAGGGGGTGCCTCATGCCTGTATTGCAAGGCGGGCATAGTTGCTGGCATAATGTCCTGGGGCCAAGTTAACCCAGTCCAGCAGAGTAACAATATGCCCCCTCCCTAACAGGGCTTCAGCACAGGGCTGAAGGGGTGCTGCAGGCAGCAATTCCCCGCCCAAAACGCCGAGAGATAAATGAGGTGTGCCCTGTGCGAAGCCCATTTAGTGGTTTTGCTCCCAATTTGACAGGGAGAAAAAATGACCCCATCTCCACGGAGTTGCATTAGCGAAAAGCAAACATTGCCTGCCCCAAAGGTGAAAGGAGAGAACCGACGAGTGGAGATAGGGGTCGAAAGTACGACATGAGCATAAAAAACCAAAGCCAATGGGCATCGCATAGAGACTGGAGGGGATAGGACCCTCACACAAAACAATTAACTGGAGGGGATAGGACCCTCACACTAGACATTTGAATGGAGGGGATAGGACCCTCGCACCAAAAATTTGACTGGAGGGGATAGGACTCCCACACAAAACAATTAACTGGAGGGGATAGGACCCTCACACTAGACATTTGACTGGAGGGGATAGGACCCTCCTGCAAAACATTTCTGTCAAAATAGTCATTTGCAATAGTACTACATGAACTTGAGAGGGCAGAAAGCCCAAGGAAAGAGAATGTCACAGAAAGCCCTCAAGTGCCGAATGGGCCTTGGTTTCTTTTTTGTTTTAAAGGAGAAACATGGCATTAAGCTTAGGATAGTGCTTTCACCCATGTGATGGCTGGCATGTGGCTGAAAAGGGAATTAAAGGCAATCGTATTGAAGAGAAATGAGGGTGGGGGGAGTGCAAACACACACAGCAGGCTTCCAGGGGGATGCCAACATGATTGCTGTACCCATAGGTGAAAACACCAGAGGTTCAGGATGATACAGCAAAATATGAAGAAAGTTACCCAAGGAACTGTCATAGATCATTACTGATTGTTAGAAAAACCCAAGTTTCAATGAGATACTCAAGTGCTCTCAAGGATTCCAGGGGATTGTTAGCAGGAGGAGCAAGAGGCCAATGACTGAGGAACCTGACATATTGTTTCCTTTGGAGTCCTGATGTAAGCTTGGTATGTGTTAGAATTCCAGCGACCCAGAATTTGAAGAGCCAGTTGAAAATGCCAGTGGTTCTGCCGGTTGTAGCAGCAACAATACTAAAACTGTGAGAGGCAGAGGAGGAGCTGTCATTGTCACAGAGGTTTAAGAGAGACCATAAGTTGTTGGTGTGTGAAGTCTGGGTGAGATTTGGTCCACAGGAGAAGCTGAAGAGTAGCTGACCAGGGTCTTGAGTTGCAGTTTGGAGCGTAGAATCTTGCAGGGCAGAGGATGCACAAAGGTCTGAGTTTGACCTTGCAAAAGTGAGCCTGGCTGTCTCGTAGAAAGGGTCAGTTTTGGACTTTTAAATTGCAGTGTCAAATGAAGTAGGGTGAAGGATGTTGGGATAAAAGGAAATGTCTGTTCTAGCAAGATGGGACTGAGGGCCGAAATTGCCATTGCAGGTAAATTCACTGCTTCTTAAGAAGCCAAAAAATGAAAGGGTAAATGCAGCCCATAACATAAAGGAGTCAACATTTATAGACTGAAAAGGTTGTAACTTAGTATACTTAGATGCTATGGAGAACTGATGAGGTGATTTGTGGCAAGCCTTCTTACATTCCCATGGGAGAGCTTGATCCCCCTCAAACTTTTGTGAAGGTCCAGGGGGCAGCCAGACTCAATGTAAAGGTTGTCAAGTGCTGCCAGATAAACATAATCGTGCCCTAGGAGACTGTATTGCACACAGGGGGCGGGGGGGGGGGGGGGGGAGGGAACAGACCGATCACATTCCACCAGTCGAAAAAAAGTTGCCACAAGACAACATCTTCCAGAGCTCCCTGTTAAGGAAAAAGACCTGCCATGGTTTGGAGACTGTGGGTTAGGTTGGTTATGCGTTGCATTATCAGGCGTCTGGGTGGGGAACCTTTCAAGCGAACTGTAAGGACCCGGATGAGGGACGGGAGATCATGCAGAAAAACGGGCCCTTTTGGAGACCATCGGAAAGGACAGTGCGGGTTCTCATTAAATGATGCTCAGGGAGCCTAGCCTGCATTTGGACAGAGTAAAGCATAATTCCGGTAAACTCCAGAACTTGGGTAGGGCAGGTTTTTCTCAGGGGAGGGGAAATACTCAACTCGATGAAGTCAAGGGGGGGGGGGAGTAAGAATCTAACGCATGGCTGTTGCACAGAGGGAGGAGGGGAGGTGGTGGAACAATGAAGAAAATCGTCCAGAATGTGTAGAGACCCCCACCTAAAGCTGGCAAACGTAAAACCTCGCCAGCTACTCCCTAAGTTAGCGCTGCCTACTTTTTCTACAAGCTTGAATCGCGCAACTCTCACCTATTCACTTCGATCCACTTCCATTTATTCAAATTCAATAAAACAACTAGAATAACAAGAAATCCCCCACAGTACGTTCTACTCTCTATCGGACGTTGAACATTTTTATGAAATCCTAGTTAGTTGCACTCGCCTTTGCCATTCGCCAATGCGAAAACATTGTCCCCCAACTTGGCCATGTACAGCTTCGTGTTAGCAGACATCAATTCTTTTCAAAGTTTTCAAAATTTATTAAAAAACCCCTGAATGAGGATGATGGAAGGGATCTTTAAATAATGCGTAACGAACCACTCAAAGGATACGG
>OX421457.1:20857491-20859991 GCA_949126865.1 Montipora capitata | reverse complement strand
ATTTCCTGGCCATAGATCGTAAAAGACAAGCCAACTCTGTAATATCTGTCGGAGAGAATGCAAGCAATTCGGTAGGACTATGGCATGTCAAAACTTGAGGCGAGTCATTGACTTCCAGCATGTTTTCCCTGAGAGACTGTACCTTGTTCTCAAAAAACTCAGCGAAGGTGTTCGCAAGAACAATGGCGTTTTCGTGCGATGGTAGTTTTGGTGTTGCCTTGAGATGTAACAGTTTTACAAACGTTGAAAACAATACTCGTGGATTAGAACTATTGTCTTTAATGGTGTTGGCATAAAACTTCATCCTTGAGTCTGAAATTAGCCTGTTAACACATTTGCATTGCTCAACTATTAACATTTCCCTATTAATCGTAAGTTTGTTTTTGCGCCATATCCTCTCCAGTTTCCTTGTTTTTGCTTTTTCCGTTCTGATCTGATCGTTATACCACGGTGCAGCGGGTCGTATAGTAACAACACGTTTCTTAATAGGCACATGTTGCTCCAGTAATCCCGATAATGTGCTCTCATACCAGTCTAGGAGAGCAGAAACACTCTCAAATTTGTCATAATTTGCTAATTCTGATTTTCGAATATCCTGGCTGAAGCAATCTTTATCAATCGATCGCAGATTCCTATATGTTATTTCCCGCCTTTCAAGACCTGGTTTCTTGATAGACAACCGGCAAACCACCGCAGAATGGTCGGATATAACTCGATCAAACACTTTGATGTATTTGATAAAGTTATCATTGGCTTTGGTGATCACCAGGTGTAGGGTATGTCCATTTTTATGAGTGGAAGTACGAACATGTTGTATGAGATTGAAAGCTTCAATTAAACCCATAAAACGAGTAGCAGCACGGTCTGTTGGAACGGCAAGGTGGAAATTGAAATCACCAGTCAGCAGGAGCGGTCCGTTTGTACCAGCCAGCAATTCTAGAAATGTTGCAAATTCGTCCAAAAATAACATTACATTGAGTTTGTTTTCCTGCTTTGGAGGGGGCCTGTAAACGACCACTAATCTCAAGCCAGATGATGAATAGTTCATCATACAATCGATAAACTCAAATGATGTAAATGAGATACCAGTTGACAGCTTTTTTAGGCTGAAACGTTTCCTATACAGCACAGCTAAACCACCACCTCTACATTTAGTACGAGGCAAATGATAAAAATTATAGCCAGTTGGACAGAGGCATCGACCATATCCGCACGCAGCCAGGTTTCGGTTGTAGCAAGAATGTTAATAGCATTGTCCACAACAAAATCTTTAACAATGAAGGACTTATTCATCACTGATCCGGTATTTAGAAGACAGAAGTCAACATTCGACATTCGAAAATACAGTATTAACTGGAAGTGGAGAGTGCGGAACTGTAATCAAAGTTACCATGATTTCGCCGACAACAGTTAACATTGCAATTGTTATTAGTGTGTTCTCGAAGGGAAATTTTGGTCGCAATTTTTCTCCTTCCTCCACGTTTTCCTCTAAATCGAAAGAGCTGGTTATCCTTGACCAAGTCTGCGTCCATGCAACGGACCGTGGAATTGCAGCAAAGCATATGCAAACAACGTGGTGTTAATTTTGCCATGCAATTCATATGCAAAGTCGCTTCATCTTTTGATTCAAAACTTTCAATAAATCCCACTGTCAGGCCAGGGTTCCATGACACATCCATGTAGATAGTAATATCAGTGGGAGGATAAAAACCAGGGACAACCAAAGTAGTCAGACCATGTTTGGAATATTATTTGTTAAATAATGAGAAAATGCACAAAAATAAACAAAGTAATTGTTTTTACAAACAGTGCCCCATAACTGGCGATTTTAAAGCAGAATGGAATTTCTGTGGTTTTAAAACATAATTTTGACATGAGCTCATTAAAATTCGTCTTGGAAATCGCTTGAAACAGAGCAAAGAGCAGAGCAAAGGAGGGAACCCAATGGGATGTAAGATTTGGAATCAAAATTTAGGTGACTAGTTCGATGTATCCAAAGGCAAGCTTGAGTTTGTCTTTATTCAATCAATCATTAGCATGGCCTGCATCAATTCCCAACAGAAGATTTGTGGCACTTGTGTGGATCTCACCCGGGCAATTAGGCAATGCCGTTGAATAACTTTTATTTAGAAAAAATTGTTTATCCCATTCCTGTGCAAGAACCAAGACATCTTAAGTCCTCTTTGCAGGTAAAATTTGATACTTGTTTGTATCAACATCTGCAATATCCGCGTTCAATTAAAATTGAACGCGGAGATTGCAGATGTTGATAAAATATGTTTGAACAACTCTATCGAGTTGACCAAGTCATTGTCACACCACCTTTCTTGCTCCTGTTACGTGATCAAGTGCGCTTAACATTAACTTTTAATCCTTAGGGAATACAGGCGCTTCGAGGCTTTTTTCGATATGTAATCAATATGCTCGCTCAACTTAAAATCATTACTGATAATAATACTGAGTAGTTTTTACATTTACACATTGTACGGTTATTAACAGT
>OX421457.1:20809991-20854991 GCA_949126865.1 Montipora capitata | reverse complement strand
GAAAGTGTCATAGGTCATAGGTCTGTAGGCTGAAGTTGTTATTGCCTGTTGTTCGAAATTCTCCATGGATAGGTTAGCAATAACAGTGGACACCGGGCTTCCTATGACTGCTCTCATGGCTGGAAGTATGTGGATCTCAATATGAAATTCAGGAGGTCAGCGATCTGAGCAAGTGTTAGTGTCGTGCGGTCTGCAAGGCTGGGGTGGTCCTCTAGTTTCTGTAGCGCGGTTTGTTCAGCGGTGTCGATGGGAGCGTTGGTAAACAGCGACTCTACGTCGAAAGACACCATGATTTCGTTGTCTAGGATAGTCTCGCTACCAATGGTGGATACAAAGTGAGCTGAATTTTGAATTTGATAAGGTTGTATTATACCAGTAATAGCTGAAACTGTGTGGAAGAAGGTACTCCACAAATTCTTTTCTTGGACGCTAAACCATAGAAGTTGAAGGGAACGTCTTGTCACCTTTGAAGCGAATGGGTTTACTATTTTACTAGTAGCCACATGTATTCTCAGGGGGCTATTTACCTAAGACATCTACCACAGCTCTATAACGATTTACAATGTTAAAACAATATCATGTACTTTTAGAGCTACTTATTACGCAAAGACAACTGGAATCTCCTGGAAAACAAAACACAGCTCAGTTAATAGTTATGGAACAAAGCACTGTGTCAAGTTACTGCACTACCACACGCACGCAATGTGTGCCTTTTTTTTAAACATAGAATCATACACTACGCAACTTGTAATATTTTTTGCCGTTGCAACTTGCCTGGAATTTTGCCTCTTTGTTATCTGAAACCTAAGGCTGCATCATTTTTGTCTATAGGGTAAATAGTTTGTTAAGTTATTGATAGCTGATTGTTAATCGATAAATGTTCGGTAATGCCGAGTAGACACGATGACTCCATCGTTTGTCAACGTCAAGAAGTCACGGGATTGGGACATCATAATACAGCTGTCAAATGCCGCCAATAACCAGAGCCTGAGTCATAGCGCAGCTGTCAACAAAGTAAATCATGATCAAACCTTGTGTGAATTTTGTTATTTAGTGCACAGCCAAACTGTAAAGTGTGTTTGGGCTCGAGAGTTTGGAGTGAAAAATCGCGGCAAATGTGTGAATCCTTTTTTCCCATGGGTCTATAACTTTCAATACTTGGAGATCAACAGTATGATTATAAAGAAAAAGGCAAAGAAACTGCAAAGTCAATAACTACCATAGAAGCTGCACACCGTGGAGAATACAGTGTAACTATTAAATAATGTTCTGCTTTCCATGAAAAACAAACGCTTCAATGGAGGATAACATTAACATTTCCAAATTCAACTCGGTTTTCATCCAGACTAGATGCATACCCAGAAGTGATTGTTTCTTCAGCAAGTTTTTTAAAGGGGTCTTATCAAAATTAAACACAAAACTCACTTCAAATCATGTGGATATTGTTTCATGTTCAAGATGTGTTCAGTATCCAATTTGTGTTGCAAAAAAGACTGTTAATTTCTGATAAAGTTGAACTCGATACAACTGACTAGTGACTGCAGACTATAGCTACAAAAGGCAGACTGCAAACTAAAACAGTTTCATCTTACCTATTGTCATGCAATGGCTTTTCAAAGGTCATCTTCCTGGGTCTTTACATTCGTAAAGGAAAATTCTTGGCCTTTTTTCTGGAAATAATTAGTTTACAAGGAAGTAACACAGATTAACTCCTGAAATGGCCCTCCCATGTACCTCAAACATCGATTTGTTTTAGTGTATTAGTATTATGTGTAATTAATAGCTTTGAGGACAAAGTCCGGGGCCCATCACATTGGATCTTCAACTCTAGCCTTTTAAATGATTACAACTACCTTAATCTTATTGCCTCTAGTTACCAAGATTGGTTAACAGAATTTCAAGAGGTGAGCGACAAAAGACTCCTCTGGGACTTGATCAAATATAAAATCAGACAATGTACTATTTCTTTTTGTAAAACAAAAGCAAGAGACAGAAGGAATAAACTTACTGATCTTGAAAAGAAACTTAAAGAAAGTGAGGAACTTTGTGCTTGTAATCCTACTGAACAGAATATACTGCAGCTTGAACAACTTAAAAGTGAATATGATTCTGAGTATGACTACATTACTCGTGGAAACATTATACGGTCCAAAGCTAATTGGTATGAAAAAGGAGAAAAAAATAACAAATACTTTTTGGGTCTTGAAAAATCTAGAAATAAGAAAAACTGTATTCGAAAGCTGTTTGACAAACAAGGACGAGTAGTGACAAACTGCAAAGCTATTATGGCTGAATTAAAAGAATTCTATCAAGATCTATACGCTAATAGGGATTCAGATTTTGATGAAGATGTTTTCCATTCCTTTCAGACTCAGAACGTTAGCATACCTAAGTTATCGGATAACCTAAGCCAACAGTGTGATGGATTGCTGACTTATACTGAATGTTATAAAGCTCTAGAGAAATTTGAAAATAATAAATCGCCGGGAAATGATGGCCTTACGGCTGAGTTCTACAAAGCGTTTTGGCCAATTTTAGGCACTTTTCTGGTAGACTCTTTAAATGCTGCATATTTAAATGGCAAACTGTCAAATTCCCAGCGGCAGGCAATTATTCGGTTAATTGAAAAGAAAGACAAGGATAGAAGATATGTGGATAATTGGAGACCGATATCGTTGCTAAATGTGGACTATAAAATCGGATCTAAAGCTCTAGCAGTAAGGCTCGAAAAGACTCTCCCATTTATCATTCATGAAAACCAATGCGCATATGTCAAGGGGAGAACGATCTTTGACGCAGTGAGGTCAATAAATGATGTAATGGAGTATACCAAACTACAGAATATTCCGGGTCTTATGACAACATTTGACTTTAAGAAAGCTTTTGATTCTTTGAGCTGGAATTATTTGTTTCATACACTAAAAGTTTTTAATTTTGGCGACTCCTTTTTGCACTGGATTAGAGTACTTTACTCGGACATTTCAAGCTGTATAACGAATAATGGCTTCGCATCTGATATTTTTGAGGTCAATAGAGGAGTTCGCCAGGGGGATCCTTTGTCACCATACCTATTTATTATTGCCCTTGAAATTGTCAACATAAGTATTCGTGAAAATAATGACATTAAAGGAATCAAAGTTGGTAAATGTGAAGTTAAACTTAGCGTCTTTGCTGACGATCTGACAACTTTTGTTAGTGATACACAGTCCTTTTTCTTGCTGCAAGGTCTCTTAGATAGATTTGGTAGAATTTCTGGTCTAAGGTTGAACGAAGAGAAAACAGAAGCGTATTGGCTTGGTAGCCTTCATGAGTCGCCAGAGTATATTGGCGTTGACAAAGTAAACAAACCAATGAAAATTTTAGGCATTTTCTTTACGTATAACTGGCAAAAGTATCAGGAGCTCAACTTTGAAAATATTATTAGGTCCATTCAAAAATCTATCAATGCATGGCGGTGGAGAAACTTAACACTTATTGGTAGAATTCAAATTATTAAGACCTTCGCAATCCCCAAAATTATGTTCCGGGCATCGTTAATCCCTTTAACAAAAGAGATTGTGAAGCAGGTGAATACTGTTCTTTTCAATTTTATTTGGAATTCGGGGAAAGATAAAATAAAGCGCCTCACACTTATAAGTGACTATAAAGATGGTGGTTTACGTATGCCACATATTGAAACACTTATCAAGGCTCAAAGAATTATGTGCATGAAGAAATATCTCGAAGGTTATAATAGTACCTGGAAATTGTTTCTTGATAACTATCTTGCTGACTTTGGGGCGCTTTCTTAACTAAATGTAATTACGATGTACGTTTTTTGCCGAGGACTCTTCCTAAATTTTACAAGGAATGCTTAACTGAATGGGCGCTTTATAAGACATCACCAGTTACCACTTTACCTGATGTGCTAAATGAAATCATATGGAATAACAAGTTCTTATGTATAGATGGAAAACCTTTGTTTAGGAACAAACTTCTAAGGAAAGGATTTCTTACTGTAAGTGATATTTTGACTGATTCCGGTAGAATGAAATCATGTAGGACATTACAAAATCAAAACGTAACCGGTGCGGAGTTTTTTGTCCTTATGAGTGTCTTTAACTCTATTCCATCGGAGTGGAGGACCCTTTTAAGGGACATGCCAAGCACTTTCCCCGAGGCCCACGAATCGCAGGACTCAATATTTCCGTCTTGTTCCAGATACTTATATTGGCAACTAATTAAGAAAATTGAGAAGCCCCCGATTTCAATATCTAAATACGAACTTTTATTTCCATTACATGACTTATCTTGGAAAGACATTTATCTTCTCCCTAGACGTGCTTCACTAGACTCAAAGATAAGAGAATTTCAGTATAAGGTTTTAAATAGAATCCTTTATGTAAATAAAGCCCTCTATAAAATAGGAATAGCTGGTACTTTTTGTCAAATATCAGAGGAATCCCTCGAGCATCTATTTATACATTGTCCAATTTCAAGTGCTTTTTGGCTTTCTGTAGTTGAATGGTTGAAAAATTACTTTTCGACAATCCAGTGTTTGACAGATCTGAGTATAATGTTTGGGCTCTTTGGAAAAGAAACGCAACTGATTAACCATATTATATTACTAGGTAAACAAGTTATTTTCCAATGTAGACTTCTTAAAGTGAATCCTTCCCTTTCACTTCTAAAAACAAAAATAAAAATTGCTTGTCAAGTGGAGCATGTCATAGCTGAGCAAAATGATATTGTAGATAGTCATAATGAGACGTATCGTAGACGTATCGTGTATATCATTATTGTTATTATTATTATCATTATTGTTATTGTGTGTGTAATTATTATATTGTAATATTTATAATAATATAATAATAAAAAAAATAATAATTAAAAAAAAAAAAAAAAGTGTACACGTGGCAGTAAAAAAAGCCCAAGCAGTGACTAATGACACAGTCGCGACAGACAGCGCATGGTTGGCTTTGTTATCATCGCATTATCTATGCTATGTTAAACCCTTTCAGCCCCAAGCCGGCCTAAACCGGCCATACTTGGTATTTTACTCTGTCTAATGCCAGAGTATTTGTCTAACGCCAGACGTTTTTACTCTTCAATGGGGAACCCCCAGGAGTCACTGGGTTAAGTGGCGTATTTTTAATAATATCCACGGGATATTCAAAGGAAATTTATCCATCTCAGCATTTCTCAGGTGGCAGTCAAATATTTGGCCATTTCTCAGCTGACAGTTAAAGATTCTCAACTATCAGTCTACCCCATTGGCCACTCCCTCACAATAACATACTAACTGAGAGGTTTTTGTGACTGGCCAGTTGTTTATTTTCCTTGCAGTTTTACCTCGCCTTCATAGGCCAATTTGAAATCGCTTTGTTCAACCCTGTAGTTTGTGAATGTATCAAGATTAAGGAGTGTTTTGCTTTCGGTCTGCATTTTGTCAGCAAAGGGAAATATATTGATCAGCTGTAAGGGTGGTCAGGTGCATTACCCTTCATGTATCATCAATCACTCGTCATTTCTCGACATTGCATTCTAGTGAGTATTCATGTAAACCACGATCCTGTGATCTTTCAAAGTTTGAGGTACTTTCAAGACCGTTGATCTGTCACTTCCTTGTAAACTAATTAGTTCCAGAAAAAAGAACTGGGATTATGACCTTGCAGAATCGAGTGCAAGACAACAGGTGCTCAGAGAGCTCCTGATGACAACATGAAATGTGATCGATTGAACTGTTTAGTCCTCAGTGTGCATTTTGTACCTGGTGTGCAGTCTGCATTTTGTACTGACCACGTAACCAGCTTTTCCTGTATTAACACAGACTTAGTCAATTGGACTTGAGGCCACTAGATGTTAGTGGTGATGGAGACCACTTCTTTAAAGCCATTTCACACCAATTGTTTGGTACTCGAGATTGTTATCAAAATGGTTGCTAACAGGTCCAATTTTTTTCGGAAAAAATCACATTTGTTTCTTCATGTATTTCACTGTGCGCGTTATCCAAACCATTCTTAAAGGCCCACCTTCGCCCAAAAGTCATTGGGATCGTTTGTTTTTGTTTTTCAAATGACGACTTGTCCAAATACGTGATGTGATTGGCTAAAGGCACTCAGGCAAATCACACGGGAAACATGTCAGATATTTAGGTAATTTCGTGTTGCACGAAATTCAGTCACGGTGCGCAATGACTTTTGGGCGAATGTGGGCCTTTAATAATTTGACTTGCAACAATCAAGAAACACTTTTTTTCCTCAGGAATCTGACAAATTGAAAGATGATGACTTGTACAAATTCTTAGCTGACCTGAAACGGCCTTCATCAGTATTGAAACGTCTCAAGTGCATTCCAGGTAAACTTTAATGATACCAAAATTGCAGTACTCATTTTGTACTTTTGATCCATGCCACTTTATTTGTACATCAAACCCCAGTTGTTCAAAGGCTGGATAACTTTATACAGTAGATAAATCACTATCTAATAGTTTCAGTCTGTGCAGCGATTTCACAGTCAAACAAAGCAGCTCACAACTGGACACCCATTTTACATAAAAAGCCTATAAATGTGATTGTTGAAATATGTCAGAATCTCAGTCAACACGGAATTGCAAACGTTTTCAGGCCTTCTTCCTTTTTTAGCTACTTTTACAAAATATGTGAGGCAGCGAGGCATATAAGCTTATTATTAAAGAAGGAAATCATTAAGCTTACCTGGAATCTAACCGTTGCAAATAAGTGTTTTGTCTCTTGCTCTATTTCTCTCAGCTTTATGTTGATTTTCATTGAAATTTTCTCTTCTTCTCCTTCCTCGCCCTCTCTCGGGGATTTGTTCGCTTGAATTTCTCAAAGTTCATAGCCTCTTCTCTCATGCTTTTTACTGCTCTTTATCCCATTGCTTGTCACTCATGATTTCCTGCCAGAAAAACGCTGGTTGCCAAAAATTAAAATGCAATGCTGCCACACAATTACCTGCCAACAGTCTGTGTGGGTGGATGGACGGAAGTATGGATGTATGTGACGTCATAACCAAAATCTCTTGCGTGGATAGATTTCCATGGTGCTCTGCTGGTACGCTTTGTGCGCCTGAGCTCCACTATGATAAGAACTGGTGTAGTGTAAAAGACAGAATAGTGTAAACCTCAAGAAACCAATAATTGTTGGATCGAAATATGAACTGATAGAATCAAACAATGAACTCTTAGTCTGAATTTTCAACACTTGATTGATGAATTATGGCACAAGATCACCACTTGATTTCAGCTTTTTAGTTTGTCATTCGTGTGTCATTTTGTAGTGCTGAGTTATCGCCAATAAGACATTAAAGGTATATGAAAGTGGCAACAGGAAAACCTCAACAAGAATAGGAAACACGTCCAATAACCACCAGGTATGGATACATAAGCAAACATATCCTTGCCTGGTTCATCAAGCACGCCAACTTCACAGCCCAGTCAGGCACAGAGTGTAAATTCATTTGCAGCAAGCACCAGTGTCCTTCGTAGTGGCCCACCTCCATGTCCCCTGTTTGATCCACTCAGCGACAGAGAAAGCCTAGGTCTTTGGTGGCGTAAATGGAGCAGACGCTTTGAAAACTTGTAATCAGTTTGCGTGAGTTCTACCCAACAATACCCAGAGCCTTCTTCTCAGATATGTTGGCGAGGCGAGAAAATGATACACAGTGTATTCAACAGGCTACCCGACATAGACACTGATTACAATGCAGCGATTGCGAGTCTAAATGCCCATTTCAACCAGCTTGAAATCAGGACATGTACATAAAAGATTGTTGGCAAATATCGCAAGGGCCCACAGAGGCAATACACAGTTTTTACTGTAGGCTCAAAGAAAAGGCTATTCTTTGCAAATTTGCAAACAATGAAAATGGAATCAAAACTCAGATAACTCACAACACTTCAGATTCCAGACTTTGCTGGAAAGCGCTTAGTGACTCCATGGATCTCAAAGCTATATCCTGGACTACAGCAAAAAGCAAGCAATGTTGAACTACAGTGATTGGCAACACCAGGATAAACCACACAGGAAAATAGGTCAATCAATGGCACAGTGCTAGGCACTGCAGGATCACGAAAAGCACCCTGCCAATGAGCTCAAAAATGCATGTTCTGTGGAGGAGCATTTCCCTAAATGGAGGACGAGATTCCTTTTCTGCAAGTGCACAGCATGTTCTTAAATCTGCCATTTCACCAAATGCTGCTTTTCAAGCTCAAAACAGAAATACCATGCAGTCCATAACATCACTGAAGAGAAGATGTGACAGTGATGATGAGTTCATTTATTTGTTTAAGATGCCAAGCAAACAACCAGAAACAATGGTAAACATCTCCAACATTCCCATCAAAGTTGTTCTTGATGCTGGATCATCAGTTAACTTATTCAGGGTTTTCCCTCCAATTTTTCCTTTGGGACTCCTTCAACCTAAGGTTGAGGGTCCAGGAGAAAAAAGTGGGGTTAGTATAGCTGTAAATTCCTGGAGAACAATCTAATCTTTTGGCAGGTAATTAAGTTTATTACACTGCACAGTAATATGGTATAGGCAACGAAGAATAAATAAACATATCTTTTCTTCAATCAGTTTATGTTATGTTTACTTATTAAAAAAGGAACAAAGTACTTGAGGTATTTCTCACTGATTCATAAACTCACTCAGAAACATTAAGCTACATTAGAAAATTCTGCTAACTAAAAAAACTTGAATGCTACTAAAAATAAGTTGAAATTTGGTCTGGAAGTAGCCCCTTTAGCCTTTCAAAACAGGGTGCAAGATTCAGGAAACAATTTATTACCTTCCAAAACTTTTCACTTTTGGCTAGTTTTCATGGCACTAAATGCCAACTAGTCTTACCCTCCTCATTCTGTTCAGCTGCTCAGGATTTCAGTAGACTATAATTAATTTACTGACAACGGATCACCATGGTGTACCGTTGAGATTTTGAAGAAAAAAAAGGCCAATGGCTTGAAAATCTCGCTATTGTTAAGTTGTGTTCTAGTGCTTATTTTCTAGTACACAATTGGGCGAAGAAGACCGATTTAAAGGGAGCGTGAATAATTTTGGAAGAAACGGTGACGGTGTACCGTGATCACAATGGTGATGTTCATTGTTTGCACAAGCAATTTTCTACAAATCAATGGGTGGAGTCCTTCATCTAAGGGAATATACCAGTAAATATAACTTTTTCTTTGCAGAGCTATAATTCAATACCTATTAAAAGGCAAAACAACAAGACAATTGATTGTTAAGTAAAAAATAGAAAACAAATCGTTGAAAATAGTACTTGCAACCTTACGATGAAACCAACAACCTTTTTTCTACCTACTCCACCGGTGTAAGAATGTGTTTACACACCAAGAAGAGAACATTTACTGTTGTACACTATGGAGCTGAAAACGAGTTAAGGTAATAAATAATACTTGGTACCACCACCCCTCGTTCGGGTCATTATGCACAGTGTCTATTCTTTTACACGTAAAAATCCCGTCTCTTTTTCGCAGGAACCTGAGATAGCAAATGAGGTGCCTTCTCAGTGTGTTACTTACAGTAGCTTGAACTTACGCCCTCTTTTTGAGGAATTTTTTAAACACGCGGAAGGGTTCCTATTTCGTTTGGAAATTCTTTCAACCGTTGCTGTTGAAATATCACAAAATTCAGCAACTTTACTATCGAAAAGTCCTTCAATTTAACGTGGCTTCAGTAAAAAGCTCTTGGCCGTGTGACGTTTAATATTGAAAACAGGGTTCAATTAAAGGCCATTACGCTCGTAAATCTACAAGAAATCTTTCCCTTTTAGCAACAAGTCAACTCTTTCTATCAATTTTATAGTATAAGTAGCTAAACATGCTTCGACATATTTTCATAACGAAAGTCCCATGAAAGAGAACGTTACAGAATACATTGGTTATGGCGCTTTTTGTTATCTGAATTGCGTCATTCAACACCCAGACAATCTCGGTCATAAATAGTTGTAACACTTCGCTTGAACAGCAAGTGAAGCGCATCAAGGCTGTTAATAACGTACCCCTCCTCCTCCCTCCAATCAATGTTGCATTTACCGGTTGGTTTTTGCACTCCAACCCATAAACATCAACATTGAAGGGGGAGAGGGGGCAAATTGCCGTCTGTGTTACAACATTTGTGACCGAGACTGTAGGTCCGCACACGCAACACCCGATTTCCTAAGCAAACGAAGGGCATAAAGGCGTTTACAGGCTTTGGTGACTATGTGCTCTACATGCGTGTTCCATGATAGATGGTGAGAAACATGGACTCCATGTACTTCTGCTCGTGATGGACAGGGCAGCCCTTGATGGTAATAGGGGCCAGGGGACCAGGCTGGTATTGGAGGAAATTAATATCCACAACCTTACATTCTTTAGGCTTAAGGCACATTCCTCGGAGAGAGGAAAAGCAAGAAATATTGTTTACAACAAGTGGGAGGTAGCTCGGGCTATATCTCGGAATTACCTCAAAGACGGTAGTATCATCTACATACTTTAGTCTACATGGCCGGGTGGCAACTAGACGGTTAACTAAAATGGCAAACAACAAGAGGGCTAGTTTTGTACCCTGGGGAATTCCTCCGTGAAGGGATACAGGCGATGATAATGATTTCCCTACCCTTACTCTTTGAGATCTCTCAGACAAGAAGGCACCTATCCTTCTAATAATGGATGGGTGTACATTGAGAACGTGCAACTCTTCCAAAAGCACATTGTGATCCACCGGGTCAAAGCCCTTGGAAAAATCGGCAAAGAAAATCCGAGGTCTTACCCCTGTCCAAAAATTGCAGTATGGAATGGAAAAGGTACACAAGCACATGCGCAGTGCATTTTTCTTTTACGCAGAACTGCTTGATATCTAACTGACCTAGCACCTGCCTGGTTAAGGAGTCGTGGGTAAAGCCCTCCATTATTTTAGCAAGGAGCGCGGTCAGGGATATAGGTCTCAAGTCCTCTTCCAGCACTTTTGGGGGATTGACAATTGGAACAGGTACGACGATGGACTGCTTCCACGCACAGGGAACAACTCCCTTGACCAAGGAGAGGTTGTAGAGGTCACGCACCACCTGGGCAAGTTCGAAAGCAAACTCCTTCCATATGCGGTTAGGTACCTTGTCAGGGCCAGGTGACCTCTTTACTTTTATAGATCTCAGTGCACAGAAGGCTTGGTGAGTTGACACTAGGAACTCCTCAGGGACAGGAATGTTGGCGACATCGTCCGGGGGCTGGAGTGGCAAGAAGTGGGATGTCAGATCGAAGAGGAAGTTGTTGAACTTTTCACACAGGGAGTCAGTGGAAGGGAACTGATTCCCAAGCATCTGCTGTCACCAGTCAAGGCTATTGCCACGCAGCCCACCCAGGTCTTTAATCTCACGCCACCATCTGGTGGGATTACTTTCCTTTAGGTTAGACACCTTCTTCTCATAGTACGTTCTTTTGCAAGTGTGACATTCCACTTGGGTCTTGTTACGCAGTTCCTTGTACAGGGGAGAATCCTTGCCAAGGGATTTCAGCGCTTTTTGCCTCTGCATAATAAGCCATCTAAGCTTATTTGAGACCCAGGGCTTGTCGGACGAGCACACCTTGACCCGCCGCAGGGGAAGGTACGAATCAATGGCGTTTAACAGGGTTTGACTGAAAAGATCGAATTTTTCAGACACTCTGGACAAGTTAAGCACTGGGCTCCAGTCGAAATTGGTGATCCATCTTCCGAAAGTGTGAAGGCTACTAGTACGCAGGTCACAAGACCAAAAATCTTTCTTTGAGTGGTTGTGGCCGGGGAGAGACTCACACGGCTTGATAAGAACAGTGTAATGATTGCTCCTACCAATCTTTGGTAACTGCTCGGGGTCGCGGAAAAGCTTGGGTTTGTTGGTGAGGCACCAATCTAAAGTTCGAGTATCCCATGTCAAAACCTTCATAATTTGACTGAGCCCAGTTCTGAGCTTGATTGATCGTTCAGATATGCCTGTTGTAGTAGGATTGAAATATCCATTGATAACAATTAAGCCATCAGGATGTTTTAGGAGGTGTGCTTCAGACACCTTTTGTATGTGGTCAATAAGAGCCACATTGTCATCCGCAGCACAAGATGTTAAGTGGTAAATAACTCCTAACAAAATGGCTGACACACAACGAGGCAGCTTGAATGGTCTCGTATTAATCCATAGTGACTCAATGTCTTGATCTTCGTGCGCGATTAATCTCTGGCAGGGAAAAGTTGAGTCAACATGAGCACACACGCCACCGCCCGGTCTTCCAGAGCTATCATTTCTGAAGCAGAGGCACCGCAGGATTTCCACCGAAGAGTCAGGAGTCAGGTCATTTAGCCAAGTTTGTGTAACACAAAGAATGCCTGCCTTAACTGCCTTGACAACGGTCTGCAGTTCGGTTATCTTTGAAGGCAGGGATTTCACGTTGCTTGAGAGCATGGAGGGGAAACTTGACTTACGGCGTGATGAGCTCTGGAGAACTGTAGGGGTAGGGCCTGTGGTATCACCCACAGGGAACCCACGTATCTTTGCTCGGCCGGCTCTCTTTGATCTATAGCGTTTTCTTATTCCAAGATCTCGTAATGTTGTCCAAAGTTCCACAGGTAGACGGGACTTGGGCTGAGAAGCTCTGATGGATTTAAGCTCAGAGCTACTATATTGTCGCCTTGCTGTTGTAGACGGTCTTGAGGCAGCTTCGGTTACAGATCCAAGATGGCGGCTCGGACTTGATGACAGATTCGAGAATATCGGGTGAAATTGACATCCAAGAACACTCCAACAATCAGAAAATCTGATAAGGAGGTTAAGAACCAGTACAACAGGTACGTAGAGTACATTTGGAGGCCACATGATAAGCAAACTTTCCACCCGAAGGTAAAAAGTCGGAGCTCACAAAACTCGTGGCAGCCCAAGAGGCGCCGCTGCCATTTAATGGCGCTGCCGTTTAACTGCTTCAACTTTACCCTCAAGTCCATTGTGACGTCCAGTGATGACAGCTGCCCCATCTGTTCTAAGTCCTACAATCCGACAGTAGTCATTTCCCTGCACAAGGCCTTCGGATTTCAGAAACTCACAGAGCGCATCTTTAATGCCAGCAGCAGTGCAGTTTGTTATTTTCTTGTTTCCCACAAATAGTGTTAACAGAGCCAGTTTCTGAGTTGACATATCTGGCAAAAATAGCTAATTTCTTTTCAATGGAAATGTCACATGTTTCATCAAGCATCAGTCGAATAAAAGGTGTGTGTGTGAGAATCGTTTAGTTCTTTTATCAATTTTTCTTCAACACATTTGGCCAAAACAGATTCCATCTCTGAAACAATTTCGGGTGTCTTGTAAAAACAGAAGCATCACTACCCCATTAGCATTCTGAATTTCTGTTATTGGAATAAATGTTATTCTTCATCATAACATAATACTGTTCTAAGCTGGACAATGTTCCTTTAGTAGAAGGTTTTCAAATCTCCTCACGCTCCAAGCTCCATTACCAGATCGTTATCGCACAACGAGACGTCAAGAGCCATTGTCTAGAAGGGCGTAGGTCTTCATGGTCTTCCCAGAATCATGGCTTTGACTAGAACAATTCTTAAGCACATTTTCCCTTCACTACCAGAGGTACTGTGGCTTTGTCCACCAGGAACCAGTGGGAAATGTAGCGGGGCAGCCTCTCCCTAATTCAAAGGCTGTCGCCTGTCTGGAGCATGAAGCAGTGTGCAGTGCTTTCGGGTGTACCCTTGAACTTGGCAGGAACCTTTGGCTTAGCATCCAACACCGATGTGCCCATATTAAAGACAGATGTGACACAGGTGGGCTGCTGCTGTTGCTCCTCGAATGGTTTTGTTTTGAAGATGTGGCATCTCATTAAAGAATGAGGTTCGTCGCATGCAGAGCATACTATTCGCCTTTGAGCACTTTCTTTATGGTTGGTCGCATGGGTACTTAAAGTTGTAACACACTGAAACGACGAAGTATGTGTCTTTGAACTTCGTCCACGTCTTGAATTTTCTACTCTATCACGTGTGACATTGACAACACTGCGAAACACAAGGTTATTTGTAGCTCTGGCCTTAACTTTGATGAACTCGGCTATATGACTGATATTAGCTCTCTGACCAGATTACTGGATGCTATTGGCTACTTGTACAAACTTTGTTCAGAGGTGAAACGGCAGTCTCAGTACAATTCTCAAGTTATCTGTACCATTAATTTCTTCCAAATAGCCGATTGACGATAACGTAAGTTTTCATGTTTTCAACTGGTCTGCGAAAGCTTAAAGTACGGCAAGATCTGTAGGTTTCAATGGAGGTCCTTCAGTCAACTTGGACACATAGTTTGATGTGATCGTAAATGGCAGTCCGAATCGTTCTTCTAATAGTTGCTTTGCATTTTGGAAACCGAGAGATGTATGCATGACTACACAGCACTTGATAGTCTAGTTCCCTTCGCCCTACCCGTGTTACAGGAGATACATCAACTTCTCATCTTCACTCGCTGCATTACATTCGATACTAGCTTCAAAGGATTTCATAAAGTTCCAATACTCTAGAGGGTTGCCATCAACTGTTTGCAACTGTGGTTTGGGTAATGCAAAGCCTTTCCTTATTGTTAGAGCCATGTTGTCCAATGCATCAGTGGGCAGGGAATGTCCCTTTTCAAGGTTTACGTGTGGTTTGCCATGCAACTTAAATTCTTTTGCGTAGGGATTCAACACTGATGGTTTTGGGTGGAATGGGCGTGGTCTCCATTCATCCTGTTCTTCAAATACTTCGGGGTGTTTTACAACATTTGATTCTTTGGCACATGGACAGAAATTGTCGGGGACAAATTGTGGCTGGTCTAAAACAGGGTTCTGTTCGCTTTCTAACAATTGGATTTGAAGGTTAGCTTGATCTATCTCGAATTGAGTGCCCAGAGTTTGTCTTTCTAAGTTCATTTATTGCTCTTGTCCTAACAGTTTCTGTTTTTCTTCAATTGCTCCATCTTCAAATGAGCCATTGCTTGTTTGGTTTACAGTGCTGTCAAAGATACATTTGAACTAGTGCGACTTCGAAGCGAACCGGCTATACTGACGGAATCTTCAGGTGCAATGCTCACCATTTCGGGTGCTCTAAATGTACTGCCAATTCATTGTTTAACAATCAATCAAATTCTGCCCCATTACGACAGGGCCTCTTCTTCCCTTTCTTTGCGATGTTTGTTTAAGGTTGCCTCGTAATAAAAGTGAAAAATTTGAGAGCAATCAAATGCCTCTTCAAGCGCCGACATTTTCTCAGACACTTCTTCAACATTTTCTTTGTCTTGTTGCAACTCTTGAATGCTTCGGTATAACGCTGTAGCTTTGGACAGATAACCCAATCTTGAATTCTTCGGGCGAGGGCTTTCATTTATACTTGTCATTTCGTTTGTTAAAGAGTACAAGTGAAGCTGAGGTGCTAGATGCTATGGAGAACTGCATTGCTGATGTTTGTTCATGGATGATTAATGATAAGTTGATGTTGAATGATGATAAGACTGAGTTCTTGGTGATTGGCACAAGCAAGCAGTTATCTAAAGTGTCTGTTAGCAGTATCAGGGTTGAGTCCCCAAGATCGATCCCCTGGCAGGCTTCTACCATTTTAGGAGTTACCAGAAGTAGCAGCCTTTTTTCTTTGTTATTTTTGGATTGGCCGAGCCAGCATTATTCCTTGTAAAATCCAGTTGCCACATCTTCAATTCAACCCAACTCAGTGCCCCCTGTTTTTTTTTTTAACAAGTACCACAGGCAACCCAGTTTACGTTCACGGAGCGTCTAGTTATGAATAGTCAGGTGCAGTTGCTCACAAAACGCCTTTTCTTCACAATCAACTTGAACATCCACTTGCTTGACAAGCTTTCTTTACCCCGAAAACAAGTGGTCACTATCATTAATATGTATACAATGTATTGCCTCGAGCAAGTGATCTTAAATTTGCGAATTTGTGTAATTTTTTCCTATGGTAGTTACGTGAAAAGAAGTAGAAACCTGTTGTTGCCCAGAATTCAGTTGCATTTAAAGCGAATAGACAAGGAGCAGTCGTCCTTTTGTTATCCTGAGAACGAGGGAGGATTGTTCAGGTTTTCTAGCTACCAGCTTGTGTGGCGTAGGCGCTGCTTGTATCGCATTATGGAAGAAACAATGTTGGTCATTAACTTTTATTTGAATTGGTGGCTCCTAAAGTAGCAGGGGAAGAAGTGTATGATAGCAATTGATGAGTATCTGTGACAGAAAGGAAAGGAAAGGAAAGGAAGTAGTACTGTGGCAGGCAAGATAAACCATTCAGTACAATGTAAATAAATAGATTTAAGTTAAAGTATAATAGTCAGTGAGAAAAAATTTTTGAAATAAAGTGAGGCTGTTTTAAGGACATTGGCGCCAAAATCTTCCTACGGTGAGATTTTCTTCATTTCTCACCTAGAGTCACCAACTTTGTTTCGGAGAAAATGGCAGTGGAAAACTGCCTTAATTTCAACAAATCGGTCATAATTGTGAGATCTAGCCTCATCTGCTCATCCATCGAAAATCATAAAAATAAACTGTTAGAGTGAAGGTTTCCGTGCATAGGTTTTTAGGAGTGGGATTTTTAGATAATCGCATGCCGCTAGGGATGTCATAAAAAGTAGAGTTCATCCTCGAAGAGCATTTTCGTATGCTCTATCCGTTGCAACCACTATCGGAATTCAATGGCATGAGGAAAGAAAATGTTAAAAAAAGATAACTTCTTACAGTGGAATTTTTTCATGTCATCATATTTTGTAGATATTAAGTAAAGTAAGTGATTCATGTTTAAAAAAATAGGGCTCACTGACGATCAAAACAAGTAAAATTGATGTGATTTTGTAAAGCTGTTGGAAAATTTCGTTTGTCACGGTTTTGCATGACCTGTCGGGGAAGGACTGGAACCAAAGAGAGGATTGATCATTGAAGGGGTGAAAGGTTTTTAGCGAAAAGAAAAACTTTCTTGAGCATAGCAACGAAGCTTTAAGCTGGCATCATCTTCATTTGGTTAGTGTTTTGTATAATATCTCTTCATTGCCATCATGTTCATCTTCTGGAGTGTGGTTTTTGTAAAATTTTATCGCTGGTTGTTTCCATGCAGGTCCGCTCTATTCAAGTGGACGAGGACTAAAATACTGCCGGATATTTTCACGAAAGTGAAGGAAAGGAACTTCAAAAACATGCATTCATTTTGAAGTTCGCAGGGTAATAAAAACATTAAAAAAAACAGCACCGTTAAATTTACGCAAAGGTGTTCGTCTTCGAGTTTTCCAAACTTTCAGCCACTATTCCATCAACTACCTTTTCCAGGTGAGCTTTTCCATCCTCCCGCTCACTTCTCTGTAACGTTTCATGATGATTCGGAAATAAATGTGCCATTCTTTTGCCGTCCTGGAATATTTTCCCCGGCGTTTTTGTCGCCATGTTATTTTAACTAATGCTTGAAAAATATTTATGAAGGTCAAGTAGACTAGTACACGACTGATAAAACAACGCGAATATCAGTCGTGCAGTAGTCTACTTGACTTTCATAACTATTTTTTAATCAACTTTGACTGATCATGATTTTCTCTGATCCGATGCTGTGCAAGACTTATCGTCCACGGTTTTTGCGATGGTTTTAAAACCTCAACTTCACTAATGCTCGAAGTAATGCGTGACATATTACAGTCGCGTTACCTGCGCGGTAACGTTGCCCGCAAACAATTAGCGCGAACATCCTTAACCATTCTTTGTTGTTTTATGAAGTTTTCTTGTAAGGTTGTCTTGTAAGGCAGTCACATCAGGCGAATAATTATGATTTGTTTTTAAGCAAAAGTAAGAAAAAAGTAAAAATAATCGTGTTTGGCAAAATGATATTTACTACATGTATATGGCCATGCTGAAGAACAAGTTAGAGGAAATGGGGAATCAAGGAATTACCGAAAACTTGAAGGATCAACATCTTGGCTGTCACCATTTATCGCTATCTCTAAAAAGGGAGGAGATGCTCCATGTGTGCATCCCATATCACGCCAAGTGCAAATACCCACAGTGGATGACATTTTACAGAAGATGGAAGGAGCTGCAATCCTCTCAGGAGTGGATTTGTCTCAAAGTTATTTACAAGCTTCCCAAACACCAGATGATGGAACCATCAGTCCTCCTTTGTTCGAAAGGTGGATAACGCTGTCCACCGGATAAAGCACTATTCAGCGGACAGGATAGTGATTTATCCAGTATATAGTGCTATCCACCCTTCGAACTATTGGAGTGTGGTGAATAATTTCACAAAGTCATCAATCAAAACATCAGACATGTGCGAAATTGTGAAAAAATACATGTCATGCATGGCTGAACATCTCAAGCTTCGAGAAACTCTCAGAGACCACAGAATAACAATGAATCTTCCTAAATGTTTCTTTGGAATGCCAGAAATTAATATCAACCGAAAAGTTGAAGCCGTTGCCAATGCCTCCTGACCAAAATGCACTGCAGAAGTATGTTCATTGCCTGGGCTGACAAATTACTGTTTCAGATACATACCACAGAATTCCGAAAGTAACGCCTACAGTAACATCATTTTGAATAATTACTTCAAAATGGTAACAAAACACTGTTGTGTTTAATGTTCATTTCAAGCATTACTTTCCGTCGGCTTACAAAGCAAACTTAAAGAGTATCGTATTTAACATAACATATTTAACTGGAATGAGAGAAGTACAATTAATAATCTCTCTTTGGTAACTAACTCGAACAAGAAAAACACCAATGTTTGTCAGGAAACCGTGATTATCGTTCTCAGATTATCTTGGAGCACATGCATAAAAGCGGAAGTGAAATTTTCTCAACAAACAATGAGCGAGTTTGAAACTTAATGAAACTTTAACGTCTTTGGGATGCTAGAAGTATCTTCTTCTGCACTGTACTACAAACATCTTGTAGTCTTCAGGTACAGTTTCATTTATTCATCATCATGAAACCAAATGTGCTCCATGTCGCCTGAATGGCCAATTGTGTAGTTCTTAAGGCCGCAGAGGTTTATTTCGTCATTGCATTGTCCTGAAGTTAGCAGGGCGATTCCGCACTTAACAAAAGAGCAAACAATTGCAACTCAGAGAGAGAGAGAGAGAGAGAGCGAGAAATCTCTTGCCAGGCCTGCCTTGTCCATTGGGTAAAAAAGACCCTTCTTTCGCTTGTGGTAACTTTCCCTGTAAGAAACTTGTCGGGGTTTTGGGTCATTGCCTCTGTTGCCAGGCTGAACTTTGCTTGTAGCTCCTGGTGGGGCTAAGGCTAGTGTGGTCTTGCATTCATTTTGCAGGATTTCCTTGACCTTTTTTGTCGTTTGTGCTTTGTGTTGGTCATATACAAGAAGCCTAGATTTTTTGCATTTGCACTGAAGAAGGTACTCTGTGAATTCCACAAATGCCTTACCCAGTAGATCATCATTTCTTCACCGCACCACGTGTTCTCTTGAAATTTTACGACAACACATGGGTCATATTGTTTCACTTCTTGTCAGGGATTCACTTTAACAGAGCAACACGGAAGTATGTGCAGACAGATTCGTTGAGTACCTTGCTGAGCAGTTAACACCACAAGCCACGACAATGAGAGCAAGTCCACAGGACATCAATAGAGGATAAATAGACACTAATTAAAAACACTGAAAAGGAAAGTCAGCTCAATAAACTCCCATTATTGTACAAGCCAATTTGCCGAGGAATTGTTCATCACAGATAAAAACATCTTGCTTTTCGGAAAACACATATGATACTTCCAACCAAGCTCAGATCAAAGGCCATCCGCCTTGCCCATCTAAACCATGTACAGGAATGATGAAGTGCAAACACCGTGTTTGTTCTAATTAAGTTACCCCACATGGACACTCCAATTGAAGAAATGTCAAGTCCTGTCACCCTCATCAGATCACCAGCAGACCTGAAAGACCCAGAACCAGTTTGTCCCTCAGAGCTTTCCTGAGAAATGTGGACACACCTGGCTATTATTGATGTATGTGAACCATTTCCCACAGGTGAATCAGTGGTCATCCTAACCCATTATCATTCAAGATGGCCCTCAGTTACATTTACTAACATCCTAAACTGGCTCAATACAGTCTTTGTTACTCGTGGTTACATGTACCTATAACAAGTCAAATCAGGTAACGCATCTCTCTTCTCGTCACATGAATTCTTTTCCACTTGAAAATCATTGGGTGTGGAATTGAAGACAGTGATTGAACATTGGCCTCAAGTGAATGGATTGGTTAAACACTTCAACCAAGGCATCTCAGAGCACATCCTAACTGCCACTGCAACAAACACAGATTGGCAAAAAAACTTTCCCTACAATGCTCTGAACTGTGCACCAAATTGCTAAGCATTGAAGCAGCTAGATTATGGGATGACAGTAAGGTTAGAGAGTCAGACCACAAGGCCAAACAGCATGCAAAGGAATACACAGACCTCAAAAAGGAAAGCGACAACCAGAGACTTACAATGTGGAGACCTCGTACTACTTCAGCAGAAACACAGAAACAATTATTCCACTACATACAACCCAAAGTCCCTTATAAGTACCATTAGAGTCATTGGATCTCAAATTGTAATGAGAGATTCTCAAGGGAATTGTTATTGCCATTGTTCTTCTCATGTCAAGTGGTTCCACCAAGAACAAACCCTTCAAATAGAACCACAGCTTTCTATTAACAATGAAGAAGATGATGAACATGCCGTCACACCAATACCTAAAATCACCTAACACAGAAACCATACGCAAGAACTTAGCACCAGTCCCTCAAGCTGCTGGATGTTTCTCGTGCACCCAACTTCCACTTTGCGACTGAATTGTTGAACACAGTTCAGAAGAACTGCACATATCTCTGCAGATGAACCCCTGTCCACCTGAAACAAGGTTCTCCTCTTAAAAAGAAAAATATTTGTGCAAATATAGCTATAAGAGATCGCTGGATGGGAAAAAGGAATAGCTGACTGGTAGTATCTAATCGTGCTAGTGATATGATATACTGTTTCAAAAAAATTCAGGGGTGGCTTATCACCGACTTTTTCATCCATGCAGCCTAGTTTCTCCTAATCAACAGTGTTCCATCCTACAGGTACACTAAAACTTGACATTTCACCACCTGGGGACAAACCACCGTATTGTTTGACTTCTGAGTTGCACCAGGTAATAATGAATATGCTCATAGTTTTTACTTTTTATTTTGTCAATAATTTTGTTTTCTTTAAAAGGACCTTAGCTGGAATGTTCATTTGTTTGTTGTACTTTAAAAGGACGGGCACATCTCAATTATGTTGAGGATTGGCGTTCATTGTTTCTGTTGCATGTTTGATTGTACCTATCTTGAGAGCCACCACTGCTCTCTCAGACTTTGGCTTTGTTTCATTTATTTGGGGGTTTTGTTCTTGATTGTTTTTAGGTAAACCCATACCCAGATGGACAGGGTAGACCAACCAAAGAAATTGAGGAGTTTGCTCCGAAAGAAGTGTTTGCACCTTTTCTTACATACAAGTAAGCTTAATTAGAAGTGTAGAGTAACCTGTCACAATCACCATACAAGCATAGACAATTCAGTATTTTACTCAGTTGATTGAGCATAGATTGTTAATGATTTTTTATGGATTGTATAGATTTTCAAACCAGTTCAAGGCTGTTCTCTAAGAAAATTTGTGGGAGCCCTCTCCCAACATTGGCAAGTAGGGTGGCCAACTGTCTAGGCTATCAATTTATCGATTAATAAAGAATCATCGTCACAGAATACCAGGCTGTGCCAATGAGGTCCGCCAGTTTCCCAGTATTCTTAGCATTTGAAAGCTAGTACCTCATAAGATTAACAAAGGTGGTATTTTAAGTGGCTTTTCCTTCCTGACATGGACCACGTCCCTACGTTTTGGCCGAAGGATGACTTAAATCAAGGTCAACTTCTCGGTACTGAAGGAAGTAAATTTTTCATGGAGGGTAAAATACCTCGTGTAACGAAAATTTCCTTTACATCAGCTTGTAAACAGGCCATTTGAAAAACAAGTAATTTCGTTTCAAGATAAATTGCACTTTACTAATATTGTACAATGTAACTGTAAAAATAATGATTGTTACGTTATGGTAATTTAGTTACTTTCCAGTAGTTGTATACTGGTCTGTGTAATTGAAAACCATGCAGAGAGACAAATATTTATGATACTTGTGTTAAACAAGTTATATTGCCAAAGGAATCATTAAAGAATGTCACATTTTTTCATTGGGAAAGGTAGTCCCATATGTTAATGACAGACAAAGGGCTAATGCTCAAAACAGCAGCTTTTGAAATTCTATGGTCAATTTACCATTATTATTATTACATCAACTCTGTTGATAAACCCTTGCCTGTCCTGTCCACTTCCCCACCAATGCAGCACCACAGCTTCTTTTAAAACTAAACCCCTCTATCCTTAATGTGGAAGAATGCCTTCCTTCAACTAACCATGAACCACTATCCTTCACCCAATAACCAAGACAACAGTTGTTTTAGGCTAAGCAACGGAAATACGTGATTACTCCAATCACTATAAGGCATGCCTATCCCTTTCCTGGAATGTGGTGTCTGACAATTGCAGACTGCAGAACACAGACTAACGCTAACTCACAGTTATTGAAAGGTGACCATTTTAAAATGGGTGCTTAGACTTAAATACTGTTTGTCAGCGCTATTTTTGATGGGTACTTAGACTTAAATACTGTTTATAAAATCAGCAATATTTGTAGGCAGTCTGCAGATGTCATACATGTACACTTTTCTGGAATGCTAACTGTTTCAAATAAGTGCGTAACCCTAATCACTAAATTGAGAGCTTAACCCTGATAACTAAAATGCAGTGTTTCTAACCTTACATGAAAGGTAACCATTCAAAATAAGTGCGTAACCCAAATCACTAAGCTGAGCATTTAACCCTAATCACCAAAAATTATTGTCTTTGAGAGCATCAGAGACAACACTCCATAATAATCTTTAAATGATCTCTCAAGTTAATTTCGTACATACTAAATAGAGTTCTAATTAACTTCGGAAAGATGTCCAAATATGTTAAAGCGGGTGGTGTTATAAACTGGTTTGAAATAATGAACTGGGGTCAATTGGATAAAAAAGTTACATGTGTAGTTTTTACTTGTGTACGGTAAGTCCAACTTGTAAATTTATGAATTCAATAACAGATCTTTCTGCACCGGAATTCACACGTGTAGCCAATTGTAATGTACATCCATAGCTTTACAATATTGTAACGGAACTTGAATACACTTGTAGACTACAGGTGTAAGTTGCAATTGCACAAGGTTTATTTTTTCAAGCTGTTGGCCCACTACTGCAAGTAAATACTCGAATGCTTTGACATAGAGACGATATTTCTCTCGAAATTCACGTGGATTTTCAAACAACTGTCTTTCCTCAAGATTTCTAGGCTGCTGAATACCTTGGTGTGTCAAAGGTTCTTCAAGTTCTTCTTTGCTTGATGAGGGCATATGAAAATTTTGAAATACGTTTCCTAAAAGTGTTAAGCTTACAAGTGACTTATAACTTGTAGTTTGCACTTGTAATTGACAAGTTGAACGTTTGTAAAGATACAAGTCGGACTCCTGTAAAACGTTTATTGAATTGGACACATGCTAAATTCTACAGGTGAAGCACTACACCTGTAATTACAAGTCAGAGTCTTATAACGATGGCTTGAAACATTGTTCATTAAACTCATCTTTGCATGCACATGTAAAAACAATAGGTAGATAGGTGTATTAAAAACATCATCTAGCAGCCGAAAGGCTGAATTGCACGACTTTTTACAATATAAGTATGTCTTTGAATAAAAAAAACTATATGTAACTATTTGTAGCCTATTTCTAAAAATTATGAAACTATTGGCTTTACGTACTCATCTGTTTGACGTTGAGGGAATAAAAGTGTTCATGTAGCATTTTGTACGGGTAACAGGGCACTTAAGCTGCTGCTGCTGCTTACAGAGGCAATATTGTGGTTCATTTAGGTCTGGTAAAAGATGGCTGAGCTTGTGACATGGCTCAGACATAATTGAATGAAAAACATTATTACATAGTTCGATTCATCTGTCCTTGAGGGTCTCTAGATTTCCCAGAAAAAGCCTGTCATGATAAGACATGTCATTTGGACAGATGATTGACAAAGCTCATTTCTGTACATGCCCTTGTTCGTCACGTAGATAGGCTGGCAAAGCATGATGGAATACAGGTGCGCAATACTGCAACACAGGTCTAATGCAAGTAGAATAGAAACTAACAATATCATTGATAGGGACCTGTGCACACTTCAGCAGAATGAGAAAATACATGTGCTTATTAGCCTGTGTTATGACTTCAGGAATTTGACAATTCCACTGAAGAGTTCTAGCAATGGTAACCCCTGAGATTTTTTGCACGATCTACTAGCTCGAGCTCTTTGGAATTGACTGAAATAGAATTAAACCGATGTTTTGATTTTTTAAAGTCAATAATTAGCTCTTTACATTTATGCGCATTCAAATAGAGTTTGTTTCTTATTGACCATTGTTCCACCTCGGTGACAGAGCACTGGATTCTACTATTTCAACTTGTGCACTACAAGTGTACCTTTTTTATTTAATTGACCCCTGGTTTGAAAAAAAATCAAACCTTAGAGGAAAATTGAACTACAACATACACATGAAGAATTGCAGTGGGATTGTGGGAAGAAACGAGTATTCTCCAACTGAGTCATATACATGTAACACAGAATTAATACATTGTTTTCTGAAATGAGTTGTTTTTCATTATGGTCTGTGTCACGTTGAGGTCACTTAGGTTGTAAATCATGATGTATCAGCCACTTACTATTCGTCTTCGTCAGGCGATAAGATCAACTAGTTATGCCCTACCTATTATTCCTTTGAGTAATGACTCCAAAGGTCTGATTTGGAATTGTTCCCTCAGTGGTTCTCTGATGCACCGATTTCCTTTTTTTTCTTGATTGTTGGTATCCTTTCCCTTTTTTTTCAAACTCTTATTGAATAAAGGTATTTTATATCTAAGAATTCTTGTGCATGTAACAAGTTTTAACTGTTAGGGTTAGCCGCACTTTGATATATGTAGTAGAGGCCAAAAATTATTGTACAGTAAACAAAGAAAAAAAGAAAGATTGACCCACAGGTTTTGCTTTATCATTGTTTTCAGGAATTTGTTGTACGTGTATCCTTTGAGTGTTAATTACACCAGCCGCAGTGCATCAGCAAGAAATATTGCTGTGAAAGTAGAGTTCCTGGTAGGAGAAGAATTGGCACCACTTGAGGTAGGGCAAAAACAGGTGGCGCTCTAGAATGGTATATTGTTGATTTTGATGGATTCCATGGCTGAGGTTAATTCAATTTAAGCAATAGAGGACGTTTTCCGTGTTTCCATAGCCTCATCTAAACATGAGGGGGAGTTGGGAGAATTCCAGACAGTTATGCAAACCCGAGACGCAATAGAGGGTTGACATAACTGTCAAGAATTCTCCTAATTTCCCCTAGTGTTTAGATGAAACTAATAGTATGGAAACATGGAAAAAAGTCCTCTATTGCTTTTATAAAATATTCCTCAAAGATAATTCGACAAATGAAGGAAAATGCTGGTTTTTTCACTTCTTGATTGAAACAGATTTCTTGATACACGCTCATATTTCCTACCAGCCAATCTAAACCCGCATCTGAATACATAACCAATCAAAATTCGTGTGATGTCACAGCCGTGTTTCCATACTCTCAGCTAAACACAGCTATTGACCAAATTATGAGAGAGCGTGCACTATGATCGTAATTATTTTATAAACATTGATAATGGATAATGTAGGTGAAGATTTGTTTAGGTATTTGCCATCATTGCCAACTGTCCAATTTACAACAGGCTCGGTGTACAGTAACATTATCACTTAAGCTGGGAAATGAATTTTCCAAATGCAGCCACAATAAAGCCCTAAAATATTGGTTTTTGATCAATTGGACCATCATTGATTTCTTCAGCGACTTTTTTTTGCATGATGCTGGAAACCTCCTGAAATGAGCTTCAAATGGGAAGCATAATCAGAGGTTTGCACTTTCACAAATAAAGTTTGGTGATAAAAACTAAGTATTTAATTTTACAACATTTTCTGTGTAAGTGGAGCTGATAAGATCGCAATTTAATGAAAATCCAAATACTTCACGTTATTTTGAAATAAACGACTTGGGACAGCCCGAAGAGGATGCAAAAATGTAGCCTAATTTCAACTGCTTCAAATGCGTTCTGGTACATGGTTTTCTCAAAAACGGCCTATCTAGTGTGAAAGAGCATTCTTTGAAATAAAATTTGTAGGTAAACAAATTCGTGAGTGTTTGAGGCAGCTACATAAAGACAGCACTATTTCACAAATATTTCACCTCAGCAAACGGAGGAAGCGTTTTCAAATCTTTTCTGGAGATTTCAGATCAGGAAAAGGTTACATTAAAAATAATTTTTTAATCTTTAGTTATACAGAGGCTACAAAGCAACTAAATCACATTTTGACACAATAGAAAATGACCCCATTTGCCTGAGAACTGCATGTTAACGATCGATTTTCGGTGACGTTTTGAATACTTATATCCCACCAGTTAATCTCACGTAATATAGGATGTCTGTTTTGTATACTTACAGAGTGGTTCTCAGAATGAAATAAGCGTAGATTTCTTAGTCTCAGTATGCCGAATTGTGTTTCATTTTACACAAATTTGAGTGCAAAATAAATTAATGACAAATCTGTGAAGTTTAGAGACAACCTCGTTCCCAGGTCTCTCATCTTAATGCCTGGGGCGAGCGAGGAGAGACCCTGGTAGGGTCTGGTCACGTGTCTCCCAGAATCTGGGAGATGACAATTTATCCAATGAAGGGAGGGGCGGCTTAGTAAGAATTTTGTCTATACTGAGACTACAGGAACGCGGAATGTGTTGTCACCAAAACAAACCAAGTTTCACGTGCTGCGGTATGTGAACATATGTTCTTCTGCGGCTATGTCCCGCGATAATAGTTTGCAAACGCCGAAGAAAACATATACATCGTCTGTCATAAGTTGCTGTAGATTGTGCGGTTCAGTCAAAGACGTTTTACATTGTAAAAATCTGTTCAAGAAGGCCACGAAGGAAGAAGAAGAAATATAAATATAGATATAAATATAACAATTATGAGGTAGATAACAAATAACTTGTTCAACTTTTAAAATAAATACTATGTAAAACATCGACAAATTCCTTGTTTAGAGAGGACCCCTCTCTAGTGTTTTCAATTGTCACGGAAGCACGTGACCAGACCCTACCAGGGTCTCTCCTCGCTCGAGAGACCCTGGGAACGAGGTTGGTTTAGAAAGGGCTTTTGGATTTACAGTTCAAATATGAATCAGCTCTGGAGCAACTTAAAATCCGACTTCAGGTATTGTTTAGTGTTCGTCATACAGCTTGTCCATTTCTCGGCAGCATAATTCTTTGATGCTGCACATTCCTCTAGACACTTCACTACTTGGCAAAAGTTGTCAAAAGCCCTACTTCCTTCTGCAGCAATGTAGTTGAAAACCTGCAACGAATTTCTCATGGTGGCACTACAAGCTGCAAGGATGGTTAACATTGTTGTGCGTCTAAACAGCTGGAATCCAATTTGTCTGCAGTATTTAGTATACTGCATAACAATTCACTCTCCATAGTTCACCACTTGACAACTTCATGTAGTTCTGTCCAAATGAAAGGTATTGAATTGTGTGTGGACCTTTAATGAATGTCAAAAAATGGTCAAGCTGGATGCGCTCCACTGGTCTGCTGGGTGCCTCAACCAAACACATATTTGTGCTTCCATGCAATTGCCACTTGGTACTCAGTGACACCATGTAAGTACCTCTGAAGGCACTGAAGGCATTTGAAAGGGACCAGGTCAACCATTGTAGACAGGACTTGTCTTCTTGTATCCCATGAACATGCATTATCATATGTTTCTGCAAGAATGTTGAGGTATTTGTGGTCTGCACTCCCTCTGCTTCCAAGCTCTCTATCCACAAGCGTAGTCGCTGTTTACCTTAAAACATTTTATCCCAATAAATGAGGTGAATTTTTTTTGTGCTTACCTTTTCTTTTTTTGGCTGCTTTCATCCGTGACTTCAGTAACAACAGTGTTCACACGCCACCAAGGCAAAAGGAGGAGTTTCAATGTTAACTTGAGTCGTTCAGGACAGGAGTGACACAAGTGGTACAGCTGAACCTCGATTATCCAAACTCGTCAGAACCTCAGTAAATAGTCCGGATAATCGAGAGTCCAGATAATCAAAAATATGAATATTAATGAAATATAAATTTAAACAAAAGGTAGACAGCAAAGAGCTCATCTGGATGAGCAGAACAATTGTCTATTAACGGCAAAGCTTTTGGAGAACGGATGTTTTGTGAGCGCTGGTGACTTTCTAAAACCACTCTGCGAAGATCTCCAAATTCATCCAGGCATTTCTTTTGGACTTGCAGATCACGGGAAGTGATCCATGTTAACTTGCTTAAAGCATCTCGGCTTCGCAGATTTCCCAATAAGAACGGGTTTTAGTTTGTGAGTTCCAGTAGCATTCCAGTAGCAGCTCAGCACAGTTAAGTGATCCTTTGCTTTTTTGAATCCTGGAGCAGATTTTTAGTGACAGGAAACAAGAGTTATTTGCGGTAAACACTTCCACAAAAGTCCAGTCTCGTCAACATTGTAGGTTTGTTGGGGGATCAGATTCTTTTCCTCGATCACTTTGTGCAGTTTCTGTAGAAATGGTTCAACAGTTTCTTCTGCTGCTGAAAGTTTCTCGCCTTGAATGCTGAGGTTCCTGATGCCATGCCGTGTTTTGAACTTTTCTAGCCAGCCAGTTGATGTTTTGAATTTGCAATTGGTCATCTCTTTGTTTAACTGCATAGAGAAATGTTTCGCTTTCTCTTGAAGTAGCGGACCTGGAAGAAGTGTCCCAGTAGATCTTTGTTGAATAAACCAGGCATACAGGGCCTTTTCCAACTGCTCATCATCGGCCAGCTTCAGGGACCTTCGTTTTAATCCTTCGCTTGTCTCGATGCTGCTAGTAAATTTCTCTTTGTTCTTCCATATTGTCAGAGAGCTGTGCTTGCTGTTGCCATATTCTTGAGCTAAATTTGTTCCTTTCTGTCCTTTATCCAAATGTGAAATAATTATCTGCTTAACTTTAATGGATAGAGTGGCTTGCATGTTTGCTTCATAGACATGTTTTTGATTTGAGTTTATGATCGATTGCTCGTATGTTTACATAACCAACGCGGAAGGAACTAATCAAGCATGAAGTTCCCTTGGCAACAAAACAATTGAGCCAATCAGATATCAGCTGAAGGCATCAGAATATTTCTTGTCTCATCAAACCTGCGAATTTTGAAAAGCGCACAGTAAAATATGCTGTTTCAACAGTCTTTTTGAAAGGATTATTGGGCTTTTTGCAACTTTGAGTTTTCAAGATCGCATGAGAAATTTGAGACCAGGGAAAAAAGTCTAGATAATCGAGGTTCCACTGTACAAGCTTTGTCATCCCAACAATGAGCTTAATAATCCAAATGGGTAAAAATCTGTTTTCAAGTTTAAAAGTGTGTAATATAACATTTGTAACGTAACTCTTTTAGTGTAGCTCTGCGGGTGAGGATCAGCACCATAATTAAGAAAATATGGTAACCCATCCATGCGAGAAATTTTGGTTTTATAGCCATGACGTCATCGATCGTCCATAGTACGTACATCCATACGTGCGTACGTACGTCCACCCCTCCATGTATGCTAATCTGACCAGTATCATGCTAGTTTAATAGCATACATCATTGATATTGGGCATTCATGTTTTGATCAATTGACACCTGTCAAAACAAGGTTTCCGCTGACCAGTACCACATGACCATATCACGGGCTCAAGCTTAGAGCTCACTGAGGTCAGCTGTTTTTTTTTGGAAGTTGACCACTGACCAGGTACTGGTTTTCGATTGGATTGCAGGCTTAACTCAGGCTAACTCACCTAAACATAAACGAGGCTTCATTTTTTGCACGCTTTCTGTGGCTCGACATGGATACGCTGCCATACTACATCAACTATAGTTCTTACACAGTCAACGCTTTTCGTGTTTAGGTAAAAAATGGTTTGGAAAATGTTTCCTTTCTGCTTTTTTCGCTGCTTTCAATCCAAGTTGGCATATCATGATAGCTGTGGTCCACACTGGCGGCTACGCAGTTATTCAGGTCAAGCATCGGAGAGATATAAACTTAAAGCTGAGTGTTTATATTTAATTTGCTTAGAGCTGCTGTATTGCAATTTTTCGCATATCTTTAGAAGCTCTGATAAGGTTACATGATGCCTGAAGGACCTATGACTAGAACAGAAACGAAAGGAGAGCGAAAGAAAATGGCAACGACAAAAGACAAAACAGAATACCAGTAATAGCTCATACTTAGTGGAAGAAGTTACTCCACAAATTCTTAAATTTTTGCTTCCTCTTCAGGCTGTTGCAAGTCTGAAAAATATTGTGAAATATTTAGATTATCATTAAATTGTGATCTAATCACCTCCACTTACACAAGAGGCAGTGTGGCCCAGTGGTTAGGGCGCTTGTGTTGAGATCCGGAGATCCCAGGATCAAGACCCGCTCTAACCACTCCTTGAATTTGATCCTGGTAGTCCCTGGTTCAACTTCCCAGCTGCACTTGTAAATAGCCAACTGGTTTGCCTCTGGCCAGTTAGGATTCTTAACAGTTGTTGCTGTTGTTCTGTTCTGTCGTTTTGTTGTGTTTCATTGGCTCTGAAAAGCCCCTATGGGGAGCGGTCAATTAAGTATGTATTGTATTGTATTGTATGTAAAATTACAAGATACACTTAGTTTTTTATCTACAAACTTTTTTTGTGAAAGCTCTAAATATGGCTCCTGTTTCAAGCTGATTTCAGGAGAGTTTCGAGCATTGGGCAAAAAAAAAATTGCTGAAAAAAATGATGGACCAATCCATCTAAAACCAGTATTTAAGTTACTAGAGCCCGAAGGGCTTTATTCTTGCCGAGTTTGAAGAATTTTCATTTTTGGGTGCCTTCCGGGAAATCTCTCGTAAGTATGTTATTCTTGGTAAAGTTCCATCATGATATATATCACCGAAAAGGTAATAAAATGAAGAATCCGAATATATGGACATTTTTTTTATTATGGCTTTCTTTAGCGCACGCAAAGCTTCAAACTCAAAACCGTACATGTTCACTTTGCTGAATTACCCGCCTTTGCATTATCGCACACAACCAAACAAACTGTGCTATATTAATCAGCACTTTATACGCTACCAAATTGTGTCGGCTTTTAGGATCTTCCTATTGGTTTCGGAGAAAATAAACTTTGAAGTTGACCAAAAGAAAATTTTCCATGTCATGACTTGCAGAGACTCGTCAAAGTTAAAATATTTCGAATTTTTTAAAAGCCCAACACAATTTCGTGCACCAATATCGGAGAATCATTTTGCCCAAATTTCGTAAAAACTACATACCCTATAAATTCATTTAAAGAGGAGCTACATGTATTCCTGTAAAAATTAACCGCGAGTTTTTTGGGCTGAAAATGTTTTACATGTTATCACACCCTGTCAATGCGAGTGTGAATGCGGTCATGCCCCTATGATGCGGCCAACCGATAAAAATCAAGGTAATAAGGCCCCCTAAACAGGCATTTGCGCTGCATCATTAGCCATAGATTAATTATTTATACCTGATTGCAGCCCTTGTCGCTAGCAGCGAGCTGAGTTTTCTTTGTTTCCTGGATGGTCTTACCTTTTTTTAGACCCGGTCTTTTGATACTTTTTACCCAGGGAGAACTTTCCCGTTTCAACTCCTCTCCTCGTTTCATGCATTTCATGGCCTAGTATTAAGGATGATATGGCCTCGCATATTCCTTTAAAGTGCCTCTTACTCAAAAATAATTTTTTCGCTAGAAGGAATCTTTGCATGCATGTTTAATGTAAATCAGTTTGTGACGTCAAATCAGGAATAGACCCACTCCCCTTCTGACTCGGTCGTGAACAGAAGATGCCTGGTTTTTCGCAAGTTTTGAAGCTTATAATAAGGCAGGATTTTGTTAGAAAAAGGCCACAATGCATTTCGAACAGGTGCAAAGATTCATTTTCAAGACAAAAATATTTTGGGGTTAGGGGCACTTTAACACAACTGCATTGTCTACAAATAAGCTAAAATAAAACTCTCTGCAAAGATAAAAGAATGATCTGGAGCAGATTTAGGGCCACCTTTAAATTTTATTACGTAGCAAAGATTTTCCTTAGGACCTGGTTGCACTAGTGGATTCTTTATTTGCATTGCAAAGAAACTGGAAAGCTTGGATGAGTGCAACTGATGTGCAAGAATGTTACAAATGTTTGTAAAACTCTACCAAACTTCAGAGGTGGTGCCTCGCCTCCCGGGTGGCTGATTTCTTTGTTAGCATGCCAAACAAAAAATTGGGTCTGCCATTTTTCTTTTAAATTGGAAGTTCATGACAATTTTTTTTAGCATCATGCGACCCAGCTCTCTCTTGGCAAAAAAAAATCAGTCCGATGTGATGATCTTGAAGCATGCTACTGTAATCTGTAAAGCTTTCTGAAGTATAAACCTGTTAATCAACCAACCAATTAATCCATCAATCAATTCATCGACCAATCAGTCAGTTAGTCAGGATTAAAGTGAAACTGCTTGGTTCATGATTTGTATATTTTCAAAAAGAAAACTCTTTACAAAACTCTCTTGGTGGCACATGTGTGCGACTGAGAGAGTCAAAATTAATTTAAAAGACCTTCAGTAAGATTTGTCACTTTAGTACAAATGACATGCAAAGTCTAAAACAAGATATACTAACAAACAAGAGAATTTTGCACAAATTTCTGGCATTGAGATAATTTTGACCAAATGAAAAGCTTTTTATGGTCCAAAACAAGAGATATCAAACCTTGAACAGTTTATAAGAGAGTTTTCCATTCAGAGTGCACTATAAACAGAAAATGGTGTGATCTTCTCACAATGTGGATTAATACATGTAGATACTATACTTGTGATGCTTTGAACGTTTTCATATTGGACTTGCCTTTAATTGGCCTGTCCAGTTTTGAGAACTTTTGAAACATCACCCTTGCCCTATAATAGACTAAATCATTATCATTACACTGAATATTTTGTGCTAAAAGAACAATCTCGGTGACACACATTTGTCTTCTTAGTGTTTGTTTGGCAAATCAAGCACCTCTGCACTGCAATCAGAATCCTGGACTGCAGTAACTTATCACAACAAGTATGTTCCTTTTACGAAATTTCATTTCATGGAAGGTAACTTACAACTGTAAAGGACTTATGTTGTGTCATACACAACTTGTATTGTAATAGTAATAGAGCAACAAGTTATGTTTTCGTTGTCTTTTGCGCTTCCCAGCACCATTGCAAACGCACTTTAAAAGTTGCTGTGTCAAACCAGCTTGGCAACATACTGGTGTACATGTTACATCCTCTTGAAGCTTCCTGTTGGGTGTCTGATACATAGTTGCAGCGACCTCCTTGAAGCAGACTGCTCCTATGGGAAGCAATACCTGGTAACGCTGCCATGAACCCCCTCCCTTATCCCAACGAACGTACAGCCCTCCAAACTCACTCATGGCTCTTTCATGGTTATTGAAAGCCAAGGGCTACTAATTGCAAAACCTGAAGTTATACAGTGATCACAGGGCTGAGATGATCACTGGCCATTGATACAGTTCACAAATTAATACTTGCCTTGTTATGCTTTTATTTCAGGGCTCCAGACTTCTATGAAGAAGTGAAGATCAAGTTACCAGCTCATCTAACCGCTGAGCATCATCTGCTTTTCACATTTTACCACATCAGCTGTTCAGCTGGAAAGAAACCCGATGATAAAGGACCCACTGAGACACCCATTGGGTACACAGTACGTTTGACTTGATTGGATTTGTCATGATACTATACTTATATTTTCAGGTCTACTTAAGTTTAAGAGTTGAGGCATTTGTGGATAACAAGTTAATGTATTTTTAACACATTTACAGTGGATTCCCGCTATGAAAGATGGTCGCCTAGCATTAGGGGAATTTCATCTTCCTGTTTCTTTGGAGAAGCCACCCCCAAGTTACAGTATGCTCTCACCCGAGGTAACACATTCACTTTTGGTGATTATGATAGTATACTACAGTGTTAGTACTTCTTTTTCTGTATATGATTATGAGCATACCGGTAATCAATTTATGGAGAATTTACTAGTTTTGTAGAGTAAATTTTGTGATTGTGTAAAGTAAACTCTATCCAATAAGTGTTCTACAGTGATGAAATTTGTTAGGGAAAGCATTACAGAAATCAGTCTGTTTTTACATCCTCCTACGAATGTTAATTTTGACGGTTTTCATTGTTGTTGGGCAGAAAAACGTAAAGTAAAGTAAAACTTTATTTAAACTGGGTAGCACATTCAGCTCTGAGGCTGGTCTCCATAGGGGCCCTGTATCTGAAAGTGTTACAGATCAAAGCCTAAAATATTATAATAGTACCATATCCTCACTGCAATAGTCATTACCTCATCGCATAAGATTAAGTTATGGGAAGAGTCCACTCCTGCCCTCGCCACCACGACAACAACTCAAAAATTGGCAAACAACACGGGTACCAAACGTTTCCATTATGACTCCCCTTTAATTCTCTCCATTACTCAAATTCCTCTTAATAACCATAATTCTAAATGGTACTCCAAAAAAAAAAAAAAAAAGAAACGTAACTGCTCGATGTTAGCCAGGTCCCTTGAAGCAACGACCATACTCGGCGACGGAAGGGGGCGAACGAAAGGGGAGGTCCCCTGCCTTATACTACACACGGGGATATCACCGGAAAGAGGAGCAAGAGCACTAACTTTGGAATAAAATGAAACAGGACCCTATAACGAAAAGGGAGAAATTTGATAAACGAAAAACGCGTTAATAATTCAAAAGCAGGGGAACCACCCCTTCGTTGACCCCGAGCTCCGAACTAGGTCCGAAATTGAGACAGAGCAGGCCCCCCCAAGGTCAACGAAGAAAGTGAGTGAAATAGGGTGAAAAAGAAAACGTTCAACAAACTAATGCGAGAACAAAAATTTATTGTAAACTGAGGCATAAGAGACTATTGTCCAACACGACCACGACCAAACTGTCGCCCCGCTTGTGGGGCACGGCACGCCCGAGTGATATGTCCCCATCTTAAGCACCTGAAGCACTGAACCTGGGCACGGCCAGGGTAGGGGACTGGCCTGCGCATTGCAGAACCAGGACGAACAGGCATGGGAGGTGGAGGTGCCTTTCCGACTCCCTTCAAAATCGCGTTTGCGTCTTTGGCCACCTTTGCTTGCACGGGATCCCCCAACAATCCCAGAAAAAGACGCTGAAGCTGTTGGTCATCCACAAAATCCGACCTGGTCTTTATCTCATCCAAAGCGGCAGCGTACTCATCGGCTTTTTGGCGGTTCTCGTTTCTGGCCAAATGCAACAACAACTGTAAGAGCTCAACCGCCTCACACTTGTCAAACATCGCTGCTGGTCGATTTATATAATGACAAAGTGCAGCCAAGGCTGACTCAGAACTATCTAGAGTCCTAAGGCGTTCCAAGGAAATGACCTTTTCCTCTAATGCGATCGGCAGCCTATCATGAAAAAGAAAACACACTTGAGGCTATTGTCTTCACCAGCGACATGCCCCAACGTTCTCCAAAAATAATTAACCTAAAAAGTCACTAGCTGGTGGCATACCAAACATTCCCCACCGAAGGAGAGCATAATAAGACAAACAGTGCAAGAAAACAATAACATCCTACGTCATAATATCGCCGTAACCCGCAGCAAAGCGTAACACTGAAAAAAGCGCAACCATACAAATGAAGCTATACGTAGACCGCGCAAAACTGTCTCAACTGGCGGAAATCCTTAAGTTATAAGTACACTGATTGCAACGTCTACCAAGGATATGCCTTCGCCAGCAAAAACTAGCGGTATACCAAACAAACAAACGCTCCATAAAACTCTTCACTGGTGGAATACCGATTTGAAATGAACGCAATACTGCCCTCACCAGTGGAAATCCATAAATCATGTGCAGGTTGTAAGATCTATGCCATGAGCTACCTTCGCCAGTTTAGAAAATCTAGCGTTGCACCAAATTACGAATATTGTACCAAACCCCTTCACTGGTGGAATACCAAATTAGAACACACGCAAAAACTGACTTCACCAGTGGAAACCCATAATATTTAAGCACACACATGTCCTAAATATCATCGCCAAAAAGAAACTAGCGGGCTGCTCCACACTAAATTGTAATGCCGGAGACATGGCACAAACAAGGCTTTTCTTACTCTGTCCGGCACTAGACCCGTCCCACATTAATCATGCCAGAAACTAAGAATTTCCTTAAATACTAAAATAAACAGATACCAAGATGAAACCCAATATACCGAGGGAAAAATTTGGAACTAGGGAAAACGAGGGGCAGTAAGCAGGTAGACAACAACGCACGAGGTGGTAACATTCCTTGTGAAAAAGTTCAACAAAGCGTGGACAATAAACGGCACGTGCTGACAGAATGTTTGTATCGCGCTCCAAAACAACACCAAAATCCGTATAAAAATTGCGCGACCGAAGACAAAACGCTAACCGGGCTAAGCAAAAAGCGAAGCAGAAACAAGAATAAAGCTACCTCTACTGGGGCGGCAGGCACCGCGGCAGGCTCAGCTATGGGTTCCAACTCTTGAGGAAGAATTTGTGCCATCTCTGCGACTTGCTGCGCTCCAGCAGGAGCCAGAGGGTCAGGAAGAGCATTAAGTTGATCCGCCATGGAAACGGCGGGCTGGTGGTGGTTGACCAAGCGAAGGTTAATAGCAAAAGACGACTGTCTTTGTGGAGTACAGGACGAAAAGACCATGCTCCAAGCGGAGAGACCAAATTTAAACTCGAAATGGCGCAAAGCATCACTGACGCTATCAGCACGGGCGGAAATGGGGGAATGTGATGGAATGACGGCGTGTTTTGCATTGAGCTAATTAATTATGCAGTGAGAATAGAATTATTTTAAGAACTGCATTTAAAAACTATGAAAGATTTACATGCAAGGAGCCAAAAAAATGATAAAAATTAAAATAACATAAAACTTAAATCTAAACGTTTTCAGTCTTAGGAGTGTTAAACAGGAATTCATTAAAAATCCTTGCACCGCTGAAAAGGAAGGTCTGTCTCTCGTAATTCAGTTTAACCTTTGGTATGGATAGTGTAGTTATGAATGTTTGGAAATCTTATAAAATGTGATACCAAACAGCTAGGAACTAATGATTGAAGGCAGAGAAGTATGAGTTTAGTCTTGTGGTATGAACGTCTGCTATAAAGTAGCAGCTGGTGCAGATGCCCCATTGCCTCAGACGAATGAATGCAACGAGTGATAATCTGGGCAGATCTATTCTGTTGGCGCTGTAGCCTGTCCAAAGACTGCTCCAGGCAAAGTTGCAATAATCAAATAACTGTAGAGTTAATGTACTGTCAACAAGTATTGCTGCCTTTCGTCACAAACACAGCCCAAGATACTAACTCTAGATGCCACATTGTTACACACATAATCCATGCGAGACTTTGAAGTCATGGAATTGTGAAAAACCACACCTAGATATTTGAAAGTCATTTCACAAGACGTGGTCCTTCTGAACAAGTTTAGACTTAATGTATAATTATGCTCTTCATGCCTTTGAGACCAGAAAAATTAACACTTGGTTTTCGAGACATTTAAAACAAGATTATTGTCTTGTCACTGAAGATCTTGATTAATGTAAAAAATTAAATCATGACCGTTGGACAACCAAGGTATAAAACTGTGTTGTCGCCATACACATTTAGTGAACAATGCTTTAGGCAATATGACAGGTCATTAATAGAGACAATGAATTACAGGGTACGGCACTTCAGATGTAATGGCAAGCTCCTCGGGTGACTGATAATCAATGCGTACAAACTTCTTTCTTCCTGAGAAGTATTTGATAACCATGGAAGGCTTTCATCTCATACACCATAATGTTGTGACTTGCTCAGTAAAATGTCATAGTCAACTGTGTCAAAGGCTTTAGCCAGGTCGATAAACGCAGAAATTGTGACTATACCCTTATCCACATTCACGAGAATCTCATCAGCAAAAAAGATGGCAGCTGTCTCCGTTGAGTTCATTCTTCTAAAGCCAGGTGGTAATTTACAGAGCAGCATAAGTTTGTCAAAGTACCCTGCAAGTTGCTTGTGGATTAACCGTTCTAAGACTTTACATAGATACCACAGGACAAGATGGATATGGGGCGATAATTTCTCGGATCAGCCTTTGCACCAGGGGTCACCTTCGCTTTTTCCATTCCACAGGGATGACGTTTTGTTGGGTTAAATGAAAATGGCAGACAGTGGAGAAGCCAGGGCGTCTGCTCCCTAGCCTTCTTTGATTTCAACTCGTTGAGCACCTTACGAACCTCTGACATAATGATCTTTCGTAGTTTAAACGTTTTTGAACATTTCAGTCGGGACAGCCATTTGACAAAATGACCCCGGTTGACTGATCGGCCAATCTTAATTCTTGACCTGTATGAGACTTGTATTAGAAGAGTGTGCAGTCAGATATTGTTTTGTTCATTTGACCTTTCGTGGTTGGCTTTTTTGTTCGGTCATCATGATTGCATTTGATCCCTATTATCAAAAGGAATGTATATCTTATTACTTGCAGTCCTAGACATACATGTAGCTGAAGTGTTGGTACATTTTTGTCAAAGAACTTTATGGAGCTTTGTGATTTTTTATTGGTCAAACAGTGAAGGGCATGCCACTTTGCACTGCTTTAAACATGCATAAAACATAATGATAAGTCAGTTCTTCTTCGTTAAAGCTGAGAAAACAGACCATACAATGTACTTATGCACATGATATCAATCTTGTATTTTCAAGGTTCCACTTCCTGGTATGAAATGGGTTGAGGGTCACAAGGGTGTATTCCATGTTGCTGTGCGTACAGTGTCCTCCATTCATCCTCAGGTACAAACTGTAAACACTTGTTATCTCTAAGCACGGACAATTCATGGCAGAGGAAATCCCCCTGGCACTCATTCTTGTTTAATAGAACAAGAAATACTTTAAAATTAGTTCCACCAGGGTACCTTTTCAGATATAATGAACTTTGATTAATACTAATCGTATTTGAACATTTCCAGGTAGCCTTGTTCTTTGTCAGAGATTGATCCTGATTAACAGCATAGATGCACACACATGAATAATTTTTTCTATATTTTCAGGGAGTATAAATTGCTAAATTTTCTAAATGTGAAATGTCAGGAAAGTGCTCTGATCACCCGTTTCAGCAAAAAGTCATCCACTGGGCAAACTGACAGGTTGTTACGTAATGTAACTTTGATTCCCTGGTCAATTAGAGATTTTTGATGATTCACAGTACTGAAAAAAATGCTAAGCTTTTAAATCCAAGATTGTCTACTTAAGCAGAGATGAAAGTTCAGTGTCTGTACAGAGTAGCTAAAAGAAACAACTACTACCATTTGAATCCATCCTTGAAGTTTGATGAATTTTGCGCGAAGTTTTACTTTTCAAATGTTAACAGTTTGTCTGGTCATGTGTCATTTTTGACCAATGAAACGTTAGCAGTTATGTCACGAAATTGACCACGTTTTTGACCGCATACCAGCATGTTTTGTTCATGTGCTCTTAAGAGTTTTCAGGTTTTCCATGAGAGCGGAGATATTTATGAATCTGCCTGGGAATCTAGAAGAGTTATAAACATCTATCTACCGTCAGTGCCCAAAGAAATGAAATATGGAATTTAGTATACTTTACCAAGAAGAGATACATGATTCAGCAACTAATAGAAAACAAATACATGAAACCAAAGTGAAACTAGAAAGATCGAGGAGGAAATATTTCTGGGTGTAGCGCATTCTGCGCACACACTCTTTTCTGTGTTTCAAGGAGCATTTAAAATCTTGATTTCAAGCGACTCCTGGACGGTAATTTACACCATTCCAAACTTGTTGGCTTTGAATTTTTTTGTCTCCATTGCAAAACGAGCACAGACATTATTAGGGCGGTCATGCAAAACCCGAACGCTCTCACGAAAGACCTGTAAACTTCAACAGCGCGTGAACAAAAGATGCTGGTATGCTGTCAAAAACGTTGTCAATTTCACAACCAATGTTAAATATGATACATAACCGGACAAACCGTTAACGTTTGAAAAGTAAGACTTCACGCAAAATTTGTCGCGCTTCAAGGATGGACGCAAATGGTAGTATAGAGTCAAGTGAAATTGTACACTTTTACACAATTTTCCACTGTTAGATTCTAATGACTTTGCTTGGATGTTTTCTACGATGACCCAGGAGGGTCACAGTCCAGTTTTAATTTTGTGAGTCATTACCAGTTCTTTCACAGGTCACAGGTCACAATTCATTGTTTTAAAAATACAGAAAGTATCCAGAACATTCATAAAAGGTAACCTTAGGCCTAATTTTGCCTAAACAGAAGCTTTTAGGCCGAAGGTTAGCTTTATGAATGTTTAGGATACTTTCTGTATTGGTAAAACAATGACCTGTGACTGTGAGAGAACTGGTGACGACTCACAAAATTAAAACTGGACTGTGACCCTCCTGGGCCATCGTAGTTTTCATCATCACTACTTAATTCGTCGCCTAAAGATAGGACAAAATGTCGAGGTGAAAAACTGACTTTTTTGGAAAAGCTTTGTGAAGCCACTGCTGGTGAGGTATCAACATCATCATCAACAACAACAACCTTGTCATCAACAGCATGATAACTCATGGCCATCATGATTATTCTCAGCCTTAATGACATTGTAATCCTAATTATCTTCATCATTGTTTTTTCTTTTATTTCTTACAGGATTTGCATATTCAAAAATTTATCAAGACTTGCCATCAAATTGAGGGTCGAGTGACATCATCACCTAACCGTGTCTCTGAAGGAAACTTGGAGTCTATGCTGAGGAAAAGCATTGTTGACTTGTGCAAGGCACGGGAGGAACCTCTAGTCCGGTTTTTGTACCTTGTTTTGGATAAGCTGATTTTGCTCCTTGTAAGGCCACCTATCATATCAGGAACTGTAGGTACTTTAATGAAAGCATTCTTGTTTTAGTGCTCTTTGTTCTTTGTCTTTCTGATACACAGCTATTGAAAGGCTATTTCCCTACGTATCCAAAGAAAGACCTACATGTTTGCCGAGATTGTGGCTATAGAGGGGTGTCCTTTTAATGTCGTTGTGGAATGACCTATTCCCTCTTCAAACGTCCATATCTTTCATTCCAATTTGCAAACACAAATTAAGGTGGAACAAATTGAAATGAAATTAGGACTTTGCTGTTCTAGTACCCTTTTAGCTATATGATGTTTTTGTTTGTTTTAATATAGATTTACCATTTAACAGGGTCGCGTCATTTTAGGATGTTTAAGGGAAATCTCGTTTGTCACTAGTTTAAAACTAGAAAATGGTAATGTGGAGTATTTTTACTCATACACTGTACAATTATCGTTACATCACAATTAAGGTGATTCTGAGCAAACATGGCATTTATCCAAGAGATTTGCTGTAAACTTGAAAAACGTTGGGCCAACTTTTTTGAACATTACTAAAATGCAATCCGTTGTGACCATTTGTGTCCATCCACGCTTCCCTTTCCTTTTGTTGTACTTATACGTCATGCACTAATCAACTAATAAGCTTCTTGATGACGCTGTCGCCAAATTGTCATTTGTGAAGCAGCTGAATGCCCAAGATTTGACAGCGTTAGTCAATCAACATAATACATGGCTCGAAAGCATTTACAACAATCTTGCACCCAAGAAATCGCGATGGGTAACTCATCTGCCTCATGCATCCTGGTACAATGATGAACTGCATTCAGCTAAATGCGTAAAGCCGAGAGCAGAATGTATGTTCAGGAAAACTGGTCTCGTAGTACATGAGGAGATTTTTGCAGAGGCTTGAAACAAATACAACAAATTGGAATTTATAAATCATCTTATTACAAATCCAGAATGGAAAAAGCAGGGATTATCGGCAAGTTGTTCCAGCCTAGTAGCAGAGTCCTGCCTTGTCATGAGTCCTTGGAAATGTGGTCGAAGATTTCAACAATTTTTCTGTTGGGAAAATTCAAACAATTAGAGATGAGCTCCAGGAGATTGTTCCCAACCACTCAATACAAACCCAACGTCTGACTCTGATCTGTGAATTTAACATTTTGTCTCTTTCTTCAAAGACATGCTCCCTTGATCCACTCCCAACCTGAGTAACAAAGAATTATGTAGGTTCAATAGGCCCTATAATGACAAACATAATCAACCACTCATTGATGACAAGGGAATTTCCTTCACCCTTGAAGGTATCACATGTATGTCCATGTCTGAAAAAGGATAACCTTGACAAAGCGAATTCTTAAAAACTGCACACCTGTGGCCAATATCCCATTCCTCAGTTAAGTGATTGAATTTATTTGGCACAGTAAAGGCGACAAAGGACTACGATGAGGGCGGCCTGAAGATGATCGATATAAACACGTTCCATCAATCTCTTAAAGTCTCCTGGATCAAAAAATACCTTGATCCTACAAATAGGGGGAAGCGGAAAATTTTTTTTGGACGAAAGTTTAAAGAAACATGGAGGTGAGGCAATTTTCTCGCATAAGCTTCACAAAGACAACACCCCTATGCAAGAGATAACTAACCCCTTTGTCCGTGAGGTCCTAGAAACCTGGACAGAGTTACATTTTTCTAACATCGGGGCCATTACAGATGCAAACATCGGTGATCAAAATTCAAATCCAATCCAAATTCAAATAAATGACTGGCCCGTATTCCATAAACATTTGTCGTGTCACGGTATTAGCAAGTTTTTCACTTACTAGAGGAAAATGGTACCCTCCTTAGGTATGACCTATTTTCAAGAACTAAAAAGGTTAGAATTTTATGGAGTTCTTTCAGCTGTAAATTGTTTATGAGGAAGCTGCATAGTGCCCCGATGTGGGGCAGGGATATTATGAAAGGAGTAACTTCAACTGAACTTCTCTCCAAATGCAAGGTCAATAATTTTATCTATACTTCTCTTCTCAAGAGAGGGACCTTCGTGTTCAGAATGACTATGGTGTAGATTGGAAGGTAGCATAGACAATTGCTTTTAAGTGTACGTCTTCTACCAAATTAAGAACCTTTCATTTTAAATTCTTACATCGGAGGATTGCCACAAAATGATTTTCTGAAGAGAATCAACCTTGTACAATCAGATAAATGTTGCTTTTGTGAACGAGAAACAGAGACTATTACTCATCTTTCAAAGGGGCTTTGGGTTTGATTTTGTTCTCTCAGATCTTCATTTGATGGGGCTGTCAAAAGTCCCTACTCGTACAGATATTGATCTTGTTCTTTTTGCAAGAATAATAGATATCATATTTATTCTTGCAAATTACGTGGAGCTTTCCCTTGTATGTCTGCCTTCAATAGTAAACTGAACACAATTATTCAAATTGAAAAACAGATAGCTCTATGCGGTAATTGTTTGACCGCCTTTGACAACAAATGGAAGTTTTTTCTCCGTTAAATTAGTTTGTACCTGGTAAGCCCCTAGCTCAGTGCTATTTTTTTTTTTTTTCAATATGTTTTTTCCTCCTCCTTTCACACTGGAAAACTTGAACCATTTACAGACTTCAAGAAAGTTGGTTTACAGTCTGTAAATTTTGCCACATTTTCTTCCTTACGATGACATAAAATGTGTACAAAATCTCAACAAGATCTTTGTAAATTGACGGAGATTTTATGGGATAAGTACAAAATGTCTTTAAAATCTCTTTACTTTCTCTGTAAATCCATCCATATAAAATCTCAGTGTTATCTCTGTAAAAAGTGAGTGAGAAGAATTTATGAAATGTCTACAAAATGTCCTAAAAAACCCCTAAAAAAACTGGAGGGGTAAAATGTTTTTAAAATGTTCATGTTTTAGTGCCCAAAATCTCAGCAAAATATTCACAATATCTTTTTAAATTATTTAAAACCTGATGGAAGGCAGGAAATGTCAATAAAATGTCTGTAAAACTGGAGGTGTAAAGTATGTGAAATGTTTTTAAATTGTTGATGTTAAAGTGTACAAAATCTCGGCAAAATGTTCAAAATATCTCTGTACATTAAAGCATTTAAAACCATGCAGACGGAAGATAGGAAATGTGAATAAAATGTCTGAAAAACTGGAGGGGTAAAGTGTGAAAATGTTTTTTAAATGTTGGTGTTTTAGTGCACAAAATCTCAGCAAAATATTTACAATATCTCTGTAAATAATAGCATTTAAAACGTGACGTAAGGCAGGAAATGTTAATAAAAAGTGAACAGGATGAAAGGTTATCTATGTATATATATACTACACGGTTCATTGTAATAATATATAAACACAGTGTCTATATTAGGTACATGTATAACTTTGGAGGTGATTATAGAGATGTGCGTCATCTAATTAAATGAGAATTACATCATATCTCGCTATAATCGCTGCAGCCCCCAATTCAAAACTTTCCATTCAAGAAACACGGCTCTGCATTCGTATGCATTGATCAAGAGCGTTGACAACAACCTGCCTTGTTTCTTCCACAACAATTCCAATCAAGTCATATGCACTGATGAGTTCATTTTGCTGTAAAAATTGCTTTACATCCATATTACTGAAAACAAGAATTGGTGAGGTACGCTTAAGCCTACATAAGTTTAATTAAGCATACTGAATCTGAATGAACCAACGACTAGATCAGTATGGAGAGAAAATCACAGCCTCGTGACTATTTGGGGCTGTAATGGTCTCTAATGACCAGCCAAGACTTTGCGTTTTAAACTAAAATCCTAAAATATGGACCCTTGCCTCACATGCACGT
>OX421457.1:20802491-20804991 GCA_949126865.1 Montipora capitata | reverse complement strand
AAATTTGTTTTTATCAACGGAGTTGATAGTTGATAATGTAAATTGATCACCATACAGGGATTCTAAAAGCTGAGGTTTCGATCATTGGCCCTTTGATTCGCTCTGATGAAGGGCCAACATTCAAAACGTCAGCTTTTTGAATCCCTGTACAGTGGTCAATTGACATTATCAACTCTGTTGATAAAACCAAATTTTTGTGTACTACTTCCCCACCGATGCAGCACCACAGTTTCTTTAGAAACTACCCCCTTTATTCATTTACTCCTCACTATCTACAGTATGGTGTCCCACAAGGGTCTATACTTGGTCCACTTCTTTTTACACTGTTCATCGCTCCCCTCCAAGATGTAATTGCTTGCCATAATCTGAACTCTTTGTCCTATGCAGATGACACTCAACTATATATAGCTGTTGATCCTGCAAATCAGGCCCCATCTCTGACTGCCCTGACCCTACTACTCTGACTGTATCAAGGATATAATGCTATGGAACACACAAAATATGCTAAAAAGTAATCCTGAAAAGAGGGAGATCATATTGGTCACATCTCGATTTACCAAGATGCTGTGGTAGAAGACTCCATTTCAGGAACACCGTCATTGAACTTGTTGAGAGAGTTCGTAATCTTGGAGTTATTTTCGATAATAATCTGTTACCACATAAACGAGACCTGCAAGAAAACAAGCAACGCTTTCAGGTCCATAGGCCGTTTTCATAAATATCTAACAAAGGAAAACCTCAAATTTTGGTTCATGCACTAGTAATCTCATGCCTAGACTACTGTAATAGTATATTCTAGGGTCTTCCAAAACAGGAACTTGAGAAACTGCAAAGAATTCAAAACACTCAGGCAAGCCTTATTACTGGAATAAATCAACGTGAACACATCACACTATCCCTCCAAAAACTTCTGGGTGCTGGGTTGACGCACAGATGTAATGTTCAAAGTTCTTCTTAGTACGTTTAAGACTCTTCATGGTGTTTCTCTTTCTGTGAATTCTGCAATATACGGTCGTCGTGAGTTTTTCTTTTGTGCACCTACATTATGGAATGACCTTCGTATTTCTCTTAAAAGTGCTGTTTCTGTTTCGTTTTTGAAAGCTTACTTGAAAAGATTTTTATTTTGGGAGTTTTTTCCTTGAACCATGTGAACTGTTTTTAATCTATCTTATTTCGTGTTTTAGCTACTTTTTACTGACAATTAATTTATAGGTCGATGTATTTAACGTGCATTGAGATTTGAAATGCACTCATAAAAACATTATTATTATTATTATTATTATTATTATTATTATTATCATTAGTATTATCATTAGTATTAGTATTATTATATTATGTTGGTCAACGGTTTTAAGTGGTTATTGCAATCACTTTTTGGGCATTTTGGGTGTTATGAAATTACATCATTTTGCGTGACATAGACCATTTAACATGATAGATACAGCTGTACTCTACAGTACTACTCAAAACTGAAAACTGTGCACAAAATCATGCAGGAATGCAGAACAACATTCAAAACAACATTTTTCGAATATTAGGAATTAGCAAAATTTGATTGTGTAGTTGTTTAAGTCTTTTTACGTGGAGTAAATTTCATAAAATCCTCTTTACAGTTTATTCATGTTGTCATTATATTTTTTGGTAAAGCCCACTATAAATTCGATGAGTTCTTCTAGATTAAATAATTTCAATGCAGTTCTCAGGGTTTCTCCTATTTTCCAGGTTCAATAACTATTTTACAATTTGCTTTCTCCTTCATCATACCATGTTGCCCTGGAAGATAACCTAAGCCACATAGTCAAAAGGAGAGTAGTATTTACAAAAATTTCACTTTTATTCTTTGTGGCTTCAGTTAAACACTCCTCCTTTGACTTTCCTTTGTCTATGTCTTTTAGACCATTTACAGTGTAATTGATTGAGCCACTTATCATATCATGAAGACATGAGTTGTACATCATTTTCATTACTTAATAAGTTAGAATTAAAATACCAGTGTGAAGAACTTTGTCTATGACCAGTTCTACCCTCTTAATATGTTGTATTAAATAAGAATCAGATCCGTCTTTATCAAAGTTATGAGATTGTCATGCTTTACAACTTACGGTGTACTGCAAGTCTTGCTAACTAACCGATAATTTAGTTACTGTCAAACGAAGGACTTCTCTGTTTCTGGTAGACTGTTTCTTTTGAAGGCTTTCATTTTCCAGATATCAAACAGATAGTGGGGACACTTTAATTTCGTGACATTTTTTTGTGGAATTCTATTTTTCCTATTCTGCTGCCTGAGTTATTTTGTACAGAATCTTGAAGTCTGCAGTTACAATAAGCTGGCTGCTGCAATCACAAATTCTGCTTCTTGAAAGCTTAGCTCTAATACACTTGAGCGCAAGTGCTTTGTTCAGATGTCTTGTTCTGTGCAGAAATGTTCAAAAAGAAAAAGGGGAAGTTCTGAATTTGGACACCTGCAATCAACAGAACATGAATGTTGGATGGTAAATTG
>OX421457.1:20744991-20799991 GCA_949126865.1 Montipora capitata | reverse complement strand
TACCGACGTTAAATAAAGTTACTTTACCTTTACTCTCACGGTGCCTCCCTCCACCCAGGTGTATAAATGGGTACCGGCATAATGCTGGGGGTAACCCTGCGATGGACTAGCATCCCATCCAGGGGGGAGCATAAATACTCCTAGTCGCTTCATGCTACGGAAACTGGAGATAAGCGCCGGCCTGTTGGGCCTTGCTAGGCTCATAACAGAGACTTTACCTTTACGTATAGTTCTTTGGTAGCAACTATTGTTAAACCGTAAAAAAATAGATTCACTCGAGAACATGGGCGAATTCAGGACCCTGGTTTTTCAAATGAAAGGGATAACACTTCCCGTGCTCAAATCAAGACAAAAATAAGTATTTGGTGTTGTAGTTGGGAGAACACTTACCTTCAATAATCTGTAAGAATATCGTTGCTCATGTGAGGAGATAACCGAGGTTGAATTATATCAAGGGTCAATTCCATACAAGAAACACCAGAAAAGCACAGTTTTTGAAGTAAAGAGGATCATACTTGAAACCACTCACGTAGTTTTTTCATACAATAGTAGATTTAACCTTAAAGTACAAAATGCCAGTGTATTATTTCAAAAAAGGCATCTCTAGGTATCCTAAACTGTCTCGAAGACTTCACCAAAATTACCCCTTTCTTCTCTTTTTGTGAGACCTCTGTTCGGGGTTCAAGCTTGTTTAAAGGTAAAGGTAAAGGTAAAGGTAGAGGTCCTTATTTTAACGAGGGTAACACGTGACAGTCAACTAGATTTGCTGACAAACTTGTGACCCTCGGGTGTGCACCCTTTGCTCCATGGGTATTCAAAGCTACAGCTACACGGATCAGAGGAAAGTTGAAATAGACGTCGATGGAATGAGACAGGGATCAAACTGAAACCCTCCAGCTCACAAGGCTGCACACTAACCGGACTGAGCTAGGCTTGTCCCCTGTCCTCGGATTCCTTGCCTCATTGCATATGCCAAATGTCCAACCATTCTGTGTGATGACATTTTTATCTTTGCCAATGGTGATGACACAGTTTAATTAGTAATCCCTTGATGTTAGATATTCTTTCAATAGTAAACCGAATAAACTGCATTGTTCTTTTGTGAATGTAAAATCCTTTAAAAATGGAAGTGACAGGGCCCCTTACGATGGAATTTGCATTACTGAATCCTCAGATATCAGCACTGATTAAGAAATGACATCTGATAGTCACGGCTGATTTAACATGCAGAAGTTGGAGGTTTCATTTTTAAACTCGTATTTGCAATGCTTAAATATTAAGCTGGATGCTCACTTATAACTTAAAGGTCTCATGGAGCCCGCTCTCCAATGCCAGTAACAAGACAATATTGATAGGTTATGAAAAGAGAAAGATTGTTTTCAAAGTATATAGTTTTTTCTAGTTGATCCCAGAAAGTGTAGAGCAAATTTTTAAAAAGGAAAAAAATGATCTGTTTGGTTTGTCAAAACTCATCAACTTTGCTTGTCCTGCTTGCAGGTTAAAAGTATGGCTCAGCATCTTGAAAACACTGACAAGTTTTTCTGGACACGAAAGAGTCGTTTTCCTGAACAATTTTTGGGCGACATACGAGCCTTGGTAAATTCGACAGTCTATGAAATCATCACTAAACTTGAGGTGAGTGTTATTTATCTTATTTTTAACATTTAACACATAGTATCTGACTTAAATCAAGGGGCCATCTGGATGTTAAAGAAGAGACTTGAAAGACTAGAATTTTATTTAGCTTACTGTCACAATCTAGTTTCAGCATTTATGCCGCAACTACAGTATGAAACTTCACCATCTGGTGAAAAAAGTAATGAAGCTCTTCTTTCTTGTGTGACTTACAGTTTGTCTACATTCCAAACATATAAAATATCAGCATAAACAAAATAATGTTGGTGCTTTTTTGAAGGTTGTGATTTTGTTTCCATGTTAGATTCTTGTTTGGTTACGAAAATTTGTGTCACTGTTCGAGTTTTTATTAGGGGTTAATCTGTAGGTATTTTAATTGCTGCAATAAGAACCATTCAACCCTTAACACCATCAAAAGATAAAGAAGCCTTTCACAGTAAGATATTCGATCTGGTTAATTTAATAAACGTTTCTGTTTGTTTTTCAGGATTTAAGTCCTGCCCAGAGGCTGAACTCCAGTCTTGCCTTCTTTTTGTATGATCTTTTTTCACTGGTTGACAGAGGGTTTGTGTTTGAACTTGTCAGGCACTACTGTAAAGAGGTATGAGGCAATATGGGGGGTGACAGTTCTAACAATTCTAACTGAGAGCAGTGTGAAACTCCAGTAAGTTGAATTTTTTTCTGGTTAGTGTGCTCGACTCCGTATCAAGTGGTCCAGGTTCGGGTCCTGGCCAGGGACATTGTGTTGTGTTCTTGGGCAAGACACTTTACTCACTTTACTCTATGTAGAATAACCTCTCTGATGAAAGTTGCCGATTGCCCGGGGGAAGCGAAATATATCCGTGGGCAAGTAAAACAACTCTAAGACTTGTCCGATCGGCAATCAAAATTTTTGTTTGACTAATATTTTGTGAAACGATTTGATTGGCAACAAAGAAAGTGACTAGCAATTTGACATAGTCACCACTTTCTGTTGAAAGATATAAATTAAATTGGTACAAGCCTCAAAACAGATTGGAAGGAGGAAAATCTTCGAAAACAATGCTTGTTACAATGGAACCCAGTTTTTGCATGGCCAAATGCACTACGATACTTTGATATCGAACAAGCGCACAAGAAAATTGTACCATTTGTCACGCAATTTCAACCAGCTTTGAAAGGCTTAAAGAACATTCTCTTGAACAAGTGGCATTTTAATTCAAAACCAACTTAATCTCAAAGAGATATTCAAGGAATCTCCCTTGATCTCGTACAGAAAAGGAAAAGCGCTTAAAGATATGCTTGTCAAAGCAAAACTGTTAAGGCTACTAGAACACAATGGACACACGGCAGGAGTCACGTTGGTCTGTCAAACCCATTTTACACATGTTACACAAAATTGACATTTTTACAAGCCTCCTTTGGGTGGGCAGCCGGAAAAAACCATGGGCAACCAAAAAATCAAAACTGGTTGCCCAAAGGGCAAATTAGTAAAAAAGTAAGTGTCAAACACTGTAAGCAGGTTCCTCTTTTTAGGTATATGCATAGTCTTACATTTCTTGACATTGATTCTAGTTTATTCAATGTTGTATGAATAAGATCACAACTTAATGACGGCATACCATTCATTCTTTATCTGTCAGGTTATTAACCTGTTCATTGCACATATTTTACAAACTAATCAAAATGGAAATGGTGAAATACGTATCATAGCTGAAAGTTAAATTTTGAAGTGAGTTTTTAGGGAAAATTAATTCTGATTTTCGTGGAAATTGAAAGTATTTCTTCCAAAATGCCATACTTAAATTACCTATTATGGTATGTTTCATCTGACTTGCCTTTGTTTCCCTTCAGATGCTGTATCAAGGCACCATTGTCCCAGAAGCATCACAACTCAGACTTGAATTCCTGCGGATTGTTTGTAGCCATGAGCATTATGTAACCCTCAACCTGCCCTTCCCTTGTCCATTGTATCCATCCCCACCCCATTCCCCTACAAATTCAGTGTCATCTATTGGATCCTCAGCATCTGCTTACACTGTCATAATTGGTAACAGTATGGCAGAGCTGTCAACTGCCTTTAGACAGCAGCATTTCTTGGCTGGCTTGGTGTTGTCCGAACTAGCCTTGGCCTTGGAAGGAGGGTAAGACTATTAACAGCTATTGGATTAAAGTTTATGTGATACCAGGACAAATCAAGTGAAGTCATTCAAATGTGAAGACTTGGTTGCTTCCACTTGATCCGAATTAAAAAATCAGTTTTTTTACGCATTGCATTTGAGGAATCAAATATCAAAAATACACTTAGGTGGTACAGTGTCCCATATTTATTTTTTTGAACAAGTAAAAGTATTTGAAGTTATGATCAACTTTGGTGACCTTCACAAATATTGCATTGCTGGCGTAACATTAAGAATCCAAGCCAATCAGATGAGGAAAAGGACTGCAATGTACATTTGGTATTAATGCGTGGCTGATTAGTTTGGTTTTCAATTGAATTTCAAGTAAGTAGGCAACTGGGATTGCTTTGAGAATGGCAAACAGTTACTGCTATTGTTTTTCACACAATGTGTAAAAAACCTCAAAGCACATCAGAGAATGCAGATGGATATTTTCCAGAGCTTTGAAATTGATCCTGACTTGATGCTCACCATTCCTCTCAATCACTGGGACCAGCACTTCCACGAAGCCCTCAACAGACCTTTACCAGATATGCCAGCAACTCCTCTACCAGCTGATGAAGACCTTGATATCAGCATAGAAGCACCACTGAGGATAGCATTTTGGCTTCAATCAAGGCTATGAAGTGTGGGAAAACACCTGGGTAGACTCTGTTTATACTGAACTTCTGCGTGCAGATGTTATAACATCAACAAAGGTGCTTACTAACCTCTTCGACACCATCTGGGAAAAGGATATCATACCAGATGATGGGACTTAAGGTCTTATTGTAAAGCTCCCCAAAAAGGGTGTCCTTAGTAGTTGTGACAACTGGTACAACATAACATTGCTGTCAATACCAAGTCTTTTGTAGGGTACTCTTGAAGAGAATGGACTAAGCCATTGACTCCAAGCTGAGGGATGAACAGGCAGGCTTAATGGGCAGTCGAGGATGTGTTGATCAAATCTTTGCACTGAGAAAGATCATAGAGCAGTGCCTTGAATGGAATGCCCCACTGCACGTTAACTTTATCGATTTCAAGAAGGCATTTGATAGTTTGCACAGAGAAGCCTTTGGAAGATTCTTAGACAGTATGGAATCCCCCAAAAGATTGACTCTCTGATGAGCAAATGTTATGACCACTTTGAATGCAGCGTGATTGTTAACAATACAATATCAGAATCCTTCCTGGTGGAGTCTGGCACTCGCCATGGCTGTATGTTATCTCCGATCCTGTTCTTGGTGACCATTGACTGGATTATGTGCATGACGACATTTGACCGAGCAAGGGACATCTAATGGACACAAACCTCACAATTAGAAGACCTTAACTTTGCAGGTGATCTAGCTGTTATATAATCTTATCAGCTAGACCTGGAAGAAAAGACTTACGTATTGAATGAAAATGCCGAAAGAACTAGTTTTTACTTGAGCACCACTAAGAGCAATGGGGAGCATCACGAGCAAGGAGTATTGCACACTCAAAGACATCAAATCCAGGCTTGCCTTTTCAAGACTTACCGCTAATAATATTTGGAAGTCCAAATCATGCAGTTTGCACCTTAAGCTAAAGATCTACAACAGCACTAGTACAGTACTACATGTACTGTATGACTCAGAATGCTGGTGCTTTGTCAAAAGGGACGTGCAAAAAGTTGACGCTTTTCACAATGGTTGGCTCAGGAAAATATGCCAAAAAATCTGGCCAAATAAAATCTCAAATGAGGACCTCTGTAGGAAGACAAAGAGTCAAAGCTTGGTCTCATACCATGCATGACCTTTTAAAGTGCATCCAAAGACTATTTATATATCCTGTATTTAAATATGTTTCTACCAGTAGTACTACTCAAACAAATTCCGGGATTAGACTGATTGATATTTCAGAAACTACCCATGTTTTGTATTTTAGCTCCATCAATAAATTACAAGGATAACATTAATGCAATTGACTGGAATACTATTATAAATGTTGATATCAATAATCTGAGAAATAGAGTAAGCGGGGTTATTAAAGCTGTTTCTGATAAACATGCACCAATAAAAGTAGAAAGTCATGGATAAGTAATGCAAACCTTTATCAATTAAAACTAAACAAACTATGTATAGGACACACTTTCTCTCAAATGATTTGGTAAAGTATCAGAGTATAAAAGGTTGTGCAACAAACTCAATTATGCATGAAAGCTGTTAGTAAGGATAGTAGGTGTACCATAGCAAACACTTTGACTTACACAAAAACAAATTGATTGGTGAACTATATATAATTACGGGAAGACCAACAGTCTGTGTCATCCCACAAGAATAACAGAGACATATAGAGACATACAGTGTACCGATAAATGTGATGTTGCAGAGCAATTTCATCAATAATTTGTTAATATTGGCCTGTGGTTGGCAATTACTATAGTTCGAAACAAGGAAAGCCCTTTGCAATATATTAAAGCAAGCTTTTTATCTACATTTTTACTGTGTTCTGTTACAGAAACTTGAGTGAGGGAGCTTCTCTCGAATTAAAATTAAAACTGATGCCAGGCCACTATGTAAATCACATATAAAATATTTAAAACACTCATCCATGTTCAATAGCCATTTTGACCTGCTTGTGTATTAAATAGCAAATATTTCATCTTTTGCAATTTGCATAGTGCCTGATGCTTTTAAAATTCTCAACATGCTCAACGTATACAAAAGTGATGTTATTGTCTCTGGGAACTACAGACCAATTGCATATTATGACAAAAATTTACCAAAGTCCTAGAGCATTTAATGTAGGATCAACTTTATGCGTTCCTGGTAAAGCATGATATACTCCGCCAATTCAATAGTCTGGTGACAAGAATTTGAGCTTTGGACATTATCAGTCTTTCATATTTTCACATTTTGGCAAAATGAAGAATGCTCCATAATTCCGTGTACATTTTGACACAAAGAAGTACATGATTTTTGGCATGACAGAATCCAGTTCTTTAAATTTAATAGTACTACTGTTATGGAACTTTGACCTTGTAACCTTGAGTTACCTTTGTCTTTTTGTGTCTTAAGCGTTCCAACAGATAGTCACACGACTTAGGTTAAGAACAAAGGTTTATTTCTTCGAGCAGAGTACACACCTGCTGTAATAGGAAATATTTTATATTTGCTTGGACTGAGGCAATTTGTGGTTGGGGGTATGACAAAGTTCTTAAAAACTTGTTCCATTTCACTAAAGACTTGCTCTCAGTATGTATTCAACTCCACCACCTTACTCAAGCACAAGCAGTGTACATGTATGCAAAGTCAGTAGTGTCATGCTCACTAGCGAAAAGACACCAATAAATTTTAATGGGAAGTAAGCAAACCTGATTGGGACTTTGAAGACAACGGACATATGGTCACGTATGTTTGCAGATCTCTCGTCTAGCTGCCTTAAGGAGGCTTGAACCAGTTTCAACAAACGTCACTATCTGGAGGGATTGAATTTACCCAGCTGTTCCATGTAACAGCAAAGTCACGAAACGCCAATAATTGCTTAAAGGGGCACCGTCACAGACACACATGCACCAGGTTTTTTAATGCAGACTTGAAAAATTCAGCCTGAACATTTCAAGTTTGTAGAGGTGCAGACAATATGGTGACCAATGTTGCAAGCAGAATTTTAACACTCAGGGTACAAATAGTGATTCAATCTCCTCAAGAAAGCAAAACAGGGCAGTCAAAAAACCAATACAGCATCTCCAATAGAATGAAGGGAAACATTTTTTAAGGCATGAATTCATGTGAAATTTGATGTATGGTGTATTGGAAGTGTGAGCCGTTTTCTCTACAATCCGGGATCGAAGTCACTGGAAGTCTTCAAGGTAGCTCTGAATCTGCTTCACAGAATTTTTTAAAACTTTGCAGTGTTATCAATGCCTGCTAATTGCTTTCCAGGGGTAAAAATTGGGTTCAACATGTTCATTTTTAAGATCTAAGAGTTAAAGTCAAAATATAGTGTATTTTTAGATGGTTCTTTTGTTGTTATTGTGACCTATTACATCATACCAACAAGTGCATCTGTTTAAGGACGTTCGCGCCCATTGCTACTGCGCATTTTTTCGTGCATGTCACGCACACGTCATGCATCGCAGACCACGAAGGTAAACACCGTGCAAAAGGCGCAGACATTTTCCACAAGAATGGAACGTGAAAGCATGTGGCATCATGGAATAGCTGTGGTACCATGTCTTCCCGGAAATGTCACACAATGACGTGACAGTGCGAATATACCATCGTTTTGAGAACTTTGCAGCGATTTTACTCTCTTGAATGCTCGGTGACCCCTATTTTTCTTTCTGTAGATCACTTCCTTTTCTGATTTTGTCCATTTTAACAAAAAACAAAAAAAATCTGTATGCGAGAAGTTACAAATATTTCGCCTTTTGTGCTCTCGTGGGACCGAAGTTTTCTTTCTTAGACTAAAATGTATTTTTTTCAAGGTCTATTTCACCTCAAAGACATCAGCTGCAAAGGTTAACTTAGTTATATCTATTTAGTTATGTTGAACTGAGTATGTTTACCTGATCTAAATGTCGCTAATGTAGCTTTTTTATTGCTGACAGTTGTAAGCTAAGATCGTCTTAAAATAACTCGAGCTTCTAAAAGTGCACCTCATGATCTCGAAAACGAGCACGGTGACCCCCCAATTTTGCCTTTTTGGCAAAATTAGATCATTACCTTTCAGTGTGGCAAGTTTTAAAAAAATCTGTACGTGGGAACATTTTGGGCGTGAACGTCCTTAAGAAGTTATTGCTGTTTCATTTGGAACCCTAACAGTGCTGTTGTGTTAAACAGTGTTATAGAGTTTATCCTTCTAATGAGAAATCACCTCCAAATAGCCGCTATTACAGTTGAGTCCATGTCTCAGTGGTGCTAGTTTCCTCGCGAAACAGAGGCTTTCAAGTAAAAAGAAGAATTTATTATCGAAGGACAATGTGCTTTCTTGATCCTTGCTGTTTGCTTCGCGTTTTTTCAACTAATTGGAGGTTTTCCTGGCCTAGTTTTGTCGTGGAAAGTATCGCAAGGCACTGTATGGTATATGGATGTGTTAACTGAAGTAGCAACCCCAAATCTAGGAAACTATTCAGGGCAGCTTCCATTCAAGAACTGTATAGTTTCTCTTTTTCTGAGAAAAACGGAAATTCTGGATAGGAACTCATTTTTTTCACATTTCACGCTAAATCTTTTACTCTTCTCTATATCTGATTGAATGTTGACCTGAACACAAAAAACGTGTCCCTCAGGGGTCTGAGCGAAGGTTGAAAATATTAGCATACAAGAAAAACAAGCCATACCTCATTACTATATATCCTTTTTATAAAGAACTGGAATGAGGAGTGTTTCAGGTAGTTTAAAGCTCATGCACATATTTTGTTGATGGTTTTATAAGCTGTTGGTCTCATGAATTATTAATGAGTTTTTGAAATAAAATATCACATGCACCTTAAAGAAGGCATATCAGTCAGTCAGTCACGTCAATTACAAATGCATATGGAATATTTATGGTCTCATAGGACCAATTTTGTAGGGTGTCTCTGAAGGAACTTCTGTATCTGCTCCTAAATGGGGTTGATGACCACTTGTCTTTTATTCGTTGTTTTCATTTCAGTGACATGACGTTGATTAACCAAGCCATAGATACCACAAGAGACCTGATTGCCTGTCATGACTCGGACATGCGTTATGATGAGGTGTCATGTCGCTCTGCTGTGGCTGCACTGTATCTTCCAATAGTTGGTTTGGTTATTGGTGCGTTACAGCAATTGCATGGTTATGGAAGCGAAGAGAACTCCAGCATCACTCCTGATATGGCAATGGCCATTGCTACATCTAGCATAATGGGTGTCATAGCAACTGAGGAGAACAAGGGTGACATTGGTTCACAGGTCTGTGGTTAGGTTGATGCTTTTTTATAGCTTCCTTAACAGAATGTTTTTTTCAAAATAGTAGATAGTGATTTGCCTTGCTTGGTTTATTCTATTTGTCACATTTCCTCATAACAATAATTTATGACCTTTACAAAGTTGTAAAGGAACACTATGTAGTATATAGACTTGGAATACAACAATGTTATGTCTGTAAGTTAACCATATCGGGCAAATGTAGATGATGATAATTTCTTTCATCCAGATGAATAAACCTCAGCAGTTCAGTCCGGAGACAACTCGTAACCTATTGGTTTGCCTGCTTTGGGTGTTAAAGAATGTAGATTGTCAGGTGTTGAAGGATTGGTGGACAGATCAGCCAGCCTCCAGGTCTGTATGCTGACTATGTTTGGGTGCTTAATATGGGAATAAGTCACTTCAAAGCCTTAAGCTATGATGACTTCTTATACACATCACAGTGTTTACTGAAGTTGCATCTCAGTTCAACTCTTCACAGCCTTCAGGCTAAAAAAAAAATTTGGAAATGTGACAGTGAAGAATCATTTGAAGGAAAGCTTGTTGTCTCTTCTGTGGTTCAATATTTACAGTCAAGGTTCTTCCAAAAAGGCTTTTCATCTGAACTGTGAGACTGAAGTTTATCTACAGTAATTGCTGCTGTGTTTGCATGCACATAATTAAAATTGGAAGGGTTTTTTGCCTCTAATTTTACGCTGGAAAAGGTTTTTGTGACATTTTTCTTCCAAATGAACTATCAAAAATAAAGCTTTTTAACGACTTTAGTATAGAATATTTTTTGTAATTTAATATTCTCGGTCAGAAATTTGCATAAGAAGCTTGAAATTAACATCACCACACGACACACACAAGAAATTTAGTCGCTGATTTACCTCTGCGTCAAGTTCTGGGTAATATTTTAGAAACTCTGGTGTTATGTATAACCCTCAAACCAAACGGTAAATTCTCTGGTATTATTTTTTTTTCTTCTGTCTTCTGGCTTGCCTTTTACTGTTACCGTGTAGCATGAAAGTTTGCGGGAACAGATCTTTGTGGCGCGAATTGACTTAAATTTCTGCCGGGAACTAATTTTTGCAGTTTTCTTTTCAAGCAGCAAGACTATTTTCAACTTTTATTACTCTTTGGTAAAAAAAACCCCTCAATGTTCGTGAACGGGTGGGAAAATGTGGCATCCTGGAGGCCTAAGAATATGCTTAACGTAACCTTTTTGACTGACTGTTTTGAGTTCGTTTGTTATGCCCCGGAGACTGGAAAAGTATTGACTTAACCTTTTATCGTTTATTTGTTTGTAGCAAGCTCCAGTTGCTTTTTCTCAATGCAAATATTAAAATAACCGATCTTTTTGACCCCACTGTATGTGGCTTAAAAACCATTTTTAGTTTTATTAACGGGAGTAAATTTTTACAGTTTTTAATTTTGCTGGTGTTTTTTTTCCTGCTGGAACTTAAGTACTATCTGCAAAAATTAAACTTCGCGAAATAAAAGTGCTACACCGTAGCTCCCGGGTTTGCAATACCATTTGGTGCAAACATAAACGAAATTAGACTGAAAAGAAGAGAAATTATGAAGCGGAAACAACATGTTCAGTCCTTCCTTAGTGTGTGGCATAAACGTTTGCTTAGTGCAACTCTAGACATGCATGTTATGCAGGAAAACGTCCATCAGAGCAATTTGCAGTTAGTTTTTTTGCAGAGTGTTTTACTTAAAGGGGCTATGTCGCTTTATTTCAGGGTGTTTCTTTAGTTAATCACAAGTTTAAAACTCGAAAATTGTAATGTGGAATTCCTTTACCGATAAAATTATTGTTACATCACGAACGAAATGATTCTGAGAAAAAAACAACCTTTATGCAGGCGATTTGTCATAATTTTGAAAAACGTTGGGCAGACTTTTTTCAAGATTACTCAAATGTAATCCGTTTCAATCTTGTGCATTTATGTCCATCCATGCTGCTCTTTCCTTTTACAGTATGTCTTTTATGTAACTTGTTCAACAGTTTCAAGTGGTTATTGCAATGTTTCATTCTACTTTTTGGGCATTTTGGGAAAAAAAGGAAAGCAAAGCAACTTATTAAGTGTCTAGTCGTTCTAGCGCTGGAGCACTAATTGGGGACACTGTAAACTGAAATTAACAATTAACGCAAATCAAGGCAAATTTTCAGGAGATTGGAAAACCAGAGTACCCGGAGAAAAACCTCTTGGTGCAGAGTAGAGAACCAACAAACTCAACCCACATATGGACATTGGTGGCAGGCAAGTGCTCTCATCACTTCGCCGTCCCTGCACCCCAAATCAAGGAATTATATAATTTTGAGTGACAAAGCCTCTTTGAAGAAGAAGCGAGTGACTTTCACTCGAGCGTGTTTTGTTATCTTTGAACTGAGTTTATTATCAAAGCTTAAAAAAGTAAAAGACCTCAAAACGGGACACCAGGTTGTTTATCAGAATGGCTGAGGAGATTTGAAGTTTGGCCCCCCTATACAGGTGACTAAACTAGACGCTCCGTGAGCGTAAACTGGGTAGCCTGTGGTATGTGTTACACAAAAACAGAAGGCACTGAGTTGCGTTCCAGTAATTTTTTTTTTAAGTGGGGGACGATGTAGACCATTTGAGGGGCCACCCAGACTTTGTGCCAGCAATGGCCCTTTGGCTCACAGATTCACAAATTGAATTATTTTGTGAGGTTATCGTTGGATGCATAACTGTAATTGGACGTTTTGGACATTTTGCGGTCCTTGGTTTAATTGCTGATTATTATTCTAAAAATGGCTTAGCACTCTTCTCCTTAACATATAAAGTACATGTATTTGCATTTACCTTTACAGACTGGGCTTACTGCTCGATGTTCTTCGTTTATGCATCACTCTGTTTGAGTACAGTGGCAAGGTTCAAAAGTCTTCACATTATCCTACAGCACCAAGGCCAAAAGCACAGCAAGAGATGAAAGCTAAACTAGAAGAGATGATGCTGGGAAACAAAGGAGCAGCTAAAGAAATGATGCAGCGTCATAGCAGGCTGATGCTGGGTAAGAGAGATATAATCACAACAGAGACAGACAATCAGTTGAACCAATCAGAGCTCTTATACAGTGTATGTACAGTTAAGGCTTGCTTGTGTTTATTTTTGCCTTTTTTAGACCCATGCCACTCACAGCTCAGTCCAAATGTCAACTAACTTACTAACTTTGTGAAACGAGTGTGACACATAAAGTAAAACTTTAGCATGAAAATGATCAAATATGCTCACTTTCGGTGGAGAGAATAGTCATATTAACAGAAATGTTGAAATTTAGATCCTCCTTTACATTAGAAAGACTCCACTTTGTAGCATACCATTGCAGTTTTCCCTTGAACAGAGTGAAACTGAAATGATATCACTACAGAGTTGTTTGTGTTATTAAAATAGAGAAAGGCCAATCACCAGGCACTGAATCAAGATTAAGATGGCGTAAAGATCAAACGCAATGGAGGCAGGCAACTGAGCAACAGGACAGGTTTGTGGGATCTGATGCATCAATAGCAGTCTTCAGATTTGACTACAAGTATGATTTGAGTACAAGTCGAATAACCTAATCTAAGGCTAAATGGTGCAGTTAACTTACCAGAATTCAACTTTTTTTCATATTTACCATAGTCAGAGAACGCTAAAGAATAGGTTAGCAGATAATCGAGTGAAGCATGTGAAATGACTTTGAAAATTCTTTGCTATCTTGTATCGCCTACTCTTTACTAAATCTGAAGGTTGGTAGTCATTGCTCTTGTCAAAGTAGAGGAGACGTGAACATCAGGTTTGAAGAACATGGCCCTTCCCCCAAGGTTTTGTCATCTTAACAGATAGAGCAGAAGTTCTCAATGCTTATACCAGAGGAAACGGTTTTTTTCCTGTGCCATGTAAGAGATCGTACCATGAAGAAGTTGCTGTTGTTTGTGTAAAAAGCAAGACAGCTATGTCACCTCATTGACCCTGTCCATGAGATTTAACATTATGAAATGGTAAATTGTAAACTGCTTCATGTCATAAAAGCATGAATTTATTCTTCTAACTTCTCTCTTTGAGGAGATGCTAGATATCTATTGATAACAGGTGAGAAATGGGCGAAAATCAAACAAGACTCTTTGATCTTTAAAGCTAAAGCAAATGTCAGTCTGATGTTTGCCATCTGCTGTCAAAGGGATGCTTAAAAAACTCTGTTTCATAGTGACATTCCTCTTTTTCTTACATCTGCCTTATCCTCGCTATTACAGACTTCGACCGGAAGCAGAAGTCAATGCACAAATTGAGGGTTCTCTGGCAGCTGAAGTGAACTCAATTGTTCTTGACTCACTGGAACACTTGGTTCAGGTTGGACTTACATGACTTTGTATAATTCACAACCTCTTGCGTTTCCTTTTAAATAGTATAATTCTTATTGTTATCTGTACATATAACAGTTTACTGCATGAATGATAGAGAATATTAGTCATTATTAAAAACTGGATCATTGGATAATGCAATTTGAGAGTTTTGATTGGCTAAGCCATCATGGGTTATGAGCCATCATACCATGATCTACAAACACGGCAAGCATATGCGTGATTTTTTTGGCCTTTTTATTTTTATTGTAGTCTAGTTTTCTATATTTTGGGGGCGTTTTTAATAAAACAATTATTCCACTCGCGCTTGTTGGATATGAGATGATTATAGCCAACTCGGCGCTACACACCTCTGGCTATGTATCATCTCATATCCAACGCGCGCTCATGGAATAATTGTTAAGTTTACTGAATCTGAGGAACATTATGTCATTAGATATGGAGAGCCGAGGAGGGTAACAGTTAAATTGTACTGGGATTTATTGGAGTATTCATTTCACCTCAATACAGCATCTCTGTCACGTTCAGGAAGTATTAAAGAATTTCACAATAATAGTGAAATAAGTAAGCCTGAAGTGATCGAAAATGGTGCTCCATAAAACGCTTCTTTTTAAAGGAATTGATTGTTCGTACTAACTTAAGATTATCATCAGTTATGTTATTTTTATGAACATTTTGTGCTCATCTGTAGACTGTGGCAACCTCAGACTCTTTGCGTGTGGTTCTTAGTGGAATACTGAGAGTGCTGCTACATTGTCTCAACTGCAATCAAAGTGAGAGAGTGCTGCAAAACATGTTTTCTACACAAAGATCAATTGTATACAAAGTAAGCATTTGAGAACAATGTGCGTGTTGTTATGGAAGACCGTGTGATGCATTCACATATCTTTTATGTTTTTGTGGATGGTGTCTAGTAGGCTAAGGGATGGGAAATGGTTTACGATCCATAGGCGAATCTTGGTGTCACTGTTAAAGGTAATCCATAAACAATTTTGCTCTCTAAGGGCAATGTGAGAATTATGCACAAATTAACTCCAATATTTAAAAGAACTAGTCCTACTTAGCTGTTTGGCTTTGACAGTCAGTGGAAGGTTTATTAGCAAAGACTGAAAAAATCTAGTAGGTACCAGAAGAGCTACTGAGCCTATTCAAAATTTCTGATTTTTAGAGCGACATTGTTCAAAGATAAAATGAGAGAAAATAAGACTGGAGAAGGACAATTTTGAAAAAAAAAGTAATTGAAAAAGGATGCGTAAAAAATAAGTAGCTCGTTCTTAAACGTTAGAAGAGTCGATTTACACCACTTTTTACATGCAAAAACCGTAACAAAGCTTCGTTCATTTATTTCTCACATCACCACAAGGTCTAGTCTCCTTCACAGCTGTTTTATGCGATGTCATGCAATGCTCCCACCCAAAGAAACGGCTGCTCACATTCGAGCCACATTCCTTTCACATTGTTTTCACGGCATATCACAGCAACCAAAAAGGTAAGCCCATTGAGTGTGACGAAGATCATTCATTGCAGTTTCTGGCAGCCCCATGTAGGTATTTGAATTGAAACGCCGAAAAAATTGTGACTGCCTAAGAAAGGATATTTATTTTCAGCGGCAATACTACCCATGATTTCGCAACAGTATATAGTACTGGAAACTATCTGTGTATTTGCCGGGTTTCTGGCTGCAGATCCAAGCTGTGTTTTTACCTAGGCAAAACCTCATCTAACGTAACTAAAAGCCGTGCTATTACACTTTACTTAGTTTGGTAAAAGTGAAGAACAGCTCACCTTCACCGACAGTTGGTCGACTGTTGGTTGATTGACGGCTGACTGTTACTCGCCTGTCATCCAACAGTTGACCAACAGACGGCCAACTGTCAGTCAACTGTCGGCCAACAGTTTTCTTCGCCAGCGCTAAAGACCTGTTGGCCAACAGAGGGCTACATTGTAAATGTCGGTAAACTGTCGGTAATCTGTCAGTAGGCTGTTGGTTTGCTCTTGGCTGGAGTTGTTCTTGATACTTCGAGATAGACAAACATGATATAGAATTACATGCCAGTTCGCAATGAATTACAGGGTGATTCGAAACACTTTTGATTAATGTTATCGTTTCAGTTTAATCTGAGTTGGAGTTTGTCATTTTAGTAGCAAAACGTTTGTGTAACGTTTTGTCGGCCTCTAGCTATATACAGGAAGATTTGATTTTGAAGTCAATAAAAATATCGAATAATGTGATTATATTTAAATCCTTTCATTCTTTCAGTTCTCCACTTATTCTTGCTCATGGCCAAAAGCAGCCGCTTTGAAAAATATAAACAGCATGGCCTGGTTGTTTAAAAGCTGATTAACTTAATCCAGGATTAGTGTAAACTTTTCTTTCATATTTTCAACGTTTTTGTGAAAATTTCTTTCCTTGTTTTTGTTTTTCAAGATCAACTTCTTCTAATGTGAAGTTTTGCCGAAAATCAGCGTTGAACAGCATTTGGGAGTACAGAAATACAGTAAACTCCTTGGTTAACTTTTAATCTAGAATAAATTGGCTTTTGAACAACCGGGCCCAGACCTGCATATTTTGGATTTGTAGCTGTGACTGGCTCAATCCAAGAAAGGAATGTGGTTCCAATGTGTGGGGCAGTTTCTTTGGGGGAAGCGTTGTGTTACATCGCAAGAAACAGCTGCAAAGGAGACTACATGTGGTCTTACAAGTGTCAGATATCTACATGTAGAACGTGAGCTAGCGATACACTTAAGCGGTACTTTCGGTACTTTATGTAACAAATCGCAAAAAAGCGACTTTCACATCAAATTAATAATTTCTTAATTAAATTAAGAGAGCTTTGATACCAAGTTGTCTTGTCTTCGCTCTTGCCTCAACACCACAGTTTGTTTTGAAGTTCACCCTTCAGGCAAAATGCTGTCGCTCAGTGGTTGGCTTACATGTTTATGACTTAAGAATCTCTTAGACTTAACTGGCCAATAAACCATTTTGTTGATTGATCACCTCTATCTAAAATAGTCACTCCTCGCATATGAATTATCTGGTAAACTACTAAAGCGTCACTGTCAACTGGGGAGATCAATCTGACTATTGCACATTTAGCTTTCTGTTAAGGCAATATCTTTCTATCATTACACTAGTCGTTTGTGTTGTAATTATAGAACAGTTACTTTTCTCCCTAACTTAAGCCAATCATTTATCTTTGTAGTTTCCAGAGTTACTATTTGAAGATGACACAGAGCTATGTGCAGACCTGTGCTCCAGGCTTCTCAACCACTGCAGCTCAGCCATCATCAGTATTCGGGCTCAAGCCAGCGCATCTCTTTATCTCTTGATGAGACAGAACTTTGAAATTGGAAATGTAGGTTTGCTGTCAATTATGGACTTGGGTGGTACCTGTCTGAGGATTGTTGGTACTTTTAATTATTTGTACCAAGCAAAAGGAGACTAGGACATGAAACTAGGCTCCAATGGTGACAACAATTATTGTCCTTCTTAGCTTTGTCGTGATTTACATGGAATCTGCATGTTATTCTGAAATAAATTATTATCTTGATATAGTTGTATCATCCTTCACCTTTAACCACGTGTTTTAAATGGTATTTTTTTAGAACTTTGCTCGAGTCAAGATGCAAGTTACAATGTCCCTGTCCACCCTTGTTGGAACTTCACATGTCAGTGAATTTCTTTTTCTTTGTGTTATAAAAGTATTATGAACGAGCTGCTGTGCTGTATTTTTGTTGTTATTGAATAGTTTTGGTTGGTTGGTTTGCTTACCAAAAATTTACATGTCCAAATATACCTAAATTTGGTTTTATCAACGGAGTTGATAATGTAAATTGGCCACCGTACAGAGATTCTAAAAGCTGACGTTTCGAGCGTTAGCCCTTCGTCAGACGAAGGGCTAACGCTCGAAACGTCAGCTTTTAGAATCTCTGTACGGTGGCCAATTTACATTATCAACTCCGTTGATAAAACCAAATTTTTGTATACTACTTCCCCACCGACGCAGCACCACAGTTTCTTTAGAAACTACCCCTTCAAATATACCTAAGCTGAGTTGGGTTGTCCCTTGCTGTTGACGATCAGTCCTTCCGGATACTGTTTTTTTTCTCTCTAGACATTCAGTGAAGATCATTTGCGTCGGTCCTTGAAGACAATTATAACTTATGCTGAATCAGATCAGGAGCTAAGAACAAGCACTTTCCCAGATCAGGTACACAGAACAAAGAAAATTCAAATTGACCACAGGCTGGAAGTTTTAGTTAAGTGCATTGTCCTTTCCCATCTCATATACCACCAGAGACATGATTTCACAATCTCTAAATTTCGTTTCAGGTTAGAGAACTGGTGTTCAATTTGCACATGATTTTGTCGGACACAGTTAAAATGAAAGAATATCAAGAGGTATTTTTAATTAGCCTTCATTACAATGTGACTTAAGGACAAGCTTTTAATGTGATTAGCAACGTCTGTCATCTAGCTGGGTGGTGCCAAGTACTTTATCATTGTCTTAAACATTTCACGTAATGAAGCCTTCAACATCAAGTTATTATGGATTGTAACTAATGCAGTGTACCAAAGTGGTTGAGGGCACTGCTGCATCTGTTTTTATTAGATAAAAAGCTTTATTTATCCTGCAGAATTAAATAATACTATGATTGGAACTGAGTGCCTGTTTTGCTTCAATTGTTGTCCAGGATCCAGAAATGTTGGTTGATCTAATGTACAGGATTGCTAAAGGGTACGTAAGCTAGTAGTACAAGTTTTGAATCCCATGGTCAAGCAATTCAAAGAAGGTTTTTTGGAGTACGGTTTTAAGTGATATTAAGACATCATCTCATGTATATTTCTCAGGCGTCTTTTTCCTCTTGTTTTTATCTCAATTAAAGTGCTACTTCGATCAAAAATGTCACTCCTTCTTTCTTTACATTTCCAAAGTCTGTTTGTTTGTCACTAAGCCTTGGCTTCAAGCGAATTTTGTTTTAACAATTTTTTTTTTTGGTATCTGGTAGTCCGTTGTTACTAACTTCTAAAATCTTGAGAGAACTGGGCTGAAGAAAAAAATTACGGAAAACAGTTAATTGCCTTAGAAGGCACTTTGTGTGTACTCAATTAGTTTAGCATGCAGCACTCATGCTGCATTCTTAAATCGAATAAGTCTTTCACATTATTCATTCCTTGATCCAACTATCTGGGACTTGCAGGTCAGTTTTGAGTGTGAGTAATAGCGGACCATAAAATCTAAGAACTGTACTCAAAGTAAGATGAATTTTTTGTCAGTTGTCTTTCAAGGGAAAAACCTTTCAAAATTTGAAACATAAAGAATAATTAAGTTTAGATTCTAGTGGCACATAACTACCTTGCCTTTACCTTGCAGATATCAAAACTCACCTGATTTAAGACTGACGTGGCTGACCAATATGGCTGCCAAGCATGGCGAGGTAATTTGAAGCAAGATAAGAAATTCTTTAACTGAAACATCACTTTTAATTAAAGTTAACTCGCATGGTGATATTCCGCTCTCCTCTTGAAAGATATAAACAACTGCGTTTCACCGTAACCTAAGAATAACATTACCCCTATTTCCAGCGATAAGTGTGAGCTACAGGCTTATAGCTGGAATTATGTGGCATACCTTGATGATTGGATATCAAAGTTCTGCTTGCATCTAATTACGTGCGTTCTTGGTCATAAGTGGCCCTCATGCTTTATTAATAGTCCAGGGCTCGGTTGTTCTAAAGCCGATTAACTTAATCCAGGATTAGCATAAACTTTTGTTTCATGTTTTTAACTTTTTGGTGAAAGTTTCTTTTGCTTATTTTTGTTTTTCAAGATTTACTTCTTGTAATGTAAAGTTTTGTTGAATATCAGTGTTGAACATCATTTGGAAGTAGAGAAATGAACTCCTTGGTTAATTTTTAATCTGGGATTAGCATTAATAGGCTTTTGAACTTTCGGGCCCAGTTTCAGAATTCACCAAAACCACTGGATTAAAAAAATACAAAAAAAAAGTAACTTACAGGGTATTGGGTGAGCCCTGAACTGAAAGAAAATGTTACAGAGTACGGCAGCAAAGTGTTCAGTTGTTCACTGGGTGCTAAAATTCTGTGTAGATGCATCTTATATTTTCATCCAGTGATCTTTTAATAAGGCTTGCAATAGTCCCCGTAAAGGGTGGTGCCAATACCTAGGGCGTCCTTAGCATCACTGTCTTTGATAAAAAAAAGCATTCCTTACAAAGCTTAAGAGACAGCGAAGTTATAATTTAAATATTGGTTCATGATTTGAAACTAGGAAGTCTTGCTTTTCAGTCACTTTGATATAATTATCCAAAGTGTATAAATCAGGCGCTTTGACTTCATTTGCCCCAGTGTGTGTGATTTGTTTTTCAGCTGAATAACCATGTAGAAGCAGCCATGTGTCTGGTTCATACAGCTGGCTTAGTGTCTGAATATCTCAGCATGTTGGAAGACAAGCCAGAGCTACCTATTGGATGTGTTTCCTTTGAGAAAATTACACCCAATGTTCTGGAGGAGAGTGCTATCTCAGATGATGTCGTCTCACCTGTGAGCACTATGTTATTGTTTTATGCAACATATCTTTGAGGATTTAAACTTTAAAATCTGATAGTGACTTTTGCTGTTGGAGCAGATTTCAGTTAAAACACGATTAAGCTCGATCTTCCTTCAGTGGCTATAATAATGATGGTTCTTTCTTATACACTGACATTAATGTAGTTTTTGGATTGAAAGGGTAATACTTGCTCCTGTTTTTATAATTGTCATTAATTGCTATAATACAGTATGCATTGAACGTTTTTGAAAATCCTGCTATTTTTAATGCAAAAGAACTGCATTATTACAGCCCAATTCACCAAATAACCACTGGCGTCTCTTCTTGTGATAGTTTCATTAGATTCCTATCCTCCTGGCTTTATATTACTCTCTCTTTTAATGCTTGCTTGATATATCTGGCTAACAGGCAAGAAATTAGCTGAAATGGAGTCCGAGTCGTTGTAATTGAGTTTGAGCAAACAGATTAAATCTCTTTTCAGTACTTTTTCTTTTACCGTAAATGGCCATGGCTGACAGAAAGAACAATGTCCAAGTAAGAATTGATGCAGAGTGACGAGAAGATATATTAAAGTATATCTTACTCATTCGTAGGACTTCTTGGGAGTTATTGTATCATTAACTGAAATCGTGCTATGTCATCCAACTGGGCTTAAATACCTTTTTAAATTCTTTTTTCCCTTTCTTTTCTTGTGGCAACCAGAAAAAAAGTAAAGAGTCCCCCAGATACTTAGACCTCGAAAGTTGGTAAAACAAACTGAATCGATGCTTTCCTCCATGGAATGGTTTGTCTTGTAGTATAAAGGGGCCTTACCAGCTTATTGTAACTGCAAAATAAAATATGTTAAGATTTTCAATCATCGCAGTCATGGGAGTTACATATAAACATATAAGTTTGAATTGGATTTGAACCCATGACCTTTTTCGATACCATGGCAGTGCTCTACAAATGTAGCTATGAAGTCAACTGGGAGCTGGGGCCCATTTCTCGAAAGTCCCGAAAAGCCATTTTTGAAACTGCAAACCAATTGTTTTGGAAAGCCGATCTTTTAACATGTTTTCAAGATAGCTAAAGGAATGTGACTGTGAAGTTTGAGGACTTAAGGCCTCTTCGTTCTCCAGATACTAAGGGAATTGTGACTCCCGAAAATGGCCCGTAAAGTTTCGGGAATTTCGAGAAATTGGCCCCTGGCCACTTTTTAAATTTGTAATAAATGTTCAAGTTCTTTTACTTTTGCATGTGTTACAAAACATCCCAATGGTTCCTTCCTTCCAGTTGGGTTTCTTTTCTTTCTTCCTTTCAGTCATTGCCATGCATACCTAACCCATAAGCTTGAAGGTTTAAATGTTACCATCTATAGATATATGCTCCATTTCAATTTTACTTCATCTTTTTTAGGATGAAGAAGGCATTTGCACTGGCAAATATTTCTGTGAAAATGGCTTGGTAGCACTGCTTGAGAAGGCTGCTAGCACTTTCTCTCGTGCTCAGTTGTTTGAGTGTGTAAACGAAGTATACAAATTGCTTATACCTATACTAGAAGGCAGACGTGACTACAAGAAACTAACTCAGGCTCACCAAAATCTGTCAGACGCTTTTGGCAAGATTATACAAACGGTAAACTAGGATTCCCATTGTTTATCTGTGTAGTGGCTGGTAGTTACATTCAAACTTCAACTTCCCCTTTGGCAAGCCCCAGTTAGGCTTTTTCATTTTGTTAGCTTTGATTACGAAACTTTCCCATCGCCCAAGGTATATGGCCATTCAAGTGCCACAACATCAATCAATTCAGTAATCACAAAAATTTGGTTTTATCAACAGAGTTGATAATGTAAATTGGCCACCGTACAGAGATTCTAAAAGCTGACGTTTCGAGCGTTAGCCCTTCATCAGAGCGAATCGAGGGATTATGGGTTACGTGTAGTTTTTATAGTAGAGCAGGAGCTACGCTATTGGTGGTAACATGGCAACGTGAAAAATAGGAATATATTAGTTAAATGAAAAGCGTTCGTTAATACCGTGAGGATTAAGGGTGCCGATTTGAAAGATGAATGTTTGTTCCAGATTCTTGCAGCTTTCCGACATACCTAGATGTAGGGAAAGGCCGCAGATAGCCATGTGTTTTTTGGAGTGGTTAGGCAGATTAAAATGGCGAGCGACTGGCTTAGATGCATCCTTGTAATTCTTCTCAACATCGCGAAGGTGTTCGCAGAATCGGTCACCTAGTCGTCTACATGTCTCACCAATGTATAATTTACTGCATAACGTACAGGTTATGCAATAAATGACATTTGCGGAGGTACATGTGAAACGATCGGTGATCTTAACAGATCGCTTAGGTCCCGATATCTTGCTAGTGTTAACAATGAAAAGACAAGTTTTGCATCGTGAGCGCGCACATTTGAAAGTGCCGGGTTGCTCGTTAGTTTTGAGCGCGCTTCTAACTAAAAAGTTGCCTACGTTTTTGTCGCGTTTGAATGAAATAAGTGGAGGTTGCGAAAAGATTCTACCAGTCTCAGGATCATTTTGGAGTAATTAGAAATTACTAAGAATGATGCTTTTGACTGCGTGATTATGAGGATGGAAAGTGAGGGTGAATGGAATTCTGTCATTCTTATCTTTTTGTGACGTTTGTAGTGATGACTCTCGATCAAATTGTTGGGCGCGATGATGGCCCGCTTTGACCACAGAGACAGGATAGCCACGTTTCTCGAAGAACTGGCACATCTCCTCTGATTTGCTGGAAAAATCGGAGTCATCACTACATAGACGTCGAAGTCTAAGAAATTGAGAATAAGGAATGGAGTTCTTGACATGTGATGGATGTGACGATGAATACAACAAATAACTGTGTGAATCAGTAGGTTTGAAGTGCACACTAGTACATAGCACGTTGCCTCTGATAGAAACTTTGATATCTAGGAAAGCCAATGAAGTTTCCGAAATTTGCCAGGTATATTTCAGAGCCGGATGAAAAGAGTTGACGGAGGTTATAAATTGATCGAGTTCTTCTCTACTGGATGAAATAGCGCCGATGCAGTCGTCGATGTAGCGGCCGTAGAGTTCAGGTTTGGGGCCGTTGTACTGATTAAAAAATTGGTGTTCAACATATCCTACAAAAAGATTGGCATAGCTAGGTCCCATTCTTGTGCCCATCGCTACACCATTAATTTGTTTGTAATAGTTGCCGGCGAATGAAAAACAGTTAAGCGTTAAAACTAGTTCAGCAAGGCGGAGGAGCGTTTCTGAGCTAGGTTCTTTGACAGTGCGTTGATCGGAAAAGTGTTTAAGGGCTTGAAGACCTTCGCTATTAGGAATGACTGTGTATAGAGATGTAATGTCCATGGTGAAAATAAGTTTGTCTTGGCCGGAGAAATTGAAATCGCGGAAAATTTGTAGTGCGTGTGTACTGTCTTTAATGTATGATGGCAAAGATTTGACGATAGGCGTCATAATCCTGTCTAAGTAGCTAGAAATGAGTTCGGTGGGGCAACTACAGGCAGAAACGATAGGGCGACCTGGGTTGTTGGGTTTGTGAATTTTAGGCAAGAAGTAAATGCACGAAGTTCTAGGGGTGTTGATGATGAGATTAGTGGCAGTGTCCGGTAATTCTTGATTAACTATAAGATTTTGAATGGTGTCTTTGACAAGTTTTTGATTTTTGGAAGTGAGATCTTTAGGGATTTTGGCATAAAACGAGGTATCCGAAAGTTGCCGCAAAGCTTCTTTTTGGTAAAGGTCGGACCGCCAAACAACTACCGCACCGCCTTTGTCGGCCGATTTGACAACTATGTCGTTGCGTTGACTAAGATTTTTAAGCGCCGCCCACTCTTCCGAGGAAAGGTTGGAAAATTTAGTGTTGCGATTGAATTTAAGTTTGTGAATGTCGTGACGGCATTTTTTGGTGAAAAAATCTAGAGGCAAATTGTCCCTCTGGGGGAGTCCATTTGGATTTGCGAACTAGAAGTGTTTCAAAAATATCTTTATTAGAAGTGTCCGAATCATCCTCTTTGTCGTGAAAAAAGGCTTTTAACTGAACGTGGCGAAGGAATTTTTCAACATCTTGCTTAATAGTAAATTCGGTGGTGCGTTTGGTAATAGGGACAAAATTTAGGCCCTTACTGAGAACAGATTTCTCTGAGTCAGTAAGCGGAAGATTTTCTGGATCGGGACCTAAGCGATCTGTTAAGATCACCGATCGTTTCACATTTACCTCCGCAAATGTCATTTATTGCATAACCTGTACGTTATGCAGTAAATTATACATTGGTGAGACAGGTAGACGACTAGGTGACCGATTCCGCGAACACCTTCACGATGTTGAGAAGGATGACAAGGATGCATCTAAGCCAGTCGCTTGCCATTTTAATCTGCCTAACCACTCCAAAAAACACATGGCTATCTGCGGCCTTTCCCTACATCTAGGTACGTCGGAAAGCCGCAAGAATCTGGAACAAAAATTCATCTTTCAAATCGGCACCCTTAATCCTCACGGTATTAACGAACGCTTTTCATTTAACTAATATATTCCTATTTTTCACGTTGCCATGTTACCACCAATAGCGTAGCTCCTGCTCTACTATAAAAACTACACGTAACCCATAATCCCTCGATTCGCTCTGACGAAGGGCTAACGCTCGAAACGTCAGCTTTTAGAATCTCTGTACGGTGGCCAATTTACATTATCAACTCTGTTGATAAAACCAAATTTTTGTATACTACTTCCCCACCGACGCAGCACCACAGTTTCTTTAGAAACTACCCCTTAATTCAGTAATCAATTGCCCCCTCCACTAATGTACATAATGATTGTTTGCTGAAAAGTAGAAGCAATTAACCAAACGTTTATTCAAATATTGCAATAATCAAGCCATGTTGAAATATTTTTTTAATAATGCAAAGGAAACATTTGGTTAGTCAGTCAAAGGCAAACTAACTTGAGCACTTCCAATTGCTGGTGCACCTGGGGGCTCCTAGAAATAGAAACCACTTAAGCTTGTACAATGTAAGTCTTTATTTTATCTCCAGAATCCTAAGGCCATCAAAAAAAAATTATTATTGTTTTACGGTGAAGCCTGATTCATCAAAATTAAGCCATATTGCAATGCACTTTATCATTGAGTGAGATTAATAAATCTCCATAGATTGGGTTTTAAAAGCATCAATAGATGATCTTCATGTATATCATGCAGAAGCTGATCATTGCACTCAAATGAAGTTAGATTCTTAGCAACCTCCATAACTGGCCTCCAGCTGAAGTCAAAATTATCTAATTTTTGCATTACTTTAAATGGTTCAATTTTCTGTTATGACAGGAAGGAAAGCGCATGTTGGGAACATATTTCAGAGTTGGATTTTATGGATCAAAATTTGGTGACTTGGATGGTGAAGAATATATTTACAAAGAGCCAGCGATTACAAAGCTACCAGAGGTTTCACATCGATTACAGGTATCCATGAATGAAAGACAAAAGCAAACAAATCAAAACTACCATCCTAGACACTTGCTCATTGTACCAGTCATCTGCAATATTGAGGTCATCTGACAACATTCATGATCTTTACAGTGGAGTATGAGTATGGCTACCATTTTTCGGAGGATACACATTTGGGTGAAAGAGTCTATCTTTTCACAGTGCACTCGCCCTGGGTACAATTTTTTTAGCGGTACTCAATGAAAGGTAGTTTAATTTGTTTGGATTATATGCACTCGCACTTTGTGTGACGACCTAAAAATAAAAGCGTGCGTTTCACGCAAAAAATCCCAGTCCATATTTAGACAAATAAGGCCATGAGCAACCACACCCACTAAGTGCTTTATTAGTAGTTCAAGTTTATGTTTCTTTGGCAGTGGTGAACATGTATATATCCATTTTTGGTGCAGTGAAACTGAAGAGAAGTTTCAGTTATAGTTTCTCTCTGCCAAAGTAGCCCTTCACTGCAGTTCATAGTTTGAGTGGCAGCTTCACCTATGGGTCTGTGGTTTAAGAGTAGACTCAACCACTCATTTGTTTCTTTTGACAAGAAACTTCATACCACACTTTCTCTCACCACGTTTGCATCGAATTTAAGGTAACGCGGTTTTGGAACGTACAGTAAATCCCATCCAGTGGTCTTGGGAACCTTCATATCTTTGAACTATAGTGTAATTAACCTTTATTTCACCAATTTGGATTAAAGATTTGAACATTCAGGCAGTGATTTCTCCTCCTCCTTTGCCCCGTAATATCATAGTGTGTGTGTGTGGAAGCAATGACTTAACCTTATGTTTTGGCAGGCTTTTTACGGCCAAAAGTTTGGTGCTGATGTTGTTGAAGTCATGAAAGATTCCAATGCTGTTGAACAAGACAAGCTTGATCCTGATAAAGCCTACATCCAACTGACATTTGTTGATCCTTACTTTGATGAATACGAACTGAAGGACCGCATTACATACTTTGACAGGAATTTCAATATAAGTGAGTAGCAGGGTTTGAAAATGTTAGAAACAAAACAGATCTGTGTCGTGGGTTCTTACTTTGGAGGAAAAAAGAGGACTTTTCAAATTGAGTTGAACTGAAATGAAACGAAGAGTATACTGGCAACCAGCTGCTAGTACAGAGGTTTAATACCAGACTTCTAAACCGTTGATGAACCTCAAGAATAGTTCGATGTTCCACCTCTAAGTTACAGAATGCAAATGGAGGCAAGGTTGTTAAACTAAGCTAGGGTGAAATGTCAGATAGTGGCGGATTAACAAATCCCAATTATAGTTTAGGGGATAGGTTATCCGTTACTTTACATGTGAAGTTGCATAAAAGCCAATAAGAGGTTTTCATTGTATTTATCCCTGTTTAAAGGCACCTTACTTTAAACAACTCAGCCATGGTCTTTGCATAACAGTAAGACTGAAGAGAACATTGTTTTGTGACAACTCAAAAGCTGCTTTTTTGTGATTAAGTTGTTTAACAAAACTGACAAAACCGTTGGGAAGGTGAACACATTTGATGTCTTCTTTGATGTCCCCTCCAGGGGGAGGGGGGCTATATAAGAGAAAAAGAAATTATTTCTTTTGCGCTTTAACAGAAGCGGGCTGAAATGCAGCTTTGGTGTGGTTCATTTACATAACCCTCCCTACTACTTTTGTCTATCATTGTAGCCTGACATTCACCCAACGTATTTTTTCGTACTATGGTTTTTGTCCAGTTACTCCACATTTTTACTCTTTTTTTTTTCGTAAATGGGTGTGTAATCTTTTGAGTGAAATTACACGAAGCAAAACACCAGCATGTGTTTTGGTGCTTTTGTGCTAGACATTGAGAGAAAAACAAATTCACTGTAGACATGAAAACTACTCTCGTCTTGTAGAGCTCTTTAAAACCTTGATATTCTTAGTAGAATTTGATAGCCAGCTCTTTAAACTTTTACGCTTCAAATAATAAGTTAAGCCATTTCTGGTTTTGACTGGGTGCATTAGATGTAGAACGGAAACTGATGCACTATTGCCATGAAACAATTGGATATGGTGAAAGTGATTGACGGCACAGAAAAACGAAACGGATGAGTTTTAAAAAAGTTTAACTGTAGACATGTTAATAAACTAGCTCTGATGACATATCCACATGTTGCATAGAAAAAAACCTGTCTTCTCCAGGCCTGACACAATTCGCCAGCCAAATGGCTTATGGCCAACATTAGCCTCTGCCTCAATAAATAATGACTTACGCTAAAAAAGACCTAAAGGGTGCTTTTCCTTCGTTTATGCAAAATTTACTCATAAGATTTTTGGCAGGATTTGCATACTCAAACTAGAAATAACAGCTGCTATCAACACATGGATTTTTCACTTTTCCCAAGTTTTTTTCTCTTAAATTTCAGATTTTTTTTAAATAGACATTTCATTAGAAGTCGCATTTAATTCTAAATTGGCATAATCTAATGAGTAGATTGCAAGACATTTAGTGAAACAGCTGTTGGTCTCAAAAGTTTGAATGAATGCTCATGTGAAGCATTTTGCTCGGTTTTGATTCACTTCGAAAGCACCACAATGTTTACGCAGTGGAAGCAAATTTACACCACATTTCCAAGACCATCGCGGGAAGGGGAAAATAATTTTTCACCTTTTTTTTTGATTGATCAAGACCTGCCCTGGCCTTTAATGAATACCGTTGACTATGGAGAAAGTGTGTTCAACCGCCTTAAACAGGACTATTATACCTAAAAGATTTTTTTACATATTTTGTGGGGGGTGGTAGATGGCTGATAAAGTGATTACTATTGTTGAGTCGATCTGCTTGTGCAACCAATGGCAATCCTGCTGTTCTTGACTGAAGGGTGTTGATTTGTTACTAGGGCGATTTATGTATGTGACACCCTTCACGCCGAGTGGCAAAGCCCATGGCGAGCTTGTGACACAGTACAAAAGGAAGACAATCCTGACAGCTGCCAACTCGTTCCCTTATGTCAAGACAAGAATAAATGTTGTGCACCGTGAACAGGTCAGTTTGTGTCAAGGCAAGAAAGAGATTAACTTTGGCAACAACATTATAGTTGTCTTTTTTTTTTTCTCTCATAAAAAGAAACAGAATGGTTCTTGCAAAGGTTCCTTGGAGCAAATGCTTGGAGGGTCTGGCTACCACTTTCTTGCTGGTTGTTGGCCAAAATTCGGTGCATTCAGAAAAATTTCAGCTATAGCACAATAACATGACAGTTACCGGTACTCTAATTTTAAAGCGAAAGATCATCATGAATTTACTGGATATAGACGAATCTGAGATGGCTTGAAATGTAAGTGGTAGAGCAGTGTCCAGTGCAATTGGGCGGTCATGGACTCTTGTCACCTTCAAGCTTGTCTTTTTGTTCTTTTAGGCTTCTTTGCAACAACTGCTTGATTTCTTTAATTAATTGCTGTGATCTTTTTCCCAAAAAGTCATTTCACATCTGTAGTTAACATATGTATTGTGGTTTTGATGTATTCTCACTTTCCGAAAAGTGTTCTGTTCCTTGTGATAGCAGAATAGGTGTTTGTCCCCGCTACACGACCCTAATGCATGTCGCCTCAGTGTGTACTAGACACCTTTTTGTTGCTGCAACATGACCCCTCGTGTCTGCCCACGTTAATAAAGGTTGGAGGGAAATCAAATAATTTTTGCACATTAAATAGATTCCATTATCGTCATGAATAAAAAAAAATGGGATTAGCTCCTCAGAGACTTGGGCTAGTAAGGTGAAATTACAGCTTACCAAAAGAACAAGTTGATGCTTGGAATTTTGTCTCACCCTGAGTAAGCACTCTTTTGGGACTATTCCGCAAAAGGAGTACACCGAATCTGATTAGGTTTAACAGTACTTTATGTAGCGGGGACAAAATCACGGCATGTTCACACACATGAAAATGTTGTAGGTACATGTCCTAGGGATATGTTGCAGCAACATGTCCCCTCGTGTGAACTGATACTTTTATAAATATAACAGTATGAACTGACATTTTTATAATTATAAAAGTATCAGTTCACATGAGGGGACATGTCGCTGCGACATATTCCTAGGTCATGTGCCTGCAACAATTTTCATATGTGTACACATGTTGTCATTGTCCCTGCTACATGTCCCTGCCTCGTTTCTGCCCACTTTTATGTAATATACAACGTTTAATTTTACAACAACTCAAATGTGCAAACACCTACAAGTTTTTAGTTACAAGTGCTTGAATCAAAATGTGAAGAGCATTTGGAAGGACACAATGTACGTGTTAAAACTTTTAGTTTTTAACATGTACATTGTTTTTAACAGTTTATTTTTCTGCTAATTTGACACTCTCACACTAATATTTTATTCAAACGCTGTTAACGCAGTCTACAAAGTAAACAAATTTGTAGCAGTATTCTGAATAACAAGGGGGCAAAAATTACTGAAAGATTTCTCAATGAATACAAGGATATCATCCTAAAATCGAGAAGAAGGTATTAAATGGTATCGGACAGTTTGCAAGATAGGAATTTACGAATTGGCAGACATAATATTTTCCAATGGAAAAATGGATTTTTTAAAAAAAACAATGGAACTCAAATAGTGGACTTTTTGAGAGCTCGCTAGCCCGGGGCAATCAGACAGCCTTTTTGTCCCGCCCTGTTATTAAACATATAGATGTAAGCGAACGTTTCTCTTAACATGTTATATCTGCATCCTCTCCTAATCCAGTCAAATTCGAGGTTGCAATAACACTTGTAATAAGCAAACCTCAAACACAAAACACTAACATGCCCTAAGCAACTCTGTGGTCGGGAAGAAGGACACACATTTTTGGCTTACATAAACACTTACATAAGTATCAGCCAGCCAAACAAAGAGAATTAGCCGCCTTACCAATCCTGTAAAATTTGCATGGATGTCCCTCTCTTCAAGAACCAACTTACAATGTAATTTCGTGAGTTATGATTTTTTGTTCCTATACAGTTTCCCCAGATAGTGCCCCAGTGTTAAATACACATGCCACTTAAATAAAATTCATCATCATGGCAGTATTTTAGCTTCTGGATGCCCAGACCTACATGTGCTGGTTGGGCGGCAAACGGTAACAATCAACACGAAGACTTCAAATCCTATGCAAAAATCTAATACAATAAACAAATTTAATAATAAAATAAGGTTTCCAAAAGGACGTAAAAGCAGCAATTTTGTAACAATCTTGATTTTTAATTGTGTCCGTGTTGTTGCTTGATCTATGACAACAAAGCATTCGCTCGAACAAAGTGCCCGACACCCAGGTGACTCCTGTAAATGCTTAAAAATGTGAGAGGCCTTATCCATATTTAAGTGCTCGTTCATGCGTGTGCAAATGTGTCGGGAAGTCTTGCCAACATAGCAGGCACCGCAGCCTGCACAACTAAATCTATAAACAACGCATGATTTGACCTCTTTAGGGATAAGGTCTTTCACACTAAACAAAGAGCCGATTTTGAACGAAGAAAACACTAGCTTGATATTAAAGCTGTTGTCACAAAAACGCTGAATGGTTCTGCGAATCCGCTTTTGTGCAATAGCAGAACACGGACACAATTAAAAATCAAGGAGGCATTGCACATTCATTGGGAGAAACCCTCCCTAAATCAACAATTGTTTCATGTAAATCTTAATCTCTCTTTGTAATCAGTTGTTGGATCACACCATTGTTATTCTAATTTTCCGCTATATATTGTACATCATTGTTATTCCATCCACAAACTGATGATGGCACAGGAGTTGCCGAAACATGTCTTTTTTCAAATTTAAAAGTCTTGTTCTCTTCATTAAGAATAATAAAATAACAGGCAATATATCTGCACACATGTATCTCTAAAAAGTATGAAATTCTAAAAATATACGAAAATAGAATGCAGTCTAAATACTAAAACTATCAACTTGAATGTGGCTTAGCTTAAGATCTTGAATGAGCATGCAAGGTTGAGCGACCTAGTAATGATTGACTTCTGCATTCGTGATGCTATTGGTTTGCTGTTGTCACCAACTAGCTGCTTAAGTGCTTGGCTAAGGTCTGGGGTGATTACCTTCTAAGGACGTCTATGATGATGTTGCAGCTCCCAACAGAGTGGCTCGTACTTGGATGTCTTCACTACCGTATTTGCCTCTCTATTTTCCACCCAAGGGCAACTCAAATCAATCATTGACACCATCTTGCTCATAACAGTTTTGATATCAAATCTGTTAAAAGCAAACAATTTTATAAACTTTTATTATCCAAAAAAGCTAAGTTGTCAAATGTGGCAAATAGGTTAATTGCTGATTTTGTTGTTGAAGATATGCTCGATAACATTTATCTCTTGCCTCACAAGGTTGTGAGTGAAACCTATGTATGGATCTTTCAGTACCGATTGTTGAATTTCATATTGTTTACCAATGTTAAGCTTTTAAAAATTTGGTTGTTTTTTGCCTGATAAATATACCTTTTGTAATTTAAATGAAGAGCGTCTGTATCATTTTTTCTTTGAATCCTCTCACGTGCAGGCTTTTTGGGAATGCTTGGTTGATTGGTGGACAGATGTCACTGATGAAAATTTAACGTTGACACTCAAATATTAAATTATATGCTGATTCTAAGTAGATTGTGTATCTGGGAATGGAGGAGGTCAAACTGTTCTCTAAATTTGTTGTATAAGACTGAAGTTAAAAAAGAGACAGAAAGATATATTGCTGTTAAAAATGGGACTCTTTAACGAATTTAATAGAAGATGGGGCCTTTTCCTACACTAGGAAGCACAAGGATGGCTCGCTATTGTCACTCTGTAAAATAATTAGGCATTTACCCAAGTAATTGTCGTCTTGTGTGTGTAGTGGGCGTGAGCATGCTTTTTTGTAGTGTAACCTTTTACTTTTTATTGATGTAACTGATTACAGTATGGTCAATAAAGGTTAGGAAAAAAAAGTTGCCCTCTCATTCTTATACACTGGTTTACGTTGGACTTTCTAGATACTTTGTACCAGTACTAGTGCACAAAGCACTATTTTATTTATTTATTTATTTATTTATGTTATTTACTTTTTTATTTTTAAATATATGATCTTCAACACACCTACACTAAGTCAAGCTGTTTCAAGTTGATTAATATGATTCCCACATGTTGCTTAAAAGAAAGGAATGCTAGGGTTGTGAAAGACTCAGCCTAGTCCAAGTTTGCATATAGGTGGTGGCCCTGCTCCATAACATTCGCATCACTACAGACCAGATGAAGAGATGGTTTCAACAATGTAAAACGTACAATGTATTTCAAAGGACCTTCCATGGAAAAAAATTAATGCAAATTGTTATGTGCTGGAATAGAAAAGAGATGTCTGGGAACAAGACATAAGTGAAAATATCTCCCGAGTACGGTATAAGGCACACAGCAAAAGTGTGACAACTAGCAGTTACCCTTTTAACTATTATTTATTAAGAATTAGATATATATACACTGTTACATTACTTAGGTTAAAGATTAAGGTAAGCAGTTCGTAAAGCAGGCTTACTGTCTCTCATGGCCTTACATGTACTGATCTTGATTAACTTTGAACTCCAAGTTCCACCGTCTAGACACAACAATGCTTGACTTTCTTGATTCACTGGATTCTTTCCACTGACTTGATTTTCTGTGTACACAAACTCTTACGGAGGACTTCATAATGAATTATTTATCTTCTTCCCTTTTTGCCTTATCATCTCTTTCTTCTCTCCGGATATAGCAAGGTCAAAGGTTACAGCTCTGCCATAGTTATCACAGTCAGATTATAGCCTCCTCGCAGTACAGTTGTGTAGCATCCATTGCATAAGTTCAATCACAGCAAGCCACGAGGGTAAGCCCTCGGCAAATAAGGAGAGTCCTTTCTATTACTTACGAGCCTGCTTTCATACTTTTACTCTAGAAAGTTCTGTTGCTATTTATAATGTATTAGAAGGTTTACTTTTTGTGGAAACTGCTGAGTTACCTCAGAGAAATTTCTGGAATTGTATGAGAGATAAACTAAAAGTAAGTCTCATCCTCATAACAAAATAAACTCTACAACCTGAAGAAAGTAATCCTTTTGGAAGGAAACATGACTGCTATTTTCAAGACCTATTAAAATTATTAAAATTAATGTGATACCACTGAAGATGGTGGCATCCCATTGGTGATCACGCGGGTTAACTTTACTCACAGCCTTCTTTTTGTTCTTAAAGCCATTTTTAAAAATTTTTGTTTGATGTATTGTAGATGGTGCTTAGTCCTATTGAAGTTGCTATTGAAGATATGGAATTGCGAACCAAAGAGCTTGTGAGTGCAGTGCGACAGGAGCCGCCTGATCCTAAAATGCTACAAATGGTGTTACAGGGATCAATTGGTGCCACAGTTAATCAGGTAAGACTCGAGGCCTCACATCCATATGATATGTAAAGTCCCTATGATGCCTATTTCCCTTTTGTTAATTCCATCTTTAACAGTCGTAGTAACTCTTGGTAACTAAAACCACTTCATAGAAGTCTGGACAGTTCTGCCTCAAAATTCACTCACTTAATCTTCAAGCCTGTCTTGTATGTCGTTTCTTTACCTTAATACTATAGGACAATGGAGTCTCGGAGGAGACTTAAACGTGATTCACTGGCCCATATAGGGAACTACTGCATCCTCAGCCTTTTGGCTGAGGACTCAGTTTATTCGCTAAGTAAGGGACTCAGGTATAACTTGATTTGTTAAGTTCTCAATCTCGGATATTGAGTATCTGTTGTTTTTATTGGCTCAGTCTATCTCGGTTATCAGCTCATGTACTGGATGACTATGTATTGTTACGGTAACTAATACCGGCACAGAGATGTATCCAGGTTTTCAAATTTGGGGGTCCTCTGGATCCCTTTTTGAAAAATTTGGGGTCCAGCTAATTAAAATTCAAGAATTAATATGCGATCTATTGCCTCTTAATTGCTGCTGCAGTACCCTTTCAGATTTCTAATTGCACAAATATAAAGTCTTATCCCTCCCAACGAATATGTACTTAAAACCGATCAATTCCTTTGAAACTGTTGTGCCTGTTGATTCATCGATCAAAATGTATGGGCTGTCAAAGCTCCATTGATCACATTGAAAACGTCTCAAGGAATCCGTATGCTGTAGGAACTGTTGGCTCCAGTTGATAAATGATCTAGATCTCCACAGCAAAAAAAAACAGAACTGAATCTCAATTTTCCGTAGCAGAGCATCATTTATTTTAACTACACTTGAGGTGTAATTTAGGAACAAAAGAGTATATAAACAAATGTAAGCGATCGATGCACAGTTCATCGTTGGCAAGTGCGGCCGTGACTTCGCCATGGCCAATGTTAATAATCAAGCTACTGAATACATTCAAGTGTCATGTTCAAGACGTTAATTTTAACACACTCCGAAGAAAAGTTGCATAATTTGCAAAACAGACAAGTTACGTGCAAAACAAGAACCGAGACGATGACACATGCGCATCAGGAATTAATATCAACATGGTCGCACAAAACAAAAATTTAACATACTTTGCCTTTGGATTCTCTGTCATTTCACTCACAATAAGCGAACTAATGCTTGAAATTCACTTGGAAAGCATGCAACAAACTGAACTTCGACTGAAATATTTTATTATCACTGGCGGCAGATCGAAAGACGTGCGAATTCAAAACTGAACTTCTGAAGCTGGACATAATGGTTGACAAAATGAAAATATTCGACTACAAAAATCCGAAAATAACAGCTTACCTTGAAATTTAAGGAACTTGATCATTTCTCTGTTGTGAGAAATGGGAATGTTCAATTTCCTTGTGAAATATGCTGTTCGCACGTTTTTCACTGGCGTTCGTAATTTGCATGAACATTTGATTTTTTTTTCTGCGTCCAATTGGACCCTTTGTTCCATATTCTATGCGTCCAAAAGGAAAATGAGTGCATCCCAGGACGCAATGACGCACTCTGGATACATCTCTGCCGGCAGAAAGATTATAACCTCGCTATTTCCACGAAACGCAATATATTTAACTGTAAACAACGGGAGACAACTTAACTCGAGCTAGCGACTACTCTTAGTACAATCTCAGTACAATTAACTGAATACTTCTCTACGCTTATCTGACACAGGCAAAGTACTGTCCTTCTCTTTGACGAAATCTCCTGACTTCTTTCACAGTATTGCACTCCCCGGAAACGACTGTAGACTTGACAGCCACTTATATAAGTATCCGAAGAGAGTCTAGAAGTTTCCAAAAGTAACTATTTACAGATATTGCAATAAACTCTATTTTGAAACTTACAAGTCATAAACTATTTTGAAACTGATAAGTCTAGAAAATTCTTGAAACAACACATTGCGTGACATTGACCTTTGCAAACTTTCCAGCTAATTCCAATCCTTGTAACAGTATGACTGATTGCATCAGTTGTTTTGTAAAACTGAGACAACATGATGTCATTCTGTAATAGACCATATTCTTATTCTCTGTATTGGACTGGAACTAGCTTGCAATGGAGGCTAATGCGGGGAAATCTTTTCAAATGCAAATACTTTTTAATATATTCCCCCGCATTAGCCTCCACTGCAAGCTAGTTCCAGTCCAATACTGAGAATACGAATATGGTCTATTCAAACTGTTCAGAATTTGATTAGAATTTAATAAAACAGTTATTCTATTCATGCTGGTTGGATATGAGACTGGTCATAGCTAACTTGGCACTTAGCGTCTTGTTGACTATTTACCATCTCAGATCAAATGCTGCTTATTGGATAATAATTGTTAATTAATGTAAGTGCTTAATATGGGAATCCAACTTTTAACCCTCCACTGTCCAGTTTGTATGTTCCACTACTTAGTTATAGGAGACTTGAGGTTGGGCGGCCATTAAACTAAGCTGAAGTGAGAATCGTCCTATCATATTGTTAATCTGAAAGTGTTAATCTTTGGTTTGGTAAAAACAAATATTTTGGTGTTGTTAATTTTGTGAATGAATCAATATGTAAAGTAAATGTTTTGTAACTTTGTTTTTGAAGGGTCCACTGGAGATTGCTTTGGTGTTTCTATGTCATGGTCAGGAATGTAACGAAGAAGGAGAAACACAAATGTTCACCAGACATCATCACAGACTAAGACTTTCATTTAAGGAGTTTGTCAAAAGGTTGGTAAACTGTTGTACAGAGGAAGGTCATTGCATCGAGGTCTTTGATTTGAACTCAAAACTTTTAACAATCACTGGAAAGTTCTTCAGTCCCCACGCCCAGCTCCCGTCTGACGTTGTAGCTCAGTCAGTAGAGCAGTGGTGATCTAAGCCAAAGGTCGAGGGTCCAATTCCCACCCTGGTCAGAGTTTTTCTCTGTCCTTGTGTGGGTCCATTTCCATTAGTAGGGCTAATGCTCCCATGGTTCATATGGGGTAGAAACCTAGCACTTCACATTACACTCTAATCAGTTAAGTCTGTTCAAATATAAGTGCTACACTGCCATTGTTTGCGAAAAAGTAATCCTTCCTTGTACTTGTACATGTTCATTGCCGTGACTTTAACATCTTCAGTCCCCACGGCCAGCTCCCGTCTGACCTTGTAGCTCAGTCGGTAGAGCAGCGGTGATCCAACCCAAAGGTCGTGGGTTCAATTCCCACCCTGATCAGTTTTTCTCTGTCCTTTTGTGGGCCCATTTCCATTAGTAGGGTTAACGCTCACATGGTTCATATGGGGTAGGAACCTAGCACTTCACAGTACACTCTAATCAGTTAAGTCTGTGCTTTGGAATCAAATGAGTTCACGTATAAATCTCATAACAAAAAGCCACACAAACATTTTTGAGAAGGAAAAAGATGTGCTTGTTTCCAAAGGCATATTCTCAACCATTAACAATCTCCAACAAGTTACAGTTCGCTCTCACCCTAGAGCCTAGAGAACTACAACATATTTCTGTTATGTATGTTTTTGGGTCTCAATAACAACCTGAACCATCCTGTCTGCGGAAACTCCCTCCACAACCTTTAACTCTCCAGTCGGATTAAGTAGAGCACAGCAGGCATGGATATTGAAAAGCAGTATCTTCTTGACCGCTTTTTATCTACTTGTAACTGTCTTGCTATTTGTTTTAGATGTAGCGATGCACTGCAAAAGAACAAGCATCTGATTACTGTTGATCAACGTGCTTATCAAAAGGAACTAGAAAGGAATTACACAAAATTAACAGAACAACTTGAGCCTCTGTTAAAGAACAAGTTTGGATCCCTGCGAGGATCAATGAGACAAAAGTAATGTTTTTTATAAATTTTGTATTACTTTTTTACCTCCCTCTTATGCGAAAATATGCATTGGATTGTATATTTCCATTATCTAACTTGATTTTGCCATCATCATCATCATCATTATGTGCGTCTTAAATGAGTAATGAATAAATATGTAGTTATCCACTCTCCTAGGGGCTTTTCAGGGTCAATGAACTGACTTTGTGGGGGACTTTGAAAGTAGTTTACACAGGTGACACCAGAACAGAATGAGTGAGAGACCACCACACTGGGGACTACATCCCCTACTCTTCTCGAACTGTGTGGGTTCTTTAACATCCCACACAAGTGATGTGAGACGGGGCCAACGCTTTGTTGTCCTCATCTGAGAAAACTAGAATGTCTAACCATTTGCGGGTGCAATTACAAAGGCATTGCCATCATTCCAAAAGGAAATAATAAACTGAGCAGTACACAAACTTTGCAAAGTGTTTCTCTTGACAGGAACACGCCTAAAGTGGCACTTTGGCTCCCCCAATGATCGAATCAATTTGAGTATATTTACTGTCCCACACACAAGAATTTTGCAATTTCAGTTACTATTTGTGGCCTTTTTGTGCAGAAGAAGCTGATGTGCCAGCAAGTGATATCCAAAGCACCAGATCAAAATATTCGGAATTGCTTGTGCCTCGTATCTGCCAAACCCACTTTGCCTTGAGAAAACTCTTAGAAATCAAACTTGATATCGTTTTCAAAAAGGAAATATCAAGGTCTCAAATGGTACTATTGATAGAAAAGAGATAAAAAACGTGTAATTACTTGCTGCAACACATGGTAGTAATACCCAAAGACAATCAGTATACCATGGAAAGATCTGTAAGTGCTGTGTTTGTCTCTGTCAAACCTGCTTTTCGTTGAAGAAACTCTCAAGATATGAACTGGAAATATAGTGTAATAAGAGGGAGACCCAGGACATTACAGAGACATCTTTACAGTAATATTCACATGTGTAACATGAACTTCGGGGATAGTATAGACACTTAACATTTTGTCTAAAGAGAACAAATAAACAAGTAAGTGAAGATAAAAATAAACTGCTATCTGATATCATTCTTATTATTATTATTATTATTATTATTATTATTATTATTATTATTATTATTATTATTATTATTATTATTATTATAAAGTAACTACAGATGTGTTAAATTTGTAAACCTTTCCAGGAGCTCCCTTGGTGTTCTCCCCAACAAATGCTCTACGTTCTTAGAAATGATGAATGACATTGGCATTGACAAAATGCAACAATACTATATAATCAAAAAAATGATACGTCTAGCCATTAGAGCAACATATTTTATATTCTGTCGTAGAAATAAGACTTGGGATAGCCCAGACTTAATAAAACTGTAATATATATATATATACACATTTTTTTTTAATTCATTTGTAAATACAGTATACAAGTATATCACTCAATTTCAAGTAGCCAGTTGTTAATTGCCTATACGGAGAGAGATTAACAACTGTATTCGAAGACAAATAAAGTTTCCATTATTGTTATTATTATTATTATTATTATTATTATTATTATTATTATTATTATTATTATTATGACAGTGAAAACGTATGGATGCCATATGGATCCCTATCCAGCCAACCTGGGGCGTCGAACGTAACCCAGGAAGCCCTAAGGCTAACAACTCTGTAACTAGTATAATGTATAATATATAATATATAATATATAATAAATAAACTAAAATTGCTAGAAATGTCTCTGTTCACTCTTCTGCTATCCTCAAGACATCACTTTCAGTGTGCGGGTAATGTTCAGGGTGTAGGATAACCTTAACCGCCTCGTTTGTCTCCACTGTCCAGGCCCCCAGTGTTGGTGAGGGGACACTTTGACTAATAGCCAACTCTATTTCCTTGAGGCATTCTGCATTTTCATTCCCAGTCCCCCTCTCGTCCAAGAGTTTTCTCCAAAACCCCTCAGCTTCGACAATGTCACTAAACACACCATCTTGCGCTGGCCTGACCTTCGTTCCGAACTACTTTTTACTTTGGCCGGGCATTATCTGGATCTTCCGACGCCATTGTCATGATGGTAGCATACACCCGACCAGGGTCTTCTTTAAACTTAGGACTTTGGCTTCCTCTTGTTTCCTTTTTCTTCCAAAGCTAACTTTTAACTTCCTAAGCAATGACTTCGGCTTTTCTATGCAGCTTACAAGCGATGACGCTGACAAAGACCTCCACTCTTTTTTGCAGGAGATAACAGTTTTTCTTTCCTCTTCTTGTCAACTTCCGGTTCTCCTTTACTCTGCTCAACTCAGCTGTTGCAATGGATAACTTTTTTCTGACATCTCCAACACCCTCGAGATATTTGTTCCACCACCTATCATTCTCATGAGCGCACTTTGTTGTTTTATCCTTTGGATCTTTTTTCCAGCCTTTTAGCACCAAAAATGTCGCCACTACAGAATACAAGACAGTTGGCTACCCACAAATACGCAAATGGGGTCTCCGCTGGGAACACTTTGTTCTGCTCCAACAGACCGTTAATCATCTTATTAATGATCTTGCGGTCACTTTGAGTCAGCTTTTGTTTGATTTGCGCATCTATTGCACGGTTGGAATAATCGCCCTTGCTTGTGTTCACTAATGCGAATAACTGTGATGATCGTTCAAACAATTCTTGTTCGGCCGTGGTCAAGGTGTTAACTATTTCTTCAGCTTGATCGTGTGTACTATCTGCATGCAAATTTGTGCTCTCTCTCCTTCGCAACTCATTAAAGTAAAAAAAGTAAAGTGGTGCATTTATATAGCGCCCTTATCACAACGTCTCAAAGGCACTTTACAATGATCAATTTACCCCCAGCGGACTGGAAGCATATACAGGCACAAATTGCAGCCGCTTCCAAGCAGTCCATGCATGCTGGTACTCATTTTACTGACCTTGGAAGGATGGAAAGCTGAGTGAACTTTAGCTGGAAAGAAGGTCGCCAAATATTCCAGTCTCGGGAGAACCAGGAATGGAACCTGGGACCTTAGGGTTGGAAGGCAGAGATCTTACCACTGCGCCAACTCCTCTGCTCATAACCATAACCATTAACCATTAGCATTCTGGTCCAAGTTTTCAACAGCGATAATCTCAGCGTTTTCCTTATTTCCTCTCCCTGATCTTGTTCTGCCCGCTCTTCCTACATTTCTCACAATATCTCCTGATATATTCCCCACAATCCGCTCCAGCGCTGCGGCTTTGTCCCATAGATTTTGACTACTCAGGGCCAAGTGCCCGTATCCTAGCTTGTCCCACATGTCCTTCATCAGTTGCATATATCCAATCTTTCTACCATTTCCGTTGCGCGGTGGATTATCGCCCTTGGTCAGCTTAAATGCTTTGTCCTTACACTGCAATAAAGCATCGTTCATTTCTTCCATCCATTTAATCCTCGTTCCTTCTCGTCTTCCCATACTGATCAACAGAGTCAAAAGAGAAATGTTTAAAATAGCCAAATCCTACAGCGGTTGAAATCCCGTGATGGAAGACACCTCTTTGTCTTGCTTATCAGTAGACAACTAGCAGACACATACTGGCACTTCCAGTCCATTTGGGAGGATTGGGCGTAGCAAACCCTTCCAGTGATGCTAATCTCGATTATACCTCATCAGTCAAAGTGACAACGCCCCTCATTGAGCAGATCGGTGTCACAGGTGCATCAACTGCCTGAAGATTCCATGGTAAGATCGGCACAGTAGGAAGTAAGAGCAGGGCGAGCCAAAAACTTGGAAGAAAAAGCTGAAGGAAGTTACGGTGTGCACTAGATCTTTCCACTGAAAAAGGATTGTCTATGTGGCTAACGTCACTCCCTGTAAAGGAGATGGGGTTCAACCTGAACAAGAGTTAGTTTAGGGATGGACTCAGCCTATGCTATGACTAGCCGATATTCCATTTACATGTTTTTGTGGAGAGCCCTTTTCAATAGATCATGCCATGATTTGTATGAGAGGTGAATTTGTAATTCAGAGACATAACGAGCTCTGGGACCTGGAAGCAGAGCTCCTGAACATGGTTTGCAAAGATGTACCTACTGAACTGGTACTCCAAGATGTTGAAGAAGAGCAGTTGACACGAGGGTCAAATAAAGCGCAGGATGCAAGACTGGATATACATGCATGTGGTTTTTGGGAGCCCCAGCGATCAGCCTTTTTTTATGTCAGGATTTGTCACCCAAATGCTGAATCCTATAGGGACCTTGAGCCGCAGCAAATATATTGTCTACAAAACAATGAGAAAAAGCGTCAATACTCAAAGTAGAGTGCTCAATATCGAACATGGACCATTCACCCCTCTGATTTTTACAACAACTGGCGAAATGGGAAAGGAGTGCTTGAACTACCACAGCAGACTAGCAGAATTGATTGCTATCAAGAAAGGAGAGGACTTCGCCAAAACAATCTCATGGATACGAGCAAGAATCTCCTTTGAACTTCTGCGATCCACATTAATCTGTCTCAGAGGAACTAGATCCACTGTGAGGAAATCATGGGGCCTTTGCAATACTGATATAGAAATTGAGAACACTGAAGGAGCTGTTTATTGAAGTTTTTAAAGGGACATTTAGGGATCCATACGTTTTAAATTGTTTTGTCTTTTTACATTTTTTTTAAAGATTTTTTTTCGACTATGTGACTATGACACTATCTGATATATTTGGAAGATATTGTAATTTTGAAATTAAATTATTATTAATAAAATTATTATTATTATCATTATCATTACCATTATCATACACAAAGATAACGCTCACAGATCTCCTTGTGCTATAATTTTTGGGCTCTTTAAATATTACCTCCTTGTGCCTTTGTTGTGGTAGTAGTACTAGTAGTAATTGTGTTTATATGCTCCATTTTAACTGTGAAGGTCTTTCTGCTATCTTTATGTTTCAGTCTTATAAATTGTGCTGTGGTTATTGAATGTGATATTTCATATTTTTCCACAATTTCCACACTGTTATGAACCCCCCTCCCCTCCCCCTCCAATACTGCTACTGTATCGTCTACTGCTGCTACTACTACAAAGAACATGCAAGAGAAATTGGCATATCCTTCATGTTTAACTTGGCAGTCATTCTGTGGTCATGCGGTAAGTATTGCTGGTGGGATCCCTTGCTCACCACAACATAAAGCTTGTACTAATATCTCCCATGCTTTTTCATGTGTTGCTCTATCATCTTCGTTGGCTAAAATCTGTCGAACTTTGGTAACATGTTTTTGCGTCATTTGCTTTTTCCAAAATTCTGTGTTGGTGTGTGGTACAATTTCTGTCAGTGGCGTGGGATGCACTCCTTTTGCACTTGCATCCACTATTGTCATTCAATTTTCCACATTCACCACATAACCTGCCTTCCCTGCGTTTCTATGGCGAAAAGGACAAGTCCTGATTACGAGGATAACCCCAGTTCCTAATAACCTTCTCTAAGCCAGTCCTTAAGGATTAGAGCAGATCTTTTCACAAAATTCACACGTATCACACTATCCACTTCCCAAAAACATGGGGATCTAGCCCCATCCTCAATAATTTATCTTCAATGAACATTTGGGATTTTCCTACCTTTAGAATAATCACGTTTCTTAACAATTCGTGTGTTTTGACTCAGTGTGCTAGAAATACTGACTTGTTCAGGTTGACCTATTGCAATATTCTTGATCTAGTGAGACGACAATTTGTCAGAAAGTCATAACTACTCTCAATCTTTTTCTTAAGTGATATATTCTTGACACAACAGAGCTTTCCTTCTGGTCTTAGGAGATCACGGCCTATATAATTGCTCCTAAGTTTTACACAACTGGCCGTATCCATTATTTCTCTGTAATTAGATGGGTTGCTGTATTTCCCAATAGCATCACTTCACTAAGTTTGTTGTGTTGGTCATCAACACTTGTGTCTAGAAATGCAGGCAAACGCAAAAATAACAACCTTGCAAAATCCACAGGTTTGTCTTCAGGTTAAGATGAATCTGGTTGATTAGTTGTTTAACATTTGCATGGGTTTCCCAGTAAGAGGGTCAAAGCCATATTTCGTGATTCATAAATCCACCGTTGGTCTTTGCTGTGTTCACAGTCTCAATTTTCAAATACTGAATGGTCTTTGGCCTGGAAACTTTCACCTTGATAAAGATATATACCTTGATAAATAGTCCCATGCAAATGAGATCTACAGTGGTTAATCTAGAGTGGCATTCCAGAAGCTCTTCCAGAGTTGCCCAGTGTTCCTTTGATTCTAAGGTGTCAACATGCAGGTTAGTAGTCTGTTGGAAACGCATCATTTGGGCGATCGTTTTACGTCTTTTTTTTTGGTATGCCTTTGAAGAGGACAAACACCTCATCTCATCCTCAGGTGCCCTGTTTACTTTTCTACTTTCAGCTATGTTGTCCAAATGATCAGTTCTCACCTTCAAGAATCCGATCCCACCAACGCGTCGGCCAACACGTCGGCCAATGCGTCGGCCGACTGTCGGCCGACAGTCGACCAACAGTCGGCCGACTGTCGGCCGACAGTCGACCGACAGTCGGCCGACTGTCGGTCGACTGTCGGTCGACTGTCGGTCGACTGTCAGCCGACGCGTTGGCCGCTGTTTAAACTTATAACATATAAGATGCGTCGGTAGTGCGTCGGTGGTGGGTCGGTGGTGCGTTGGTGGTGCGTCGGTGGCGTGTCGGTGACTCATTTGGGCCTTATTGAACTGTTCAAAAACTAAACGTACCTTTTTCAAACTGAACGGAACTGTCTTCGACGGAAAACTTTCACTACCATATTCAACATGCAGGTTAGTAGTCTGTTGGAAACGCATCATTTGGGCGATCGTTTTACGTCTTTTTTTTTGGTATGCCTTTGAAGAGGACAAACACCTCATCTCATCCTCAGGTGCCCTGTTTACTTTTCTACTTTCAGCTATGTTGTCCAAATGATCAGTTCTCACCTTCATCTTCATCGGTAAAATTTAAGAATCCGATCCCACCAACGCGTCGGCCAACACGTCGGCCAACGCGTCGGCCGACTGTCGGCCGACTGTCGGTCGACTGTCGGCCGACTGTCGGTCGACTGTCGGTCGACTGTCGGTCAACTGTCGGCCGACGCGTTGGCCGCTGTTTAAACTTATAACATATAAGATGCGTCGGTAGTGCGTCGGTGGTGGGTCGGTGGTGCGTTGGTGGTGCGTCGGTGGCGTGTCGGTGACTCATTTGGGCCTTATTGAACTGTTCAAAAACTAAACGTACCTTTTTCAAACTGAACGGAACTGTCTTCGACGGAAAACTTTCACTACCATATTGTATTTCGTTATATTAGAACCCAGTTCCCGTTACGACAAGTATTATTAGAACCCAGTTTTCACTAGTTGCCCGAGACTTCGTCATCATCAGCTATTTATATATATTATTACAGGGCTTCTAAGAGGGTGCGAATTTGGCCATGCGGGACTTTGAAGTATCATTATGCGGCAAGGAAGTAGGACTTTGAAGTATCATTAAGCGGCAAGAATATATTTGAGCACAAGGGAACAACATAATGCAATTGAATTGGTCATAGACTTTTGCAAACTTGGTGGCTCCTAAAGGAGCCGTTTTTTTTTTAAGTTGACAAAACCCTCTAGGAATAGAAGGCATCATCCAACGCCATCGGCAACAGCCTCTTCGCGAATCGTCGTTTCACAAACGGCAACAGATCGCCCAGCTGCCTTCGGCACTCCTGCTCGATCCTTTTAACTGAAAGTTTCGGGTCTCCCAGCCTCTCCAGGGTGCTCTCGTATGTCACTTCATTTACAATTCGCAGCTCCGCTATACCCAGAAAGTCTCTAACCGTGCTGCGTGCTGTGCCTGCGAGTCTGTACGCGTTGTTCAGGCTACACTTTTTCTCGTTCATAATGGAGAGCACTGCCGCGTATCGGCGATGGATTTCAGTAAGGTCATTCCGGTTGACCTTCGCAGCACTTTCATGGTTTGTTGCAGCTGGTGGTTCTGAGTTCTGCAAGGTTCGCAGCTGCTGCTCCAGGGTCTTAATGCGGTCATCTTTGGATTTCATCTTATCTTTGTAGGTGGCCATTTCCAGTTCATTTTGCCGGACCAAGTCTGCCATCTCATCGGCGTCCTGTTGAGCCTGCGCTAGCTGATGTTCAAGCTCATCAAACTGGGCCTTCAGATCTTGGTAAGCCTTGCCAAGTTGCTGATTTTTCTGCTGCAACTGCCGACAAATTGATTTGTAGTTAGGCTCGGCTTCTGGAGACCCTGCGGCTACCTGCGGCTGCTCCTTTTCTGTTGCCCTCCTCCCCTTTTTAGTTTTCTGTTTTTTAGCTGGTGGCTGCTCGCAATCACATTTACGACTGTCGCCACTACAAGAACCGCACATCACTAAACAGTGGATTCTCGTATGACCAGATTGTCCGCAGACAGTACACTTAGTTAGACGTTGAGACATGATTGAGTATTGACAGTTGCAAATAGATGCTAATGGTATCAACTACATTGAGTTGTCACATTAAATAACATGTTCCTTTCATTTCATTCGTTCAATAAGAAGCGTTGTGATTGGTTTAATTCGATCCTAACTTTGATTGGTTTAATAAGAAGCGTTGTGATTCGCTGTTTTTAAGCAAAGGTGATTGGTTTAATTAACGAAAGTTCGATCCTAATGAAATCTCTTGATCCTAAGTTCATTATTCTCTAGCATTTTGATCACGACTTTATACGACATGGAGTTCCGTGATCTTTTAGTTATACTGGGAAATTTTCAGAATCTTTTTAATTTCTGCGTGAGTCAAAAGATTTTAGCGAGCTGTCAGCAGTGTTCCCGATGTGGTTCTAAGATGGAACTTACAGAGACAACACGGGTAAAAGACGGATACATGTGGCGCTGTACGAATAAGCGATGTCGAACGTGGCTTTCAATAAGGTCGGGATCCTTCTTCGAGGGATCTAATATCACGTTAAGTTCCTGGCTGCATCTGATGTTCCTCTGGGCTATGCAGATTTCGGGAAGCAAAATCGCGCGACTTACGAGCCTTTCAAAGCCTACTGTGGTCCGTGCGCTGGGTGAGCTAAGAACAATCTGTTCCAACAAAGTCCTGAATGCCGGAATTAAGCTTGGGGGCTTAGGGAAGACCGTGGAAATAGACGGGTCGAAGTTTGGTGCCAAGAGAAAGTATAAGAGAGGGAGAGTATCGGAAGGTCCGTGGGTATTTGGCGTGGTGGAGCGAGGATTGCAGAAGGTGCTGCTTTTCCGCGTTCCCGACCGAACTAGAGAGACCCTTGTTCATCGTCTCATCACTACACATATCCAACCTGGAACTGTCATCTACTCAGACCAATTCACTCCGTACATACCACTCAACCAGCTAGGATATATCCATGTATCAGTAAATCATTCCAAGAACTTTGTTGACCCCGACAGTGGTGCACACACCAATACCATCGAAGGCGTGTGGGCTTTGGTCAAGAAGAAGTTGAAGTGGATGTGTGGTACCCTGTATGAATACATACCCAGCTACTTGGATGAGTTCACCTGGTTTCGGAACTTCGGAAAAGACCAAGCATTTGAGCAGTTGCTGAAAGACATCGCTGAACAGTTTCCACTGCAGTAAAATTGAAATTACAAACGGCTCCTTTAGGAGCCACCACATATTAAAAGTCAATGATCAATAAAGAGTTTAAGCTTCCCAATCCTTTATAATTATAATAATTATAATGATTACATATTATTGGACAATGAAAGCAGCCATCAAAGTAGTCTTCTTGCAGGTAAAGTTCCTCGGCTTTAAAGATGCATTGCATGATTCGTGATGGAATTGTTGACCCCATTCATTGTAACAAAAAGGACCAGTGCGAATCGGAACAATGTTTCTTCTCAGGAACAAATGTTAGCCAGGTATAACTAGATAAGCTTAAATTAAATTGCTTCTCTCTTTTGCGTCAAATATTGTTTATTTCAAAAGTATTTAGTTAACACACAAACAAAATATTACATGTATCAGGCCTAATTTTCTGCTGTCATTCCTTTTGTGATTGTTTTCATACAAATCAAATCAGCGAAATTATGAAAATTAGACCTTGCAAATAGTTAGATAATTGACGTTTTTAATGATGATGATGTTGTTGGTGATTATGATAAATAAGAAAAATAAAATTTGCAAAAGTACCAGGATTTGAATAGGTGTAAGGACGTCAGTATGGTGCCTGTGATTACTGGTGCCCTTGGAATGGTGTTTACCAGCCTGGGGAAATGGTTACAGGTGCTGGACATAGCCAATGAACTAGAGCTGCTACAGAAAGTATGCCTCGAAGCTTAGAAGAGTATTAGACATGCGATACTACAGCATTGAGAAGAGGGAACGTAGGCACCCAAGGCCACAGGACATGGCCAGCAGCCAATAATAACTTCCAATATTAATAAATGTGAAACACTGAATAATAATGATAATAACAACAATAATAATAATTTTTAGTTGCTTGACCAACTTAAGTATTAAGTGAAATCAGTGTTTGAGACAACGGTAATGCAACATGTCTTTGTATTTATTTTTGCTGCTTTACTTGAGCCTTAACTGTCATAATCCGCTGTTTCTTTCGTACAGGAGTTTACTGTTTAAAGATTGTCCGATTTTTTTGTTGTTATTGCAGGGAAGGGTCTGCTTTGCTGAGAAAAATTTCAATGAGTTTCAGCACAGGACACAGTGTCGCATAAAGATGAAACCACTTGGTAGATATTAAAGAAATCTCAAGCATAGTTGGATGGTGAAAAACGCAGAGAACTTTAAAAGCTCATGTGGGATCAGACATTATCCACACTCGTCTCTATCCATAGTTGCCAAGAAGAGGATGGGGCATGTGAATTTGTAGTTAGCATTTGTGGGCCACATGAAAGGGGTGTTTAAGTGTACCATTTACTTATTTGGATTTCTTGTCCTTGAATTCGAAAATACTTGCGCAAGGAACAGGGGTGTTATGTGCAATTCATAGTAATCAAGATCAAGGAGACAAAACTTTGTGCTTAAAAACGTTCTGAAAGGCAATTTCTTGCTTTACCAGCTTTCTAGTCTGTTATCAGGATGCTCTTTATCCCATACAGATGGAAATAAAATATTGCATTATTCTGTTCAGTATTTGTCCGAGATCATTTTGTGCAGTTTTCGCGGCCAAAATCGTGATATATGGCCTGTCTAGTTGTCTTTGCATACTTGTCACACTCAGTTTCAAATGTTTGGTTACATTATAACATGCCTTAATTAAGGAGTTGTAAATCACAATTGAGAGTGGAAGCTCAATGCAAAAGCCTTGTCACTTTCTCTGTCACTAAACTCTGAGGATGGCACAGTCTGTTAGTGCATGGCCTTGGTGCAAGAGGACCTGAGTTCGATTCCCAGATCTCGCATCCTTGTTTCGACTCCTTTCCTTTCCGTGTAGCCAAGTTGCTTTAAATACCTGTAAAACGGAGCACTGATGAAGAGGGGGAGAGTAAAATGAGCGCACCGTCGACCTCGAGTTTGTCAGGAATTGAAAGTTACTGTTACGAGTTATCGACGTTAAATATGGTCGTTGTAATTTACTTTACTTTACTTTACTTTTGAGGATGTCTTTTTTGTTTTTGTTTTTTATAGTTAAAATAGCCAGAGGTCTTCTCCATATTCAACGAATTTAAATCACAAAAAAGTCTCAATTTAGGGCGTGCATGCTTCAGAATGCTTAATCTTAAGCAACACTACTGCTTTCTGTAGGGTAGTTTCTTTGAAGGCTATATTGGCTAGGCGAAGTACCATAATAAGATTGATGAGGTATTTGGTGCATCTCCATGAAAAACATTATAGACAGCAGCAGTAGTGTAAAGACGATGCATTGGTTAACAGGTGTCTAATTAAAGTCATGCTCAAAAGGAGTATTGTGAGAATGCTTTGGCTCCATAAAAGTGAGTCGAGCATATGCATTCTGCATGAGGCGAAATTGAAGGCTATTCATAGTTCAGTCTACTTGTGATGAAGTAAATTGGACACATGTCTGAGTAGATTGTCTAGACAAGTATTTTCTAATCCCCCAAATGTTATAATTGTAATAAAACACTGTGTTACATGGTTTAGAAATGTGATCCTTCATGCTGTGGTTGGCGTCACGCCATACTCCTGAATTCCTGACACATAATAGGCAACCACCCAACTCAATTACAGTGTTGCTGATGTGGTGGTGTCCAAGAACTAAAACCTAGCAATTGCATTAGGAAACTAAGAACTGTACTTACTACACACAAAACCATAATGGTGGGTAGACACGAGGGGTCATGTTGCAGGGACATATTGCAGCGACAAAAAAAATTGTGTAGTGCACACTGATGCGACATGTAGCAGGGACAAAATCACAACATGTGCACACACATGAAAATGTTGCAGATACATGTTTCAGGGATATGTTGCAGCGACATGTCCCTTCATAACTGTGCAACGCCAATTTCGGGGGTTATTTTGTCCCTGCGACGTGTCCCATGAAGTTCAGCTTGTTGAACCAGAGGTTCCTTGCAATGGGCAATTTCTACAGAGAGTTTGTTTAGCGCCCATGTTGTTAATGTCTGTTTCAGGGTAGAGTTGAGAGGCAAAAGGAGTCAAGTATTATATTTTGTCTTTGCTCCATCCACTGCAAAGAATAAATAAACATTTTGTGGTTGTTAGATTAGTTGTCGCTTGAGTGTTTAATAGGTTCAGGATCCTGTATGCAGTTATCCCTGTGGTCTTGAATTTTGCAGGCGAGGTGTTTCATCAGTGTATTTATAACAGTAGCTCTGTACCTCTCCTAGTAGGGTAAACAAATACCTATGCTGAAGCAGTGATGGCACAGTGCTGAGGGTAATCCCCTTCACCAATGTGGCCTCCTGGGTTCGATTCCCAGACACATGTGGGCTGCATTTGTTTCTTCTCCACTCTGCTCCTCAAAAACCAACCTACAATATGGTAAGAGTTGAGTTTATTTAATATTTGTACAGTGTCGCAAATGATTGCCCCTGTGCTAAACACAGTTGGCACATTATTATTATTATTATTATTATTATTATTATTATTATTATTATTATTATTATTATTATTATTATTATTATTGTTGTTGTTGTCTCTTTTATCACAGTCTGTGGTGGTATCTTTTTGTGCATCAGCCGGGCACAAACCATGGACCTGGAGCATCAGTCATGCAAGTCAGTTATTCTGTTTATAAAGTAAGCACCTTTGTGAGGATTTGCGCAGATCCCAGCTGGCAGGTCTTTTGAATCTCTGTCATAGTTGCTCTCTGTGATACTTTCATCATGTTTTCTACCATCCCCTTCTCTACTGTACCAAGTGCACCAACAACCACAGGGATCACTATGGTTTTCATGTGCCACATTTTCTGTATTTCTAGTTCAAGGTCTTTGTACTTGGTTTTCTTTTCGACCTACTTCAGTGCAATATTTAGATCTGAAGGGGCAGTCATGTCAATCAGTTTACAGGTGGAAGTCACTGAGTCTTTCACGATGATGTCTGGTCTATTAGCTCTTATAGTTCTATCAGTATTGACTAGCATGTCGCACATGATGGTGTTGTTGTCTGTATTGTGCACCACAGTCTCATTATTATTATTATTATTATTATTATTATTATTATTATTATTATTGTTATTGTTATTGTTGTTGTTGTTGTTGTTGTTATTGTTATTATTATTATTATTATTATTATTATTATTATTATTATTACCCTTAGCTTGATCTTTTCCCTAACTATTACGCTTCCTATTGGTGGATAGCGCATTTTTGTAATAATATTTCGAGAACACGTGATACGTTCCAGGGTTATTACTGGCTGAGAAATTTGTGTCTTTTTACCCCTTGACCCATAACAAAAAATATACACAAACACTGTCACTCGTCAAAGTTCATACTGTCATACCCCACCCCTCGATAACCCATAGATGTAACGCATGACACGTGTGGGTGAATCTTCGTTGCCGTGGTAACAACCCCTTGGATCCATTACCCCCGTCTCCATTTTTGTTTTGTCCACCCCCTCTAAAATGTTCAGTAAATCTACTATCCGTGTCACGCATGACAATCGTGGGCGGAGCTTGTAACTCATGAATTTTTTTGTTTGTATCCTCTAGGGTTGCCCCTCCCCATTTGAAAGTGCACACAACAGAACTCGGTGAAAAGATTGCGCTCGTGCTCAAGATCCCATCTCGAAATAACCCATACTTAACATATAGACTTGCAAGACACGTAGTGCCCTTCGAATCGGGCTATAGACCGAATGCGCTAAGCGCCCAAGCCCTTCCGATCTAGCGCGAAAGAGAGGCTTATTGTGACAAAACAAAACCTTGACCTTCTGAATGTTGCAAATTATGGTAGCGTTCCTTTTAACCAATCCAGTTTCGGATCTAGTGAATCCAGATTGTTTCAATTTTCGTTTCAGCCGGAACGAAAATCTAAAAATAGATTACGCAACAACGCCAAGGGGCCTGGTAACCATTTCTTTTTCAAAACAAACATGGCGGGCATAATTCGCCGAGCGCCACTAGCATTTTTCTCGTTGTTGGAGGAACTTCTCCAAGGGCCAACTGATGAAACACGCGATAAAAAGGAAGACATCCTTATGTTTATGATGCTCGAGGAGTTTTTGAGAAATTGTAGAAACGCTGAAGTTCGCACTGAGTCGTACGTTGAGAGAATAGTTCCAGCTATGTCAGATTCGTCCTTTCGCCAGCACTTCAGACTTTCGAGACCGACGGCCCAAAGGCTTGTCAACATTTTGGGAACCTGCCCTGAGATCCCAGTACCCCGAGAAAGAGGTCGTCCTACTGTTGAAATTGAAAAACAGCTGCTAATAACGGTTTGGTACCTTGGAAACCCTGAGTGCATCAGGTCAGTGTCAGACCGGTTTGATGTGTCACGTTCAACCGTGTTGAGAGTTACCACGAGAATCTGCAACGCACTTGTGAACAACGTTGCTCCTGATTTTATCCAGTGGCCTTCTGGAGACAGGTTAATGCGGACTATTGAGGGTTTCAGTGAGAACAATGGTTTACCTCGATGCATTGGGGCCATTGATGGCACACATATCCCTATAAAGGCGCCACATGACCATCATGAACATTACATAAACAGAAAAGGGTTTCATTCAATGCAGCTTCAGGTAGTTTGTGATGCTGACATGATATTCACCGATGTTTACTGTGGCTGGCCTGGAGCAGCGCACGATGCACGCGTTCTGAGAAACAGCCCTTTATTTCATAATGCAGAGACCAGAACAAATGACATACTTCCAGGACAAACGTACATCATTGGAGATGCAGCCTATCCTTTAAAAACCTGGTTGATGACAGGATTTAAGGACAATGGCCATCTTACTGCACAGCAAAAGCGTTTTACAAATCGTCTAAGTTCAAAACGGATGGTCGTTGAACGTGGCATTGGTCTTTTGAAAGGAAGATTCCGGAAGTTGAGAGTCATGGTGGATATTGACAGAATCAGGTTTTTACCAAAATTAGTTATAGCAGCATGCACACTCCACAATTTCTGCATTTATTCAAATGATGAAATAGATGATTTTCTACAACCTCTAGACGATGATGATGATGCCAATAACTTTGTTAATATTTTTGCTGATGACAACAATGCTGTTCGAAAGAGAGCTGAAATCATGGACATGATTTGCTGAACTTTTGCACTTCATCTCTGTCTGTATGGTGCAAAACAATACATTTTTAAGACAAATAACTAATACAAGCAGGTTCCAAAAAGGAAGGCTTCACTGGGAGGGTGGATAGTCTGCACAAGAGGGGTACCTTTTTCAGTCACACTAAGTGGTCAATTCATTTCATTATTTTATTTGTAAAAGGGTTTTAAGTGAAAAATGAACAAAGGAGATGCAACATCCCTGTTGTGGTCAGTGTAAAACCCAGACTGCAGACTGCAGACCTAGTGACCGCTTCTGTAGGTATGTGATAATTGATCATAATACAGTAAAAACCCTCATGTAAGAACCTAGAAAATTAAGAACCTCCTGGCAGAAATTTGCTACTTTAATACCCCAAAATATAAGAACCTGTTTTGCCAAACTCTAAACAAGTAGGTTCTTACACGTGGGTTTTTACTGTACTTCCATTTTACAAGTTATATGTAAGGGTTAGGGTTGTAACCTCCGGTAAAGCATTGCCATAGCACAACTTTCAAGTACCCTTCTCCCTCCCTTTTCACAGACACTTTCAGCCTGGAAAGGCTATTATTTACCAGTCTGCTGTTATAAACTCAGCTTGACTGTCGAGCCAGTTTTTTTTTTATTTTCTAACCCTCCAATTATTTTCTGCAGCATACTTTATTATAATTACTCTAAAATGAAAAAGGTCAGGACAAATCAGAGCAATTGATTTTGAACTATGTAATGGATTTGGTACATTGCGAGTGTGCTCATGGATAAATTAATTGCCAAGTAAGTTATTGCACATTGGTTTTGTTCTGAATAAACCCTTTGATGAAGGGTAAAAGGATGAATGTGGGCAAACAAGCAAGATTCTTAAGAGGCTTGGCTGATCATAATGTGGCCTTCCGAAGCAAGTTCTTAAGGACAATGAAAGCAATAGCCTCCATTGAATGGAGGGTATTGTTTTAACATTTGGAACTAATGTTAGTTACAAA
>OX421457.1:20729991-20737491 GCA_949126865.1 Montipora capitata | reverse complement strand
AAGGCAGACAATACCACAGAATCCTTTTCCAGCGAGAATTTTATTGAAACAAACAACATATTTGCTCTTAGAGGCGAAAACCTCTTCCTATTTCATTGCGTGCGTGAAGACAAGAAACTCAATTGTGTCAAATTACCATGTACTTCAGGTAAATACTGCTCACTTTGATTTCGTCTCGACGGGCGATAGATTGTTGTCGAAGTCCAGTACTCGTCGCTTTTGAGATTCATGCCTAGTTTATCCAACTGACTTTCCATTATTGAGCTCCACAAGGGTATATTTTGTTTAAGGATCCACTAAAACGCCATTCGCGTTGCATGACTTTCGACGCCATTGCAGGCTAAGTTAATGATTCTACTGTGTCCACCAGAGAAATCTATGCAGTTCCACTACCCTCTCGATCCTAAGAAAATACCCGCAGAAGGCTCTATACACAAAGAGACCACTTACCAGGGGAGTGACAGGAAAGACTTTTACCGACACGTAAAAAAAAAAAAAGAAAAAAAGAAAACAAACAAACTAAACGAAGACCTCGACTGGGTGTTTGCCCATAGGCAACCCAGTAAAAAGTGCTGTTTACAAGATAGACGAAGGAAAGACGAAAGCTTTTATTTCTTACTCTTTCTGAGATGTTTCACCGTCGGTTTTGCGTTTAAATCTAGAAAGAAGGAAAAATAGGCGCGACCCTTTGACGTCATATCAACGAACTTTGAAAAAAATCAAAACAACAAAAGAAGGGTAAAAAAGATTATCACTACCATGTGATGACGACATGTTATGGGTAATATCCTTTGGTAAAAAAGACAATGGAAAAAGGAAAAAAACAAACGTCATGATATCACATACTCAAATAGGAAAGAACACTTGCATACGTAACCAATGACTTGGAACTTTCCCCAAAAACTGGGAATAACAACTCGGAAAGGGAATGTCCCGTAGAACTAAGCAAGACTGTATAAAAACAGCAGTGCGATCTCTCGATCTCAATCAAGTTTCAAGAAGCCCCCAGGTAAGAATCTCGTCAGATTCACGAAAAATGGACGAAAAATACACTGCTGAAGTTATCGCCCTAAAATCAGCGAGTGATGTTTTACGCAAAACAATTGTGTATCTATACGAACAACACAAACAATGGAGTGAACGAAACAAAGGAGTCATACGTCTCGCGAATCAATTACATGACACCATTCAAGAGGTCGCGTCTCTAGAGGCCCAAAACCGACAACTGGAAGAGAGTCTTGCTAGAGCCGAAAATAGAATCGCGCAGTTGAGTTTGATGGCAAGTAACGGAAATTCTTCTCGGGGAGCCATTGTGACGCCTGGAGTGTCAAAAAGGTCTTGGTGTGTCTCAGCCAAGAAAATGCAAGGCTCAAAAGGGTCATACAGCAAATGACAGCCAAAAATTCAGAGGGCGCGATAGATTTGGCGACAGAAAATTGCGAACTGCACGGCGTCATCATGGAATTAAGGGATGATAGAAATGGAAAAAGACAACAGGAACTCGAGAAACTGTTGCATAATATTCAAGACGAAAATGTAGATGGTTTAAAGCATCAAAATATGCGTTTGGTGCACGAAGTCAAAGAGCTATCGAGAAAGCTGGACATCAAGCAAGTATTTTGTGAAACCATCATCACCGAAAACGAGACTCTAAAAAGAACAATGCAATCGTCAGAGGGCGAAAAGATGGTCTACGTGCGCGAGGTAAAGTCAGTAATCGGGAATCAGCGCAAGAGGTCATGAGTCAAGTTTGGGACGAAAAGAGCAACGGTTCTAACGAAGAAAGCGACAACGATGACTTGGAAGAAAAACAAAACGGTGGCGTTTGGGACGAGGATAGCGGTGATGTCGATGACGACGACCATAGCAAAACACTTCGAGGTGAAGATGTGGAAAAACGGATAGAGAAAGAGAAAGGTTTGCGAATGGAAAGCGATGCTGCCGGGTTACGCCAACAGGTCCGAGACTTGCAAAGACGTGTTGAACACCAACACGATCTCGAAGCTGAAAAAGTGAATGCGCTGACGGCGGAAATCGAACAAGCTAAACAAGAGAGAAACGCCCTGCAACAAGAAAAAGAACAGCTACAAGAGCAGACAAATCAGATCGGACAAATTATCAGGGACCGTGACGCGGAGGTAAAAAATCTCAAAGGAGAAGTGAATGGTTTGCGTACGAGTCTTTCCAAAGCTATTAATGCGCGTGAGGTCTTACAGAAGGAATTGGATGAATCGCGAGATGAAAATAAGTTAATGCAAGAAGCTCTCATAACTTACGAGAGGGATTTTAAAAGGGAATGCGACGAAAAAAGAGACACCATGCATCAACTACAAGAAATGGAGGCAAGACTAAAACACGAAATGGACAAACATACAGAACTGAACGGGCGATACAGAGAATTGATGCGACGAGTATCGTCTTCGCTAGGTGCTTGTCAAGCTCGAGTATGTCCCAACGAGACTTCCCTACCGGATACACTCCAGCCCCCGAGGCGTTCGGTTCGACCGGTTAATGAATTGCAATGCCCCGTTTGCCACGGAATATTTCCTCACTATTTGTTAGAGGATCACATGAGAGATTGCTCTGACGAATAAAATACGAGTTTTTTGAATGTAATCTAGAACGATATATTAAACAAATGTTTACTCGCTCACATGCATAATGTCTTTATATGTAAAAGTAGAGATGACAGTTTTGGATAGGTTCGTTTTGGTCGGGGTTATCTTAAGCCTCGCGACGGATCCCTGTATGACACTCGAACCAATAGAAAGGATATATAAAGAGATCGAAGGAGGGGCGGTCAAACTTCATTGTTCCATTAGCAATCCTCCACCAAACGAAGAACGGAGCAATTCGTCGGCCCAAGGTGTTGTTAAAATTACGGGGTTCGTATCCAGTCTCTCTTTCGGTGTACACGGCATTGCATTAGAGACAAGAATGCAACCTGGCGATAGGCGCGCATATTGCAACTCGACGGTGAAAGTTATTCATTTGCCGATCATCACCCTGGACAAGTTTGTCCAAGAGATGTTTCAAGAACGCATGGCTACGCTGATATGAACAGTAAGGGGCGAGAATATGGTTTCTGGGATAGCAACATTTGAGTTTTATTTAGATGACATATTCTTGCAGAGAAAACAAAGAAAGTATTTTAATGCTACGGTCAGCAGCGCTATCCATAGTAAATTTGATGGTCGATACTGGCGGTGTAAGGCCAAAGTGTGGATGAATTCGCGAAATGGATCACTGAACTCGCGTCATCCATGGACGCTTTCTACAGCTCTCGGTACTAGACCGTCCAAAAAGCGGTCATGCGAGGACAAGGGCAATTTTTCGAGTACCACCCTCGTCTATGGGGTAACTCGAGTGGTGCGCACTGTCACGACCACGTTTACAACCACAAAGATAGCAAAAAACTGTTTCGAGCAAAACAATCGCCCTATTGTGATACACTATAGCCGTTCTTCCGCATACGTTCGCCGATGGTATGCAAAAACAATGGTTGTTGGGCTCTGTCTCCTCGCCATACGATTGGCGATTGACTATCTATCTGGTCGAGGGTAGTAACTAAAAATAAAAACAACTCAAATGAATTATCGTTAGCGATTTTATTGACTGTTATGTACAATTGAACAACCGGAGACTATTAAAGAGAAAGTTTGATTGATTATTTATTTTACAGTCTTTTTATTCCACTCGTATGTACAATGTTAACCACCACACCTCGTGTTGCATGGGTCGTGATTACGCTGGCTTGGGTGCAAACCCAATCGTTGAAATGCGAACAACATTCGTGTGCGGGTCACATAAAAGACATTTTGACCATCGATGTTAGCACTACCACGACCAAGACCATTTGGATAGCTCCAGACGACGTGTTCGTTTCCCGTATACCGAATCAAAATGCCATCTCGTGTCCGGCAAGTAATCTCAGGGCTGTCGTCAATCACCTTTGACAACGGGGAATGCATGAATACGACTAGTTCCACTACATCTAGTCCCATAGCCGACTACAATGCTGCCATCGTATTGAGACCCCGTTCGTCGCGCCTCGATTCTGATACAAGAATGCTTAACTTGACGTTTGCGACTAGAGCTCCATCTGTTGCCGTACTGTTGTCGCCGCCGACATGGGATAAAAAGTTGGAGTTGAACGATCCGTTGTTTGTGGGCTTTTGCGGAAGCATAAAGAAGACACATTTCATTGCTTTGTTGGTAGCAGGTTCAATGACGCTCACCAATTTTCACAACGTACTGACAATCGTCTTACCAGACCCAATTGCCGAAGCATCTCAATCTAAGGAGATCATTTCGACAGTCGACCTTTGGCGATACTTAGATGCTCGAGTCTTGACGAGATTGCGTCGAGCAAGCTACGACCAGGAACCGACTGCTTATACTTGTCCGTCGACGCAATGTCCAGATGCGCACTCTACAACCTTAATTGCTCTCGCCTTTAATTTAGTCGCACTCCTGACAATCTGTATTATCGTCTTACTTGTTCACTCGTGCCGTTCTGTCGAAGCACAAGATCTTGCTCCTTATCGCATACAGGATCATACAGAGCCAACATCGTGAGCCATTTTTCTTTTTGTAAGTCAAATTCGAAAGGCCAGTCGCAACATTTGTCCTTTTGTAATTTACAATCTAATTTACAAGCTTCTTCAATAAACAACTTCAATACACGTGTACCCCTCTTTTCGCGCATCATCATTCCATCTGCCACATGCCACCATTTGATTTTCCCAGAACCTATAACCCCTGTCATGATCCAACAATTCCCAAGGGTCGCGAGGGCTTGAAAGAGAAAGAAAATTGAATATTGCCGGGGTTTAATGTCCGTATTTCGTGCCCGAATTTCGGGAATTTTGTCCGCTAACTTCCTTGTGTGACCCAGAACCCTGGGTCCAACCGGATACCATACTGGTGTCGGAGCCTGCTGGACTGTTAATATATATTTTTTTTTCAGGCTTGTTGAAACTAGATTAATACTGTTTTCGCTTTTTGAGTTTGAGTATACTATTCGAATTAAAGCCGCATCTACGGCGTCTTATTGAATAAATACGAATACATACGGCACATATATAAATCCAGACATAACTAATCCATGACAACAATGCCCGGCAACAATGACATCAATAAAATCCATGAGTATTCAATGGTAATCGATAGGTAATCAGTTGATTAGTCAATAAGACCGTTTATACGAGAGAAAATAAGACGCGGCTTACTCTGGCCGCGGCGTACATAATACGCAAAAGGAACTATTTATACGAGTATAAACTCCCAGGCTAGGATAAGCCGCAGCTGAGGAAAGCCATGAACGTAGATTTTGTACCATTTATACGGGGTGTTCGCGTCTTATATAAGCCGCGGCTTATTTTCTGTCGTATAAACGGCCCTATTGATTACTGCTGATGATCAATGCGTAATCGATGATTAATCGATAGACCACAAGATTTTTGGTGATCGATTAGTCAGCATTGATTGCATCGATTAGTCATTGATAGCATTGATTAGTCATTGATTTCATTCATTACTCATCGATATCATCTCGTAGCTTGGCGAATAAGAACAAAATAAAGACAACGTATTAAATGTAAACAGATGTTCCCAGCTTTATTCTGTCCAGCTTTTGTGAAGGCGTAATTTTGTCAACAGGAACGCTAGTTAAAGAAAAATACGTCTAACCTGTGTTAAGACGTATTTAAAAGAATCGGAAACGAAAAAAAATGATAGTTTTACGTCCTGGACCAAATAATCCAGTTTATTTGTACCTGCGTTAAACGATTTAAAGGTGGTACTCCATGACAATTAGTCGCACGCAAAACATCAGTATAAATGGTCATGTAAATTGAAAAAATCTAGGCTAATATAAGCCGTACTTGGTATGTCACAGGATCGGCTGGCGATAGCAGGCAAGAAAAAAGCCTACAATGGGAACGGACAAGAGAGGCGTATTGCGTGGGAAATGTTTGAAATGTGAAGAGTGTGATGAGTATGAAACTACTGGTACTGTAAGTATTTTGTGTGAGTACTGTGGCCACAGACCAGTCGAACACGAGGTAATTACAAGCGAAGAGGAAACAATGCCAGCAAAAAAACAGAGGCTGGAACCAGTACAAGAAGAGTTAGAAAACGATTTGTCCTGTGATGGAAAAGTGCTAGTAGAAAGCATCGTTAGCAAACCAGACTCAGTTTCAACTTCAGTGTCGCTTTATCTCGGGGATAGTTTTCCGGCAGAAAACACCAGTGCAAGGCCGTCAACTCCCCATGGTATTCCTGAAGAACGTGTAGAGGTAGTGGAAGTGGTAGACGTAGATACCGAACTGAAAAGTCAGCAGTTAAGAGCAAATGAACTTGCAAAGATGGAACCAGGCGTAGCTTTTAATATTAAAAGAAGACAAGGGAAGCTTTTTGCTGAATGCAATGTGTGCTCATCTGAAGTCGTTGTAGGACAAGCGAACCAGGATCTGAGTTTGTTAAAGCTGCACATTACAACCTCAAAACACAAGTTAAATACAGCCATTAGCCGGTCCAGAAGTTCAGAAATACCAAAAGAAATTCAAGATCTTCGAAATCAGATTCAATGCAAATTTCCCAAAACTTTTCACTTTCAAGGGGAGGAGGTTTTGTGCCGTTCCTGCAATACATCATTTGCTATTTCACAAAGATCCCTTCTCTTCAATTTGAAACAGCATGTTGAAGGACGTGGTCATCAGCAGAAGGCCTCCTGCATTGGCTCAGTGGCTGACATTGCCTCATTTTTCCATAAATCAGCTCGCACACAAGATGAGAGCAAATGATCTAACACAAAAGGTCCTGGTAAGCAACTTTGTCATGGATTCTTTTTTTTTCTATTAATGAAACAAAGCCAGGTGAAGGCAATAGTAAAATTTCCTGGTATCCAGAGCCACATTACAGATTTGTTAGAATTTGTAAGGAAAGCTCCAAAGAAATAACGGGGACATTTCGAAGTTCTGAATGTTTACGCTGTGCAGACATGGGGACGTTTAAAAATGATATGTGCTCTGCTTGTGAGGGTGTGCCCAAACTTCCGTCTTTCAAGAAACGCCTTTTATTGCGAAGTGAAAGAATTGGTTCAGATGGTAATAGAAACAGCTCCAAAATTCGAAATGACTTCCTTTCCACATATGAGATGCAACAGAAATTAAAAGAACAGAAGGAAAAGCTGGAAGATACAGAATCTCAGTTGTTTTTTCTCAAGTCCAAGAATTTAAGGCTGAGAATGCGAAAGCGTTCTTTAGATGAAAAATTGGCCGAGTTCGCAAGACGTGGCTCGATGAAAGCCATTTGCCACAATCTTGATAAGGCAGCAGAAAACGGCTATTTGAAGGATAGAAACACCCTTGTCGGTGTACTGCAAACTGTTGCAAGAAACTTTCATGTTGAGAAGAACGGGCGCCGTTACCAGTCCTCTTTTAAGCTGTTTCTAGAGGTTCTGCTACTTTGGGGTGGGCCAAGAATTGCGACATTTGT
>OX421457.1:20679991-20724991 GCA_949126865.1 Montipora capitata | reverse complement strand
CTTTCATCGTCGTCGTCTACGTATATTTCGTCCAGACGGGCAATATTAAGGTTTTTCAGCTGTGGTTTCAAACGTTGGAAGGCAATGGCTTCTCTGTTAGTATTCGCACACTCAAGGTACTTGGGCCTTGAGTATTTTTCCATTTTTTAACTTACCTCCACAATACCGTAGTTTCCTTCACGCGCTTCCATTCTCATGAGATCTGAACAGACCATGACGTTTATATTCTCTCACTTTCGGTGCCACATAAAACAGATACATGGCAAATCGCGTCAGATATAACCCCAGGGGCTGTGGTCCATCACCTTCCCACCACAATGTCGTCTTAGGAGTAACCATCACTGTTTTCTGTTTATCGGGGTCGTCCATGCCACTCGAACGTAACTGAGACAATGCCACCAACAATGCCTGTATGACAGTAAACGCGTGAGTGGCAGCGACATTGGGGTGAATGATGGCCGTATTTAAAGTACAACCTTGCATGGCATACACTGTCATTCCCAATGCCGTCTTGATATTATAATAGGAATACGTCAGTTTGGAAACCGGGCGATTCAGGTTAGGTCGTAGACGTTCAGATTGTATCATGTAACGTTGGTATGATTTATAATCGTCAAGGTAGATGGTCTCAGAGGAGGATGTTAAGATGTATTCATTTCCATTCATCAACTGGATGACGGGATGTCCACCTCGGTTGGACAGGCCTTTTAATTTACCAACAGCACCGTTTACCACTCCTTCTAAAATGTCTCTGTTTTCTAGGAATCGTACTGGGCAGTCAACAAAAAAGCGAGTGTCACAATCTGGTCGTCTTGCAGATAAAATCTGCAATCTTTTTCTGTACGTTTTCTTTACCGTAGACAAGACATATTTTTTCTTTACTTGGTTCGTACTTTTCCTTGCCATTCAATTCGATAATTTTCTTGTCGTCTATCTCTTTTAAAACTCGGTCAGTGTATTGGGTGATGTCTCTATTGCTCGTAAAACTTAGCGGAACGAATGGCATCACGTACGGGTTCATGGCCAGCGCTTTTCCATCGGACCCATCGGTGGATTTTAGTACACATTTTTTAAGCAACGACACGTCATCATCCGACAAACTGTTCGTAGCCATGCGATCCAGGAGCGCCCCATACTCGAGATCCCCTTCTTGGCGAATATTCGTTTTTAACCGCAAAACGCGATCGACCCATCCACCCTTAGAAGTTTTGGTGGTCCACTTTCTGTTTTCAAACAAAAACACAGGATTTTGGCGAGTACCACTACCAACGGGAGGCAGTTGTTGAAAATCACCGACAAACACCATTACGATACCACCAAACGGTAAATGTTGATATTTGGCGTCCCGCCAAAATTTTGCGATTCCATCTAAAATCTCGACCATAAATCCACTCACCATGGATACTTCGTCGAGAATCAAAACTTCAACGTGTGCAACCGTGGGAACACCAACACAAGCTACATCACAGTTGTTATTTAAAAACTTTCTGCGGTTGGCGTCATTACGTTTAATGTAAAAGGACATAAAGCTTTGACTCGTACTACTACCTTCTCCGATCTTCTTCATATAATCATTTTCGACCTTCCTCAAACCAAAAGCGCTGTGTACCGTGGTCGGGGCAAGGCTGTTCAGTAATTCATTCGGTATGAGTTCCCGATCAACGGCCTTTGTAAGTTGATTCAAAGCGTTGCGTCCTATGTTCACTACAGCAGCACCTGTAGAACCCGTGACGATCAACTTGGTACCTTTGTCATACAATTTTTTAATTACTCGATTCATACAAGTGGACTTGCCCGGACCAGGAGATCCAGTGACAAAAACGTTTTGGCCTTCTTCTACCCAGCGCACCACTTCGTCTACGTACAATAGATCAAAGTGCTCTTTTACGTATGCCGCGTCCAGCACCTCTTGATCGTCTTCATCTTCGGGTTCCGAGCAGACTACAAAATCATCAGATTCTTCTTTCGGAAAATTTTTGCTCCCAGTCCCAATCATCGTCCCACTCGTCGTCCCACTTTAGCACTTTATTGGTCGCTTCTATTTCGATTGTATAATCCGGATCTGGAGAAGAACGCTTCATCGTTGTGCGTACCCTATTGCCTTGGCCAACAGGCAATGCAAATTATACCGTGTCAAGAAGTGATCTCTGTAATACTCTACAGGAAAAATCAATTCGTTGTCGTCGGGTCTATGTTCGCATCGTTGCACTATAATATTAGGTTGATACCCAAACACTTTGAGGGCATGAAATGTTTGTGTGAGAACTGGTTTGAAATTCTGGTCTTCGAAGAGCGACCAATCGACAACCAACGCAATGCCTTCCAGACACCTTTGTTCCCTGACGGCTTCGTTTAAAACAAATTGAAGACCCGTTTTTAGAGACTCTGTGTCTGTCTTCTGAGAGTATAGCGGCCATTCGATGACCACTAACTCTGTTGAATATTCTCCTAATTTTCGACACCGAATTGGTATGATTCCGTGTTGTTCTTCTCATATACGTATCCCCCTTTTCACACTGGCTATATCATTTGGTTCCAACGTACAAAGGGCGTCATAAACGTCATTCCCATGAACGACGAATACATACATCCGGGATGTGTCGGAAAGACCCCTTACGATGCTCGCTGCTACTCTGTTTATCCATCGCTGTACGAACCTGCCAGCATCTCTCATTAACTTAGCCATCCCGTTTTTATTTATCAAATGAATGACTCATGGCATTTGAAAAAGATCACAGCCTGCTCGTCAATGCATTAAACGTTCTTCGGTCGGGAGCACTTTGACAAGGTAAACTCTTACCTTCCACCCACTTCTGAAACACTGAAACTAAATAAGTGCATCGCCGTGTGTGACACGATTCGCGAGTTAAAGACTACACACGATGTGAAGGTACACCCTAAAGATGGCATATACCTTTGGAATCTTTCCTTACTGCCCATTAAAGACCCAAAACATCCTTCGTACCAAGCCCACAATAAAAAAATACGTCAACACTTGAACGATGTGCAACGATACCAAAAGGCTAGACGACTTCTTAGGAATGACTTTGAGTGGTGGTCAAACACAAGTGATGACACAAAACGCAAAGTCCACAAATGGTTAAATTCTGATCGTTCTAGTGATGATGTTGACGTACAAAATGTGATCCACGTCGCCTCTCGGAGACTTGCATCTTGAAGATCGATTCAGATATGTTTTCCTTGTTTCCATTGACGTTGGTGACTGCCGGGTTGGGAGTTTATTATCAAGACTCTTGTCTGGTTCCCTATGCTTGTCTTGGACGTTCTGGTCTCTTGTTGTACGTGGTGTGCAACAAACCTATGTGTCCTGTAAATTACACGGCCATCGACCTCAGAGAATGCAAAAATACAACCGGACCAGCTAACGAGTCAGACACTTGGCTCGATTCTGGATGCGCTCTGTTGGGGGGAGGATGTACTCGACGATTTGTCAAGTCCCCCAAAGACGACCCTTGGTGTGTACCCGTGGAACTAGACAACAATGGACAGTATGCTCCTGTCGCACGTACGGGTACTACCCATTGCCGAATTGAATGCGATCAAGATTATGGTGTCTTAGACGGAAATGGGACCGTGTCTTGCGCCTGCCCGCCGCCTTCACCACAAATGGCCGCGAAATGGGATTGCGAATCCAAGATCACCGACAAGCTTCCCGATAATGCGAATCATTTTTTTTGTCAATCGCCCTTACCTTGTAACTCGACTAGTTGTCCATGTATCCCTCACAGTGGAGTCATGGCCATGACGATAGACTTGAAAACAGGGAAGCGAAACGTTCGCGCCACACATGACATTTTGGAACTCTTTCCCGTGTCACCCTGTACCAAGGAAAGGAAATGCCCCATCGGATGGCATCGCAAGAAGGCTGATGGATATGGAGTAACGGCACTGGCAAATGGGTTCCGGTTCTTGCGTCCCTCTGAAGACATGTTTTATCAACCCATTGGTCTTCCCATGGCAGCATGGCGACCAGACAGTTGTGTTTGCTTAGAAGATTGCAAAAGCAACTTTCCAAAGATCTTATGTGTGTTACCGGGGTCGTTTCGACAACCGATGAGATGTATTCCATCTTCTTATCTCGAGAACCCTGTGGACATTCTCGATCAGATATTGTCTGTGATCTGGAAGAATAAAACAATGACCAGGATTGGAACGTCCAACAACTTGAATTGGACTTGCGTTTCCAATCACGATGAACATTGTCAAATTCCTTCATCTATACCACTGAAGTCGTCCCCGGAGTGTCTTTGTCTAAGTTCCTGCACCCCATCTCTACGCCCCTGTGGAGCCCGTCGCTACTGTCTGTTCAAACACTATGATTCCAAAACAATGGACTTAGGATTGTGCAGACTTTCTATGGGTGGGACTCAGAGTGTCTGGGCCATGGCTCCATGTCAAGGAAAGACCGATACCTGTCATCCGAATGTCACCGTGGAGAATCTTAATTTTTTCAAAAAAAGGTGTTTTCCCTGGGTTATCACTATTACACCGACCAGAAGTTTTTGCAGCCCTTGTCCATAAAGCGCCCTCTACAAAGAGGAGAATGCGTCTGTGTTGATCAGTGTTATGAAGGAACGCCTTATCTAAAGTGCCGTCTTGATTGGCGCTTTCGATGACATCGGCGTATTTTTGTTGGTAAACCAACCACAAGGAAAACGGAGCGCATTCTCCCTCTCTGCACATGGTGTTGTCAAGCAACGATATGCGCATCTTTGCACGACCTCCAGTCAAGATCGTGACGAGATCTCTGTCCGCATCGATCTTGTTCTTTCCGGTAAAAAAGATGCCCATGGGACGAAAGAGATCATATAGATCCCGAGGGCCAGTGCACAATGCAAGTAATGCTTCTACTCCGGGTGCTGCCTGACTTCCTCCATTCACCGTGGTCGGTCGACTCCACCCATAAATCTTTTTTTAATGATCGGAAAGAGCAAATGCCTCTGCATCCGTTGCTACAACGGTCTGTCTCAATTGTTTTACTTTCGTGGTATAGGCTGCGATGTGTTCTTTAAGCCCTGCAAACGTGATGCATGTTACTAGTCCTCCATACGGAGGTAGATTGATGTCGGATTCTTGGTAGTCCTGTGTCAGGTTTTTCACGAGTTCTTCGCGAAAAGCGTGTTCTTTTTCCTTCATAGAAAATCAGTTGACAAACACGTATCCATCTTGTAAACGTTCCACGGTGTCGTAAGGATCATCCCTGGAAACGCGACTCAAGACGCTGACAGCCCTAAGTCTAAATGCCAGACGCCCATCACCGTGAATCGTGGATTGTCCCAGTGGCCCGAAAGAGTTCAACAACACGGTTCGAGTCACTGGATTCTCTTCTTCGTTTATGGGAACGAATGAATTTCTTTCGTAGTCTCCTCTTTGCAAGGCAAACCTTTGCAAATTCTCAAACTTTGAAAACTCGAGATCTTGTTGATAAGGCCCAATATCCAAGACCAAGGTTTCACATAAAAATTACTAAGGGGACGTTTGGGCGGCGGAATGCTAGATTGGGCATTTTTCGCCTCCTCCCATGTTTGCTTTCGAGACTCTACTAGGGAAACCGACGTCAGATCCATTTCTTGGTTCTTCTCAAGACTTCCAACAATGCACCATGGTGTTTTTGTCAACACCTGGGTCAACAGATGGCGGGGTCAGAAAAGGGTATAGTCCTCGAGTGCACAGATTAACACCGGGTTCTACAGGAGGCACTTCGCTTATGCACCGAAACGCTAAGGCCAACCTTGTCACATTCATTGCGATCTCGTCCGATGTACATAAATGGCCTTTCGTGTGCATCTTCCCTGCTTGTTGTAATAATAGCGCATCCTTTTCTTTCAACTTGTTTTCAGACCATCGATGCATTATCGAGTGGACCTCTGCATCCAGGGCCTTCCAATCAATTCTTTTACTCACTTCAATCAGTTGTTTCAACTGACATCTTTCGTGTACATAGGAAATTCCGGGTGGGGGTAGGCGTCTGTTTCCTTCGATAAAGTCGAGCATTTCTATAAACAACTGAGCTCTCTTGTTGTGCTCCTACAGTTTCTTGGCTGTCATCCGGGAACGAATGTGGTATTCATTGATCTCGTTTAACTTTTCCGTGATACTTTCGAGAGTTACAGTTTTTGTCACCCGGAATTCTCTGCAAGAGACACACCAAAACGTACAACAAAATGTCTGCTGCCAGTGTCATTTCGTGGAGATGTACAAACGACATTAGAATAGAAGCGGCTCCCAGAGTATATGCTTCGCTCGATCCTAGAATTTTTTTGCGGTCTTTTAAAACTTCTTCCATGAGCCTCCTGGCATTGTAGAAATGAAAATAGCCACATTCGCATTCTCTCCATATCTCCATCGAACAAATCTGCAATAGCCTGTGCTTTACCACTTTCTCCAATTGATCATCCATCTATGATCACGTGATTTTCACTCAAATAGCTAGACGTCCACGACGTATTAGTTTATGGTTGTGTTGTCAGAACACTTACAGACGTTTGAATCAAATTTCCAAACCGAATGCTTGTAAGAGTAGATGGGTACTTTACATACTCTTCACGGCTTTAGATTTCGTGTTCTTCGTTTTAGCAATTTATGCTTGCATAGGGCAAAGTAAAGACGAAACCACGAGGAGATGGTTGCTTGCAAAGTCTGGTGGTGCCATTCTTTTTCGTTCCTTTTCGCGATAGAATTCGTCGAGTACCATTTCGCATTCACCGCTTTACAAAAGCGTCTCATTTTCAAGAACAAACACTTTGATCCTCGAATGAGCGTCCTCTTTGTTCCTCGCCTCGAATACGGAACATTGTTTGCGCGCATTTTCGAAACGACCTGTGCTTTTGGGTTAGTGGCAGTAGTGACGCGGAGCACTCTCAATCAAGGATGCGATTTTACGTCGTTTGCGGCACTGGTGTCTATCGGCATCACATTTTCTAGATGCATGGCATGTATTTTCAGGAGTTGTATGGAATGCCGCCGTAGACCTGCAGTATAGTCTCGCAGCGAGTGACAAGACCATCGAATGCATTACAGACAATAAACAAGTGGTGTTTTTTCCTTTTGTTTAATCATATTATTTTTCACCTTTCTTTTTTGTTGCATTTATCTTGCCCCAGTGAAACCCTTTATCGCTACCATGTTAAACGCCCGAGTAAAAGCCCATAATTCGGCCTCCCAGAAGAAGCGCAACCAGTTATTGGCTGGACGTAATCGATTTGCCAGTGCCTGCGTTAATTTTGCGATCGTCTTATGTATTTTTGCGATTTGGGCCATCTGTTCTCCGATGGCAGTTCCGAATCGGGGCATCAGCACGACCCACATTCGCCATCTGGTGCAACGTGGATCCGGTGTACCACCGGTGCCTTTTTCCGCATCCAAGTTGACTCCACTGGGGTTACACGAAAGCGACGTCGTACTAGTATTATTTCCTCGTTCGTGGCAGAAGGCCGGGTGGTCCTGAGTCGTCTTCAGGTTCCACAACTACGTATACGATATAGTAAAAAGCATCGAAGTTCATTCCAATGCGAAACGGTTGCGTATTCTGAGCTGGATAAATGATCGCTTGATCCTCAATGCACCCGTAAACGATTTGATGCGACAATTCGAAAATCTAGATGTCTCCTGTAAAGGTCCACACACTTCCCTATGCGTGGCCATCTTGAGTCTAGTAAGTGGGCAATGGGACGAAGCCGTCACCGTCAAGGCTTTGAGGCTCGTGCAATCGTTTCCTTTGGTAAAAATTGACGATTCTCTCTGGCTCTCAGGGATGCCATGTAACGCAGATCCGTGGCGGGGCTGCGTCCGGCACATCTGTGACATCCCGGGCAATGTATCATTCTTCAAGACATCGTTTCGATAGCGCACTGGTTCTCGTTTTTTCCAAACGGAGTTTGCACACCAGTAACGACGATACAAATCTCGTACCAAGGGTCCATGAACACGAGATATTATTTTTCTTTGCAAATCAGATGACTTCGCAAACACCGCGACCAAAGTGCACCGAGGTGAAAGATCCGACTGTAGCCGGTCGCTTGAGACTACGTTTAAAAAACGACAGGGAATGGTGGAAGCTATTTGATGATGGATCCACACGCGACGAGGTTGCAAACTCATTGACCGAATGTGGTATATTTCACAACCCACTCACACACAAAAAATTTATAGAGAATAATACCGTAGAAAAGATCGTACAGGATTTGTGGTTTAAAAATGTTCACCAGGAGCCTACGATACCTTTAAACATTGCATCGGGTTTTAAACGATTGAAGGATGTCGTCCTCGGAAACGATCCGGGTCGTCACGATCTGACCCTCATGTTGGCATTGACCCCCCTGTGCTCTACTTCCCCCGTCAATCTAGAGACGTTGCTGAATGAAGCGGTAGACATGAACGTCTTGTGCGGACACGATCAAGAAACGCGTCTGGCATGGTTGTGGTTCAAATCGCTGCTTTCGACACAACTAGCCTTTTTCTGGCTTGGTATGGGACCTCCTTTGCCTGTACCCTGTGAAGCGGATAGAGACTCGATTGAAGTTAACAACATGTTACGTCGAGTTTCTCGTCGAACGAGTGGGATAAAATGGATAATCGTACATGAACAAGAAGGGAGTCAGAACGAAGACTGGTTGAAAAAAAGTTTCCAAGGCTTTTACAGACACAACAGAACTAGATGTTGGTGGAAAACGGCCGATGATTTCTCGGATAGAGAGACTTCCTTAGACGAATTGATAGCCTCGTGAATTACCGGTGTTTGTTTGAAGACGGGTCTTCTGAGCTTGTGGCTCGAAGGAAACCCAGATTTGACCCTGACTTGTGAGGAATTGAGTTCTTTAGTCATTTCGACTGATCCGTGGGAAAGAATAGATAAGCGAAGCATTCCTTTGACAGAAACAAACTTGGAGGCTTCCACTGAAATCTCAAACACGTTTGACCCTGCACTGTTGTCACCGGCCAAAAAGCACCGATACACTGGTATTCCTTTCAAACTATTAAGAGGATATCAATGTGTTTCCAAGGAACGATATTTGATTAGTTGGTCATAATAAAATTTTATTCACAATTTGTTCACTGGATACAGTCTCTTCATCTCTTTGTTTGTTTCTTCTTTCTTTCTTTCTTTTTTAATTTTTTTTTTCTTGTTTATTCGGTCCGTATAACTTTGTCAGTAATCCTCGCCTGAATTGGCTGGGCAGCATGTTGGGCAATACTTGTGCTTATCCTGCTTGACCGTACAAGTACAAGCAATACAAATATCGATGTTGCATTTGCAGCATTTAGGTTGTTTCACAAGAGAGACGTATCCTTGTTGGTAACACTCCCCACAATAATCGGGTGAACAGTACTTGCAGGTAAAAGTACAGAGGTAGCATAACTTGGCCCTACAGTTACAGCATGTGAAAACACACTCGAGGCACTTGGATTCAATGCAACGATGACACGATTCGTAGTAATTCCTGTCGGCAGACATGAAGAAGCAATTGTCGCAAATCATCTCTTTCGGTTTATTCGCCATTTATGTCCTTTTGGTGTTGTTTTAACAGTGGTCGTGACTCGAAAAAAGAATTGGAGAGAATCTCAAATGTTTCTCCCAAACGAGACAACGGAATTGGTTTCAACGAAAGAATTTTCGGGGTCATAATTTTAGGTTCGTTACTTCAGACGATTTGTTGATATCCTTAACTCAGCAATGGAGTATCGTAGAGAAATCGTGACTAAATATACAGATTTTGAACAATGTATGATCTCACAAGGCTTCGCATTCGTCGACGTACCTCCACTCGGAGAGAACAATCCCTCTAACTTGCCAGGTCAATACGGATCTGGAGTCATGGGAACGATACAGTTTCAATCTACCTGTGTAACGTGGATAGAATGTGTTGCTACGGCACATCTCTTTCCCGGAAATCGAGTGGTTCAACGTCTCCGTCCATATGCCTTTTACAAAGGTGGACTCATCGACGGGGTGTTGTCGTTATACGTCCGGAAGACCAAATCGAGTGCCATGTCGATCGAAAGAGAGGTCGTGACACCTTTGTCCGGCGCTCCATCCTGCGGCATTGTCTTCGTTACTGCTCGAGGGCACCCAGTCGAAAAACTAGATGGGTATTGCTTGACGTTCGACCTGGCAATCAACGACGACCCCGAGTTAGATTGTGTCACTCGAATACAGTGCCTCCTTCAAGGACTTTGTCCGAGTTGTCCACGGCAACGACATCTTGCTCGACAGAAGACTCGTTTGGATCCCGATCTCGCCGAACGATTCGCTGGGGCATTGGCATGTCAGTCGGCAATACGGCATCCTAGAGCCATGACGTTGCACGATGCCTTGTTCCTCTTGACAGTGTGTGCTAGACTTCCAACCTCAGGACAACGATCGCACGAGGAGCGTCCTTATTTCCCCGACGAAGATCCATCGGCGTCTTTTTGAGTTATGTCAAGTGTCATGACTTGGGAACAACTGGAACCCATCGTATGTGAATTAAACGCAAACGCGCCCAATAACCGTCGCTGCCGAAAGCTCAAGAGGCCATTGGTCAGCCCAGTCGACACACCACAGGGCGATTGTCCGTTGCCTTCCAAAAAGCCAAAGATTTTACCCCTAGAGGAGCAATCATCTGAAAACTCGCACTGCTCCTCGGACGAAAAAATATTGTCTTTGAACATTGTTCCAAGTGACACGAATTCGAAAGGCATGGTTGCGAGTCCACTGGTCACTCTGACGGATGATCATCTATCGCCTCCTAAAGTGGCGACGCATACTTCTCCACACTCTCCACCAGAAAATAACACCTGTTCTTATGACACAGTTAAAACTACGAGGTCACCTGGGGAGTCTACCGATCCAGTTTGGAATTTGATAAAGCTACTACAGAGTGAGATGAACCACACAGCTTCGATTGCACCTAATATCGAAGCGACGAACTCTGTTTTGCAGTCAAAAGAAGGAAAGAACGAGGGGTTTGAAATGGTGAACCCTCACTCGATCAAACGAAAGAAATTGCGGAGTCCAACAATCGACGACGATTGTTTACTAGCCCAGGACCATGTCACCGATAGCGGTTGCATCGAGGTACTTTCTACCTCAAACTCTTTGTTGTCAAGTGATCGTCCTCTCTCGGTTGTCGAACAGACAGATCAAGTTTACAAATCAGGTGAAAAATTTCCAATAGATTTATTGGTGAGCCCATCCGCGACCAAAAACGATGACAAAGAAATAAAAATGGATGACGACGGAAAACATTTCGATGACCATGCCCTTACACCTTTACCCACAAAGGACAAAAAACTGGCCTACATTACATCCTCTCTAGCGAGTTCTGCAGATGCAGAATATTTGCAAGGAAATGCACCAATGCAACAGAATGCGAGAAGAAGGTGCGAGTATGAATTTGTGTGCGAAACAAATGGCTTAAACTGTTACAACAAGAAAACAATGAACATCCACAAAGATGAACTCCCTATCAAGTTGGCATATGCATTTCCAGACGTGGACGTCAAAACACTCCCCGATAGATACCCTTGCTTGGTGACTTTGGGTATTGGGAACGGGCGTGCTTTGGAAAAAGAGACATTTGAGGTGTTTGGAGCTTCGAAACTTCGAGATACCATTCAAGCCGTGTTGATCAATCACACTTGTGGCAACAAGAAGACCAACGACGTTTACGTGGTTAAGGCGAGTTCTTCAAAGGATACAAACGTTGCATCGACATTCCAATTGATGATAGCACGGCGAAAGACGAAGTGATTTTGGTGAGGCGCCCGGAATGTGTCGTCCTCGAGGCGATGAAACACTGCACCATTCATGCGTGGCGGTCTGGTGGTCATTATCTCGAGTACAAAAATGACACGGTACAGCGGACGGATGGGTTTGTCGGGTTGGGAATCCCCAAATGGCACAACGGGTACGTTGCTCCTTTTGGGTATGAAGGAGATTCAAATCACTTAAAGAATCTCTTAGCTCAAACCAAAACGTTGTGTATTACCAAGGAGCTCCATTGGATCGTTTTGTATCATTTTAGATTATGGACTTCGTGAAAGTTTCAACCATCAGACGCGAAGTTGAAAAGACCTCAGAACTTTTTTCCGAAAAAGATCCGTTGCACGGGTGATTGGTTGGCTGATCATCAACCCGAAATCGGTAAGGCCACATGTGAATTTTTTGACAAAAAAAAATCTCGATGGCTCTCGAGTTTCCGTTAAAAGTCAAACACGAATCAGAACATTATTCTACAATCGAAAAGACAGAAAATGGCACCCCGACTCTTGGATCGTTTTTGTTGTATTACTCGGAACTAATTGAGATGATTTCCATGTCGTCCACAATAATCGGCGATGCCATATCTTATCCCAATCGAAAAGATAAAGCGATAGCATTCATTTTGTCTGTAGTTTTCGAACGCCCACAAAGTATTGCAAATCTATTCAGAGAAACCGACAATTTGGATCACTGTCTTTGGAAATATCGAAAATTTTTGTACTAACAACCAAAAGATTTAATGACTATGATATTTATACACACGTGGATATATATTGCACATTTTTTTATTTGAATATGTAATGGTGTATATTATACAAATGTAGACAAATTAAAACAAAAAAAAAATTAAAAAAAAGAATCATCCTGTCGAGTCTTTTGTTATTGTCATTGAGCATACAACTTCACGACCATTTTTTGTCCAGGATAAATGCAGTGCTCGCGACTCGGTTCCATGGATTGCAAGACTTCTCCTATGGGTTTGGGTAAATATTTCGCCGAGTCCGATTCGTTGAGTATCGCCAATAACTTCGACGTAAACTCTTGAACACATTGGATTCTCGACATACTTGCAAGGACGTTTCGTTTCCTGCGGTATCGGTATCCACGTTTGTCCCTAATGCAAGAACGTCGTTTCCGATGTCATCTCTCTTTGCATATGTCAAGATGTGAGACAACAACCGAGTTATGGGGGTCACTTTAGATAATTCTATCTGAGGAATGGTTCCTTCTTGTCCGTCGATGGAAACGTCGAGATCCGTTTGGTCTGTCGTTAGATATCTCTTGTATCCATCCATGCAACGAAATTCGCTCACTTGTTGGTAAATCGAACCAGGTCTGACACCATATGTAGCAAACATGGGCGGACACTGTTGGCGATCGCTCGACCATCCTCCACCGAAATATTCTCTCAGCAGATCTCTGCGTCTCCACGTCACAATTGGTAAGGAAACGCACGTACACCTGATCACTGACATGAATTGTTTCACTTCCAGTATGAAGCAAAGATTGACAAACGGCCGGGAGAATGGTCACGACCAATGGGGCATTATCCTGATCGAGAAAAGCCTTTCGTTGATTGACTGTCCATCTAACATCTCCCATTCACGATGCATGAAACGCGGGATTTGCAGTCATCCCGACTGCATCTGGAAATGCGGTACAAGGAATGCCGTCTGCTGGCGCATCAGAACGCAACGCAGCCACCTGTCCCTCGAAGACTACTCTACCTTTGAGAGGTAATGCGCCGTAGCCTTCCTGTCCTTTTATTCCGTAAGCTTGTTCTTGACAAGCAACATACTCTGGATGAAGGAAGACGTTGAATGCAACTGGTGATAGGGTGGCCACTTTTTTGTTAATTGTTGACGGTCATCGCTGTTAGTAACATATACCTAAATCCTGCAGTGACGGTGTACCCTGGGGAAAATGCAGGCCCTTTGCACGGACCACGGTCTGATCATTTTGCCCCGCTTCTTGTGGTAATTGGGTAGTGGACGATTCGGGATAGGAAAGGTTCGATGTCGTCGGTTGTGATTGAACATTTGTCAAGTTGTTAGTAGTGGATGGTCCTTGAAGCTGCGAAGACGATTGTTGCTGTTGTTGTTGTTATTGTTGTCGTTCTCTCTGTTCACAGAAGCGAACGTAATCCTTGTAGAGGGCTTGCTGCTCCTCTTTCTTCTTGATGAACTGATTACGAGGCCCCCATTGCTTCAACTCGTCTTCTATGACACTTTTTACCATCTTGCATATCTTGGAATTCCTCTCACTGTCGTCATCTTTTTCGTGCCAGACTCGTGCTCGCGTTCTCGTTTGAGACCACCGGCACCCATTTCTCTGCAAGAGCTTCGCGGATCTTTTGTAGAGAGGATTGTTGTCTCTGTCTTCTAGATACAACGGTAGATCCTCTAGCGGGCTCGGTTCCCGTTGAGTTAGTATCTTTTTGTGACTTGAATTTGTAAGCAGATGTCCTGACTGCCCCCAGGTTGGCCCCTATGCTTTGGGCAGATCCTGTCTGTCTCTTCGATGGTTCCAGAATATTTATCATGTCGTCTCGGAACGATCTGGCGACAGCATTCGGAAATTCCTGTAAGTTGTGTTTTATCAGTTCTTTTAAGGCGTGTGCGTTATCTACTTTTGGTTGACTCTGATTATCCGGTTCGCGAATGACCCCTCGTTGGAGCAGATTTTGAACTTCTCTACAGATCTTGTCCACAGCAGATGACTCCGAGGTCCCAAGCTCTTCGAGCGATTTTAAAGAAAATTCTTCCATGATTACCCTTAACATGTCCATGGTCTCATTCTGCCGATCTAGTTCGCCTCGAATGGATTGAACCTGTTCAGCAATTTTCTCCATCTCTTCTGCCCTGCTTTCGTCGTCGTTTTCTCCCCCTTCGACCATGGTCTCGACCCCATCGACTGCTACCGGCTGTTCAGTGACGGGCAATCCCGACTACGTTTCGGCAGGGGATGTCATGTTAAAGACTCGACATCTACTAGCTCGAATGTAGTCGCGTTTAATAGCTTTGGCATCATTCGCAGCAAAGAATTTAAACTCATAGCACTCGTCTCAGCGAATCTCTCCGACAGAATACACCCACCGTGTCATCGCGTGCTCCTAGTTGAGTGATGGATATCTTGTCTGGCACACCAGCGATAGTTCCCAAACTGGACTGCAAGCAACAGTGAGAAGAATGGGTGCACCGGCTTTGAAATATGTCAGTCGAATGGTGGCGACGCACGCGCACGCAAGCGTCTGGGTGTCGATCCAATGAATGTGCCAACCGAATAATACTTGTCCTATGGGTTTGCTACGATGAAAATATGTCACCGGAATTTCTTCGATGCTCATCTCGTTGACAGTTTTTTTGGTTAAATGATACGTCGGGTTCTTTCCCGGTTGGAGCTGTAATCCAATATCGTTGGCAAAAATGCACACCCAAAAAATATCGTGCCGCTCATTGCCTAAAACCTTTGTCAACGCCTCTTCCGGGTCAAAATCACCCTGGCAAATTTTACAAAACATCGTCTTCCTTCGATGCGAGAGAAGGATCGCTCGACCTTAAGTAATGACTCACTAGAGCGATGGCCGCTTCTTCTCTATCGAAGGAAATATTTTTGTTTGGAGCCAACTTCAAGCTCAGGCACTGTTCACCCAAATCGACGGTTAGATCAGTGAACTGACCCACGTGGAAGAGAGTAGAAAATTCTGGCCATCCAAGATGGCGAATTCCTTTAAATTTCACCTCGACGCCTTCGTCGGTTTTAAATATTCGAAGGATCATTCTCCGTGACGTTTACCGCACAAGATGAACTCCACCTGTTCAAAAAATTCGATCCCGAGTTCAGAAAATTCCTCCGATATCTTCGTACGCATCTCGCTGTTTGCACATAAAGAATCTATGTCCCTAGCCTTGCAAACGTATGTGTTGCATACACTACAGTCGTGTCGACTCTTCAACCAGCGACCTCGAAAATCGATGCAAAAGCCCTCCGGAAATTGTTGGCAAGCCCAAATGATGTAAACAAGATCAAACTCGTGTTCTGGCCACACTATTTTCTCTCTTTCGCTTTTGGCGCTCTTAAGTCGCTTGGCATTCTTTTCGTTCTCTCTGTCGTCTGTCTCCTCTGCAGACTGCATTCGCTTGCCCATCGTCGTTGGCATGTAACGCGCGTGTCGAGGCTCGTTTAATGGCTGGTAGTAAGGCCAACAACAAAGCGTCTGGCGTATGCAATAAAATATGCTCAAACCCTCGACGACTCGAAAATGTGCAGACGATCCATATGGCCAACCAGCACAATCGCTCGTCGGGCCTCTCGTACACTCTTTCGTTTCCAAAGGTCACCGACACGTTTTTCCACTTAAAATTCCAATGACCGATGTGATCTTGAATTTTGACGTTTGACTGCTTCATTGGCCGATCCATTTCCACGATTCCTGCAGCCCGCCTGCATTGGGTTACCAATGCATCTTGTTCGGGGGTGGTACAATGCACTTCCATTGACAAGAGTCGATCGAGCACTCTAGACGAAGCCCCGCCCGTGATGCGATGAAGAAAAACGAGTCCCGTCCGTACGACAGGATGAGTTCGGGGCTCCCACGCCTCTTGCACCAACCTGTTGTCTGGAGCCGTCTCCACGAACAGACGTCGGAACCAACGCTGCACGGTCGGGGTCGGTTCCTGGACGTAGAGACCGATGATATCTCCTTTGCAAAGTGACTCCTCGCCCGAGGCACATGGCCATGTGAATCAATGCATCGTCAATGGGATATCCGTACGAATCGGGAGAGCGCGGGACGACTGCATCTTCCAGCGCCAACATGACAAGAGCATCTTGTTTTTGAAAACGCAAGAGGCCTACCCATTGATTACCGACGATTAAAATGAGAGGCGTTTGCAACACCAAGGACATCGCGGGAAAGCGATCTCCATTTGCAAAGTGCACAAGTCGATCGACCCATCTTTCTGTACTCAGCGTGAAACGATTCCAAAAGGCTGCACTGGTGCGTCGAATGTCCTCTAGACAAAAATCACACTCTCTCCCATTACAATCCATCACTCATACTACCTTTTTGTCAGAATCACTCTCCATGTCAAATGGCAACGTTCGTCGATTTCACTAAAGAAGTCGTCGTGAAACAAGTCTCTTACTACGAAAGCATCGAGGGTCAGTACAACAAAGACCCCTTTTCGGTGCAGTACCAATCCGAAATCGACATGGACCGACTTTTTTGCCTGCCTGTCGGGTCCAGCCCACCCGAGTCGTACACGAGTCTTCTTGCCTCTCAAAAGCTCGAGAAATTGGCCACGACATTTCACGACTCGCTGGCGACCGAGGAGCAGCAACAACGTTGGCTGTTTCAAAAACACAGAGATGCTCTTGCCAAGAAAGAGAGCGAGTTGGTCGAACTCTGTAATGCGCGGGACACTGACGACCCGTTGTATTCGATGCTTTCTGGTGAACCCACCGTCAAGAAGGCACTGATTGAGTGTCGCCGGTACGGGATTGATGCTTTATGCTTCGTGGTGCAAGCGAGCGTTCTGGCAATCGTAGACCCCGTTACCAAGCAGTGGTTCTTTCATCGGCGATTACCAAAGCACCTCTCGAAACTCGATGCATCTCTCTTCCGTTTGGGAGACACGATGGGCCGAATCGATCAAGACCAGATCAGAAATCACACTGTTTGTGTACCAGTGGACATGGAAATTCGCAATGACTTTCGACCTATTTGGTTTACCAAATTGGCAGAGTTTCATCTACCCGAAATCTTAGAGAGTTCACCTTGGTCTTACCTAGAGCAACAAGAATGGGTTTGATCGTTCCGTGACCCGGGCCAGGAACTCATTCGCACCATGGTCGTCACTTCACAAGTGAAATATTTTTTTGGGAAGAGAGACAATGTTTTGGAGGTGGATTCGTACAGGCGGGTGGATGACTTGTATACCATTTTTCATCAACACGTGAAGACCCAGTTTGTGATTCCTGCATTGGAAACCGTGCGGCAATGGTTCCTAGCTCGAGATTGGTGCAACTTTTACTCTTTGGCCTTGCAACAGCTTCCCATAGTTCGACCTTGTGAGCAAAACGACGACAGAAACGAAGATGACGGATTGGAATGCATAATAACGGGACGACGAACGGATTTGGTTCTCGTCACCCTCGTGCGATGTCTTGTCTTAGATTGGGATCGTACCGTTCCATTTGCCGACCACATTGCAAAGTTCAAGACCCTGTACTCTGCAGGGCAACGGAGATGGTGGCATGTCGTAACTCATCCCCTGGCATCCTTACGACACAATCCTTCCATGGGAAGGTCTCTCTCCAGATTATCGTCGTGTTCTTCCGTAGATTCTATTAGGTCGTCCGACATCGTGACATTGGGAAGCAACAGCCGTCATCGTGGTAGAAGATATGGTATCTCTCCATCGTGGGAGAGTGACGACGACGACGATTTCGATGGTTTTGTAATCGGACCGTGGATTAACAGCCTCCTGTTGCATCATTCGGTCACACATCTCTGGCAGGCATGGCGCCTCACTCACCTCGAGCATTGGACGAATGCCGTGCTCGTCCAATGGAAAAGAGACAAATCAGTTTTGGATGCCACCAACGGAAATATCATTTCCCTCGTCGTGGATACCATAACGACCGCCATCCAACAATGTCGACACCCCAACGGGTTGTCGTAGTCGTGGATCGAGACCCATTCGCCTCTAACAAGAATCAATGGGCATGAATTTTAGGCGTTCTCGACTACAATGAAGTCGCTCTTACTTGGCCGATTGACTCGAGGCAAACAGTCCACAAGTATTGGAAATGGAACATGGTTGTCTGCTTGTTGAATCCCCTCCAGAAAAGGGTCTGTCCCATAGCGTTATGTAACAACGATCAACTCGTTCAGAGGATCGTCACTTTCGTCAGCATTTCTGCATCTCACTTAAGAAAAGAGGGCTTCGTGCATCTGAATGGAACGTACTGCACTGAATTACACCGCAATCATCTCGACCATCAAGACGACACGATCCGGGAGGTCCTGGGGGATCGCCTGCAATCTTTGACTCTAACCGAATCGGGCGAAATTATAGTGACCGCTCGCTGTCAATTTTTGCGAGAGATCATTCGAGGCAATGATCTTAGCATAGCCCGAATGCACCGCACGGTATCCCGTCTCATGCGCAGTCACAAAGACCTCGATAGGAAATCGGAAAAAGCCCCTAAGGTGGTTAGAGCAAAGAGCAGATCCGATAAACACAGCACCGGTTCTGAACTTTACGAAGAACAAAAAGCCAGGCTTGCTGAATTTCGTAGACTCTACGACCTCAAGACCTACTTCTTCGATCCGTTTAAGGAAATAGAACCAGCAACCGTCGTTGCTCCCTTTGCATGTCTCACTTTTACTAGTACTCTAGACAGTCTCTATGCAAGCCAGAGAGCTCGCCTGGGATACCATACCAGCCACCGTGGGATCGGGTCTTTGTTCAGGAATGGGCGACGCTAGGAATCGAGACTCCACCTAAAAATGCGCGCATGGTCTTATTGCAATATCCAAATGCCAACGGAAAGGGCTGTTCCTTCGCTGTGTGCGATGCAGCGCGTTTGCAATATTTGATCGATGTGACGAACAAACCGACGTTCAGTGAAGTGTATCGGGAAGACATGTTCATCACTGCCATTCCCGTGGACTGGGACATGCCCGTCGACAAGGTGTTGGGATCTACCTGGTGCCCGACCACTTGGTTGACCCGCATACAGTATGCAGCCGACAAAGCACTTCGTCGGTTGCTACCCTGTTTGAATGTTTCCACGCAAAAACAACGGATCGTGAAACCGGTCATGTGGTTGTCAGAAGAGATGATGGCGAATTTATTACCAAATGACAGCATATCCATCGCAGGTCTGAAAAAGATCACGGTGCACACTAACCTACTTCTTCCCTGTAACGTGGTTGTGTGGAACCACAAAGTTCTTCAGACCGTGTATGAAGAAATTGAACGACAAGATGTCGAGCGAACGACTTGGCATCTCGATAAATTTATCAGCAAACTTCGTCTCCCTGGCTGTTTCAAAAGACTCGACGACGGTTCTCATGTCTGTCGTTTAGTACCCTGGAAGAATGCACACGACGATGCTCGTGTCGCACTCGTCCATGCGAGGCACGGCACGGAACCCTGGGAAGGCATCGACATGGCGATCCTCAGGACACTTCCTTCCAAAAACAAATTTCATCGCGAAAAACATTTTGGTGCCACGGGTATACAGAATGGTGAAGTAGACCTATTGGGGGCATTAGACATCCTCTATCGCATTTTTTCTCAAAAGCCCGAAACAGCTTTTATGAAGTTGACGCCGGTGTCACAGAGGCCAATCATCGCGGTACAGAAGGGAAGGGTGTATCATTAAAGGGGGTGTACACACAAACACTACGATGTATTTGGTAATCGATAAGAAACGAGCCTGGATTCGTTGTCATAGTGCTCGATGCCAAAAAAGACGTGAAAACAGTTCTCCAAAAGTGTACATAGACTTGTCGTAACATTTGGGCACGTGGTGTACAACTTTTTTTCCGTTCGTCTTTGGCTCGCCATCAGTATAGTATTCGTGGTCACTCAGTTATCAAAAACCTTATTGTTGGGAGTGGGACTGGCAATAGGCAACGTTGCCCAATTTAGCCAAGCAAATGGTGCATTGAAAACGGCACACAGTGCCGAAGATTTTTTTCCTTCCATTGGAATCGGTTGTCGCACGAAGGAGATTATATAACTCACGTTCATGTGATGGTTCCACCTCTCTTATCTCAACTAGCAAGACTCAAAGAAGACATAAAGAGTGCAAAGGGGTCTCCCATTGGACAATCGTTGGTACAAGTGATCCAACTTGTAGGTCAAGTCAAAGCCTGTCCCGCCCTCGATTATTTTTGAACAATATCTCTTCCTCTATGGATAATCAACGGATTGGTCGATGCATTGCTACCCGAACTGTGCACCGACGAAACATCAGAGGGCGTACAAGTGATACTCTTCTTGTTCGACGGCCTTCCGAAGCTGTTGGGTTGGATAGGTACTACCGGTATCGTCCTTTGGCTCGTTTTCATAGAAGGTTGGCCATTGATCTGGTGGGGTGTCACCGTGGCTTTTAACATGATTGTGTTTTTTTGTAACAAGATACATTTTTGCATCCATTATTTCGAAGATACATTCGAGGAAAGGGATAGATGGTATAAGAGACATAATTTTTGATTGATTGTTATAACAAAAGAAAACGACGATAAACCTGAAATGATCAAATATGTTGTTGGAAGTCCATTGATACCCTCTTTTTTCTTCATGTGTTTATTTTCTCCTACAACTCCCTCTCGTTATATATATATATATATATATATATACATCTATATATATATATATACATCTATATAAGTACAGTAAGGTAGGGAGGGGATATATTAGCAACTGATTGCCTTAATTACTTAGGATCACCAGCCTATTCCCGTTTGGATGGCGATTCATTAGGCATTTCTGAGAAATACAACAGACAAGGTTAATTTGGGAACAGAAATCAGCACAACTAAGCAATTAAGTGAAAATGTGGCTCTGCCAGGAATTGAACCTGGGTCTCCAGATTACCGGTCGGATGCCTTAACCACTCAGCCACTGAACCAACCACACTGGGAACACATATTACTGTACAACACATACACAGTTTTGGCCTTGAGATGGTCAGGTCCGAGGAGACAATTTCACACATTCTCTGCAATCAGGATCACGTCACTACTCCCCGGTCGATCGGTGATGCACGGCCATATCCCCCTGGAAATTAAGTAAGTACAGTAAGTATATACATCTATATATATATGAAACAAATAAATAATAAAACCTTTTTGTGTGTTTCACATGTACACGATCATCAGATCATCATAAGACACATGTATTTTACATTGACCTGTGCTCCGTTTTTCTATGCATTTAAATCTCGTTATTTGGTATTCATGACGTGAATGTAGTCGATATATAGAGATTTTTTATACACTCTGTGTTGTTTTTATTTGTTACTTTATTATTTCCGTGTCTCGAAAACAAAATTCGCACTGTTCTTTTGCTGGCTAATAACATTGCAAGCAAAATTAAACCAATTGTAATAAAACATAAAAAACGACACCCGTTTAATCATGCTTCCTATTCTGATAATCTCGCGTTATCTGTATCGGGGATTACTTCCTCTTCATTGTCTGTATCGGTAATTACGTTCTCTTCTTCGTCTTCATCTGTTTCGGGAACTCTGAAGCACACGCTGAACACAGCATCGACATTTTTTCGAAATGTTTCAGATGGGATGGTGAATGTTTTGAGGTCAGCGGTAGCTAACTCAAATTCTTTGGCATCTTTTAAGTCCTGCAGCCAACTCAACACCTTCCTGAGACATTCTTCACCTGCAGATAATTTCTTGGACACAAAATCGATGACATCAGGGCAAGAAGAGGACTCGAACAAACAGTCAAACGGGCCTTGCTTAGCTATGTTCTGGCATCGCTTGTAATCTTTTCTGCCGGGAGATAGATCCGACATGTGAATGGTCTGTGTGGATTCATGCACGAGACATTTCGATGGTGAGCACTGCATTCCTACAAGTCTCCTAAAAATAAAAGACTTGATCGCATCTGTTTGAGTCTCGAGTGGTAACGAGGCGAGTACTCCTTTTTTGGATACTGGGCATAATGATGACCATTGTTCCTGATTTGTTGTCACTCGGTTGCATGATTCTTTGGTCGAGAGCACGCTGCAAATGATCGGCCTTTTCAGGAATAACTTTTCGTCCTTTTCGTCTACGATCAGCTGTATGTTTGGTACTGACATCAGACCAGCAAACAACCTCACTGGTTGACCCGCGGGGAAATTCGACGGTGGTGTCAGTGATGATGTGATTGTCATCGTTGGCGGCGGAGTAGCCAGTTGGATTGTCTTTGGATCGGCAGCAGGTAGTCCTTTCACGGACGAGCGCAAGGGAATTAGCGAATTCACCATCTCGGTCGTCTCCACGACCTGTTTCACCGCATTTGGTGTTCCCCGACGCATTCTATCTATCCAAGCATCCGAACCTAAGTTAGCCTTGTCTCGTATGTGAACAAGCTGTGCATTTTCGCCTAGAACTTCTAGTGTCACTGCTCGAGTTAAGGCTTCGGCTTCGCTTGAATGCAGCGAGGGAAGCTGGTCCTTGGGTGAAATGGAGATGACGGATCTTTCCGATGGAATGGGGAAGCGGATTCGAGTTTCTACTTGATCGACTGACGGCTGTGGATGCAACGGAGCATATGTCTTTTCTGGATTAGAATGGACGTGTTTCGTCTCATAGGTTGGATCTTGTATTCTGTGATATCGACGCAACAGAACAGGGTTCCAAAATCCAGTGAGATTGGTATTGAGTGCATCTATCAAAGAATGGACCACCTGACAATGACCGCTCTGACCGTGCCACATTTTTTGTAGCAACTCGTTTGTCAACGCCACGCGAACGACAGATAATCCACTGTGTGATAACATGAAATGCGGTTGCAGTAACTGACAGATCCCATTTGCAAGCGACGAACAGAGAAACATTTCGTCTCCAGTGATTTTGCTGTGAGCTCGACTGACGAGTGCTTGACAAGTTGCAACGGTCTCCATCATGACACCGATGGGTTGCCATATGAGTCGAGGGTCTGTGAAGACCAACACTTCTACGTTATCCCGGAGTGGGTCCAACAGGGTTCGGATCTGACTTGCACTTAGCGCGTTGCTTATGCCCATTTTCTTTGTTTCGTCTCGAAATCGAGGGTCGATTGCGCGATAAAACGAAAGCTTGACGGCTTCCTCTGCCGCTGCCTTGTCTGTTCCATGTATGCCCAGGGGTTTAAAGGCACGTTCCACTTCGACCCCGAGTGCATCTTTGAAACCTGGGGGAACCGGAGTTTCCATGGCTTGTTTTTTCGATGAAGCTGTCGTCGTTTGACCACCTGTCAAAGTCGACAGGGCTTCACTCCCTTGCAATGTCACCCATTGTTTGCTTCCGAAATCTTCCTCTCGTGGCATTTGTCTCTTTCGGGGGTTTGCTTCATGTTGACGATCAGTTGGTGTAATTTCGACCACCATCTGTTCGTCATCGTCCTCTTCGTCCCATCCTTCCGCTGCCTTTAGTGGTGTTCCTGCAGGTATCACATTTCTTGCACCAAACGATTCTTCGTAATCTGAAACGATGCGATTCAAAGCGGCTTTTCGGTCGACTGCCATCAACAATTCGTTGGCATCGAACACGGCCGTGGTATTGCGAATCTTTTCGATCCAATCTTGCATCAAAACCCCGACAACGTTTGACTTACCAGGCCGCATTCCACCTCCGGGTACACCGGCCGGTGTAATTCCCGGATCCACCCCACCCAATGTCTCGACCTTTTCACTGTAACGTCCTACGTATTTGCCGATCGTTGCATCTAATCGTTCTAAGTCTTCCTTGGCATTAAAAAATTCATCGTAAGCATTTTTGGTGATGCTCCCCTTGTGTCTCTTGGCCTCTGTCCATACTGCCGGGAATCGATTGAGGGCCGAGGAAGATAACATGACTTTCTTTATGTTTGCGATCTCATTGTTACGTGTGTGGCGCATTTTGTTTTCTGCAAGATTCGCTTGCCCTTCTGGCATTGATTCTTTTATCGCTTTGTAGTGTTCGACGGCCTCGGTACGATTTTTCTGGAGCCGGCTTAACAATCTGGTGTTTTTGAGAGCGGCTTCCATGGCGGTTTTTATTGCATCGTGAGGTTTGGAAGAAGGCCCAATTGTTCTGGATCCATATTGTCCAATCTTAGTTTTCCGAGCAGTTCTAATTCATTCTCGGGCTGCATTCTTCGTCCAAAATCTGTGTCTTCCAGCAATGAGTCGTGTTGGGCAATCTCTGCGCATTTCTGATCGTCGAGTCCTTCCCCTTTGTGTACGTCATTGACATGTCTCACGTCATCTTGTTGGTCAGCAAAACGATGAGGACAATAACGAAAGATATCGTTTTCCATTTTTTTCAACAGAAACACGCACTGAAAAGGAAACCCTGCCATGGTCAAGATCGTGCTCTCTTTCAGGTCGTCCGCCGTGTCAAGTTTTGTGAGGTGTTCCATTTCCATCAAAGACTTGGCCCAATGAGGCTCGGTGTCACCACTAGAATCAGCCAACAGATCAAAATTACAGAGAACCGGTGGGGCAAACGTCCGTTCGTCATTCTGTTCTTCCCCAGCGACAGCATTAAGAAAAAAAATGAAACTGTCCGATGGTCTCGATGCAGTCGCGTGTCTCAGATTGTGCAACATGCCCCGTTCCTTACTCCCGTTACGATTTTCGTCGCTCTTCAGTAACAATATTCTCGTCAGCATCTCTAGGAGCCGGTTTACTTGTATCATGCCTTCGTTCTCTCGAACTATCCGAATAGCGCAGCCGACAACATCGGGTATCTGTCTCAAAATGGGGCCTCTCTTGGTCTTGCCCGCAAATCGCTGAATCGGGTACAAGGTCTTGCTTTGGCAAAGTTCACTGGCCTTGAGTAACCTATCGGCAAGAACGTGTTCCAGTGGCGTGGAGGGTGAGTACATTTTAAAATTTTTCAGTTGTTTGTAAGCATCGGACTCGGCTTGTTTTACTAGAGACGTTCTACACAGATACAGTCCCACTATGCTTGCATTTCTCGCCCTTGGTTCTGTCGGGGGCCGATCCAGATCTTTTCCTAAAACAGACATCAGAGAAGTTTGATCTTCAAACCGCAGCATTTTTTGTGTGTTTTTTTTCTGTGCAGCGTCTAAGGCCACAGATCCATCAAAATGTTGATGAACCGTGACATACCCGATACGACCACCGGTGACAATTTTATTGAAGCAACGAAATAGACGTTCTTCGGTCGTTTCTTTTTGAGCATCGTCGCTCTCATCGCGAATTTCTGCAATCCATTTGCCAAAGGTAAACGGTAACAGGTGAACAGCCAAACTGTGATGAGTTTTCTGTGTACCTAATTTGTGCACAGAAAGTGTTCCTATGAGCGTTTGTAAAGTGGCAACATCGACGGTGGATAGAGCGGTCTCTACCGATTGTGTGTTATTTCTCAACTCGCGTGCATTGGCATCGATGGCCTTGGCCGTATATTTGATAATGATGGACAAGGATGGAATGCCTAGAATTTTGTCTCGGTCATCCCTCAACACTAAGGCCGTCGTCGGTACATTCCGATCCAGCAGACTAATCGTGATATTTGTTTCTTCAAATGTCTCTCGCTGAACATCTCCATTCATTACTTTTTTGCACCATTCCATATATTTCTTGGCCAGGTTGCTAGCCATTTTTTTTGACGTTGATACACCGTGTGCGTCCAGGAGTAAATAACATGAACGAATTAGGTTATGATCCCAAGCAGTGTATAACGTTCTGGTTTCGTTTAATGCGAGCACCTAGCTTGAAACGCCCCGTGGTCGCTGGAGTTCTCGTGGAAAGAATCGATGCCTTACGTCCAATGGAATGCAAGAAGTTGACGTTTCCCCAAGAGCTACAATGGCCGACAATACCGGTCGCGAACGAGGAGCATTTGTTCAAAATCACGGCAGCCCTTCTGCTACCCATCAAAACGCACGACCAGGTTCTTTTCGTGACCCTCAGAGACACTTTCGATGGTGTCGTGGCACGCTTTCACGTCACCTACACTGACGCCCGAATGTTACGGCGTTCCGGCTTTGTGGGATGGTATCGAGCAGAACCCGCACCTTTGACGGACGATACCCAGCACGAAAAAAAGACGACGACAAACGAAGTCACGTACGACGAATTGGCTCACAACGAGAGCACCACGTTTCGCCTCGTCCACTTTTCCGATAATGGCAATCTTTATGCTCTCACTTTGGACGCGGTTCCTGACGCACACCCGTCGATGCATTTGATATCGGACCACATAGATCGCGAATGTTTTCGATGGGCGGCAGAGGTCACTCCGGGTAACCCGAATCGATTGTTACTCGCTGGTGCATTCCTCTTACCGGCGCAAGTCATTCTCTTTAACACAGACGAAAGTCCTACTGAAACGGCAAAACACACGAAAAGAGATGTCGATAATGGAAATTTTTTTGCGAGCATCTTGTTAGACCCCAACCGGTCCTCCGAGTACGATAAATTGTTTGTCGCTTGCGAGTATGCATCAGGAAACATGACTGCTCTCGAAGTTGAGAGTCTAGCGGACGAAGACGATTAGACACGACTCGCGTTTCCCGACGGCTCGGACGCAGTGTATCGTATGGAAGTCGACAAGGTAAAAGCGATCGTCCGATATCTTGTTGGTCGCTTGGAGGTAAAGCGTAAAGACGTTTCTAGTCAGTCGGAGAAGTGGATACTGGATTCGACCGTCTCTGTTCCATTGCCTCACGTCTACGTATGCGACGAACACAAATGGTCCACGGTCTACTTGCCGGCACTCCTTGCCACCTCTCCACGACGATTGAGTCCGCGTCTTTGTCCCGAGGCCATTAACCAGATTGCAGCAATCGTTTCTAATCGTAGAACCACAGGCTTACCCGGTGGATATGTTCCTTTGGGTAGAGACCTGATAACTACGGTGCAAGGTGCCATTTCTGTATCTATTCAAGGAGGCTTTCATGACGCATGCATTACCGGACTTGCGGCTGCTCTACTAGCGAGAAACGAACCCTCTAGGTATGCAGCCTTCTGGTGAAAAGGAACCCTGATCGTTATTCTATCGACCAAAATTTCAAATACACGTACCATCGAGAAAGGTATCGCGTGAATTGTATAACGTGAACACAGTGAAGCTAAGTGGCACCGACTTTCTTGTAATTGCATATGCAGAACTCAACGACTCCCAAAACATCGGTCCCCTTTCCCACTTGTTAGGAACTCTTCCCATAGATACAGTGACCGAATTCATCAGGTTCGAGAAACGATGTTTTGATTGTGATGGGCAGAAGATATCGTCGCCGTTTGGTGACTTACTTTTTCGAGGCTGGACCATTGCAGTGCAGCTCTTTAATAAATTACTTGGTTACGAAGCGACAATGGAGCTCGAGCAATTACAGGGGGAATTGCGTCGTTTGTCTAGAGCTTTCGACGTGGCCTTTCGAGGCCTGGTAGGTTGTGGATTTGATTGGGAATTCGATCTGTTGAGACTCGGTTTTAAAACGACGGATGCCTGCGTTACCGTGTTGGATGCCATACCTGCTTCCAATCAAGGTCTAGGAGGTATCTGTGAGTTATCGCTATTTGACCAAACCAGACCAATGTATTCGATAGCGACTACATATGCGTTGATGAGTTTGTTGGTGCTCGAAATCGGGTTTCAAAAAATAGAAAAGCGAGTGCATGAGATATTGGAATTGGACGTGAACGAGAAGAACAAAGAACTCGTGTTGACCTTAGGAACCGACATCGAAGATATTCGTAATGCGATCGCGTCTGCAAGGACTACTTCATTGGTATTTGATCCATTCAATCCACTTAAACGACTCGTCGATGGTTTTGATTTCTTCGTTTCCAAAAGATACGATATCAACACCCCAACGTCCCATTTATCAGTCCTCTGTTACCTGTCGCTGGCCAAGTTGTCGATCGTCCTCGGCGGTGGAGAAAGAAAACGTACTGGAGGTGGCGAGGAGGGACATGGTTCCCACTTGTTCTAACATATTCAGTCGTCAAAGTGTGTTGGATTTTGTCTATAAGTTGGGAAATATCGCCCATCCTGCACCGACAGTCAAGAGAGAAGAGGAGTGGTCATTGTCTGAAATCGACAGCGACAACGATTACGAACACGATATAGACAACCACGAGTTTCCTCCAGGTGCCGCAATAAAAACGGTACGTGCAGCGTGCCTGCCTGTGGATCGGAGAGTGTTCGATGTAATAGAACTCGACGGGGTGGATGCAGAATATCCACTCGATGCAAACAAGAGACGCTGTTTGCTCGTAAAGATACTCACTGCTCTTTTTTGCCCGACTTGTTAAATTTTTCATCTATAGTCCATTACGGTCTTGGGAAAACGCGACGATCAACGGTCGAAAATAGTCCTTTTTGACGTAACTTACGAAACGATAAAAGACCCATCTTTTTGAACAAGAGAACACGATCGATGTGACAAGATAAAGATGAGTACAGAGAATACAAAACATGCGGGTGACACGTCGTTAAGCAAAGCGCACAAGTTTTGGCTGTCACAACAAGTGGAGATATCCACGAAGGCTCTGGGTAGAATTTGGCAAAAAACGCCCATTAAAGAACGAAAATGGTATATCAAAGAAGCCAGGATGCTTAAACAAAAATACAGTGTCAGATGGGTGTCGGCATACAGTTTGTGGACAAAACAACGACTAGGTCCTATACTGAAATCTATAAACTTGCATTAGAATCAAACCAGTCACGATAAAAAACTGCAATATGCTAAGATTGCCAAAGGATTTCGATGAGAGCAAGAGTTTCGACTGCCACCCCAAAAGCGTAACACACGACAATACATTCTTGTTTCTGCCAAGGTCGGTGCATTGCGTAGGATCCATAGTCAGCACCCATACAAAAACAAATAAACAATTTGTATAAACAAATGTGGCATTCTTTATTGAGTACATTTTTCGATTACATTTAGTCCTCAAAGAAGCAGTTACGGTTCGTCTTTTTGACATACAGCTTGTACCGGTGCCTGTTCTTCTTCGTCTTGAAAATGTCTTTCCATCTTTTTGATCCTGTGCTCGTCGTCCCCATCGCACACCTCACACTTTGCAACTATCGAAGGTGGTAGTCTATGCGGCTCATAAACCTCCACTTTTTTCATCAGTGTATTCAACATCTCTCTGTCTCGGATCTTGTGTCGTCTCTGTAAGTGAGAACGTAACTACCCTGTCATATACTGGCATCTCAAGACGGTGCACCATCGAATCAACAACCCCTTTTCAGTCTTCGTCTGTTTTCCTCTGTTCACCAATTGTAGTATAGCATCGACGTCTGACCCGTTTAAGTCTTTTTTGTGTCTACTTGAAATTAAATGATACTTGAGACTTCCTCCTCTATAATTACAATCCTTTATCGGACAGCAACGGATTTTTGGACGAGCCATCGTAGACACAACCTCGTTTGTGAAAATAAGATGTCCCCTCTCGATAATATATCGAATCTTGTAGCGGTGATAAATGGATTTATAAAAAATCGACCCCCTGCCCATCCATCTCTGCTGCGCGGGCAAGTAACATCAATGCTTTCATGGGCTCAAAAACTTATGGTTGTTGTATCGTGTCGTCGCTACAACGATTAACATCTAATACACTTCGTTTGCACCTTGGCACGTCGTTGTCTTCTCTTGGTTTCTTCTTTTCTGAATAAAACGTTGGTAGCTTGTTTGGTTCATAAAGTTGAGACCCTTCCATTAAATTGTCTAGCAAACGGTGGTCTGTGATCCCGTGTGCGTGGTGGAAATGTAGTCTTGGCCACGTGACCAATTTATGACATCCATTCACTGGGCACCATCGCATTGGAGTTTCTCCACATCCCGTGTTGTTTCCTTTAAGAACCATTTGCACAAGAACATTGACAATCGATGCATCGACGTTATCTTTGTGTTTCCCTGAAAGTAAATGACGTTTGAGATTTTTTCCAGCAAAATTGCATCCGTTTAGGGGGCAGCGAACAGTTCTGTGATTGTCAACCATCGCTACATACATTCTTTGTAAATACAGGACCCACTCTGAAATATCAAGCCTTTTATGACGGCAATAATTTGTTTTAAGTATTCATCACGCGTTTGTCTTTCATCGTATACCATAAAATCTATCACAATTGATTAAAAACCAAATACGATGCTTTTCATTGGGTAATTTTTAATTTTATTTCTCTTACATGACCAAACAAGCTCATTGCACCCTTACTTTCGCATTTTATTTGCAAATCTTACGAAAACTGTTCCATGAACTTTTTTCCTGTCTGTATCTCTTTTTATACATCTTGTCTCTTGTTTGTAAAGGTTCTTGTTTTTTTGGGTACTATTTTTTTCCTTGTCTCTATTGGGTTGGCTGTAGGTCTCTTTTTGCACCCTGACAAAGTGTCGAAAGCAATAATGGAACAGAGGGTGATAATCTGCACGATGGATCATAAAGCGGGGATTCTCTGAGCAAGGCATTCAGCCATTCGTCGTTTGTGATTTTATGCCTTTTGCGTAAGTGGAGACGCATCCTTGTGGTCGTAAAGACACAGTCCTTTACTGCGCACCATCGTATTAGGTGTCCGTCTACACTCTTCGCCACTTTTCCTTTCTTGGCGATATGCTCCCCTCCTTTCTCCTAGGCCATACGAGCAAACAACATCAACCCTTCCACAGACTCGAAAACCTGTTGTAATTCTCGCAGTTGTTCTATTGTGTCGCCACCACAATGACCAACATCTGGTACACTTTGTCCGTGTCTTGGTACGTCGTAACCCGGCACCGGCACCAGCAGTGCGACGGATACTGGTAGCTTGTTTCGTTCATAAAACAGAGACCTTCTGAATAACTCGTTTAGTGAAGGGGAGTTTGTGATTTTATGTACGCGACGCAGATGTGGGCGTATCGATGAGGTCAGTGTATGATATCCGTCTATTGGGCACCATCGAATCCGTTTTCCTCTCTTATTTTTCTGTCTTGTCTCCATTGCGGGGTATTTGCACTAGACCATCGACCGTCGATGCATCTACGTCATTTTTGTGTTTTCTCGAAAGTAAATGGCACTTGAAATTCGTTCCTAAATAACTGCACCCGTTTAGGGGGCAGCGAAGGCGACGCCTACCCATCGTAGACACACACTCCTTGTAAAAATCAGATCCCTTTCTGTCGATGAAGTGTCGAGCCTCTTATGGCGGCAATGATTTGTTTTAAGCATTTATCACACGCTCAAATTTTTTTTATCCGCTGGAAGCAACCGAAAGCGAGTGAAGTCGGCGTGCTAGCCCACCGATTTTTATACCGTTTCTACATTCATGACATCTGTTTAGATCGTCAATCATGCCGGGGCCGCCATATACTACGTAGTATGCCATCAATATATAGGGTGTAATAACAAGCAGGTAGACGACTAATGATGTCACATCGAATCGTGGGCGTGGCTCGTGTTTCCCAAAAACGTCCCAGTGTTTTAAAGTTTAGTAAATATGCACCAACCAGGCAGGCAAACAATCACGTGACCCCAAAAATTCGGGAAACTTGTCTTTATTAACAATGATTACCTAACAAGGCTCGCTGCCTTGTAACAATTTTACTCTAAAGTTCTCAAAAATTGCGTTGAATAACTAACGAGGTACAACAAGCCACCAGAAGTGACGTCAGTACAGGACAGCTGCCTTGTAAGAAAGTTACTCAAAAGTTTTGAACATTCACATGGAGTAGTTAATGAGTTAAGAACACGATATACCCAAACGTTTTGTGAAAATAACAAACAGGCATCCCGGAAGTGATATCACAACATGACATCGAGACATTACACAATCCCAGGGTTCCTTGCGCTATATTATAAATATAATTACTCAGTCCCAGTTCACTTTTTTCAACATGACATCCTTAAAAAAAAAAAAACTACAACATTATCTGGAAATCACAAGAACCTGTTTGACACATGTCACGAATTCAAAATACACAAGAAAGGTCCTTCAGCTGGTAAAATAACGGCATCTCTCGAAAATACCATGAAAAAAGGTGCTTTTATTTTTCTCTTCTGGAAATTCTCGCACTTGGGAAACTTCAACCTCACAAATTCTTTTGGATCGTAAACACGTGTGTTCCATGTGTACTAGGAACACTTTCCAAATTTTCATCAGAGTGGATAAAATTTTCCGGGACTCCTTTAGGGTATGGCATCCAAAGTTCCCTTGATCTCCAAATTTTTCACGCATTGGAGTGAGGTAATCGTTACCTTCGAGCCAAACGACACACATAAGGTTCTTCTAGTTGCCCTGGGTTGCGATGGAGCTGTTTACTGAATATTTTTCTTGTGTCGGCTGTTAACAACTCCAGAGTAGCATTGGGCGAACTCATCTCATCGGCACTGATCAAAACTGCCATTCTGGACTTAAATTCTAGTTCTGACAATTCCAACTCAGGACAAAAGACTCTCGTACTGGTAAACCATTGCATCTTCCAGTAGGCGACGGTTTTGTTTTTAAATCGTTCCGAAACAGACGCGAGAATTGGAACTACGTTTTCCGGCTGCTCTTCGAGGCATTCTTCGCGGTCTTCTTCTTCTTCTTCTTCTTCTCCCTCGTCGCAGTTTACGATTTGTATCGGCTCCTCTTCTTTGATTTGTATCTGGCTTTCTCTTTTATTTGCCATTGATTTGCACGAAAAGTTCTCACGAGACAATACCGTATTTTAGAACAAAGATTACAAGGAACGATCAAACTTTAATAAAACGTTACAGATTCTACAAAACGTCTTTATTGTTCCACCCGACTAGTGTGCTGTTGAGAGTCTCTGTCACGTCTCCGAAACCCAAAAAATGACCCCTGAAGTTCCTACTGGAAAATGGACAAATGACTTTCTCTATTCGCACAGAGTCGCCCTTGTCTTCGCATTCGATTGAGCAATGATACGAATTTACCATCTGAAACGTCAATCCTACCTCTGTGATACCACAAAGAGAGAATCTGTAGCAAGTCTTTGCAGTGAACTTGAAGGTTCTCGGCGGTAACCCTGCCCATTTTCGGATCATTCTCTTTGTTGCTTTTTTCAATTCTTCTCGGAATCGGTCCACTTTCATGTGGCGAATTCTAATCGGATAGCTATCGTATTCGGTTCTCCCGCCTTGCCGCATGGCCCAACCCGTTACCTCCTCGACGGTCAACAGATGTTTTAGCTGTCTCGTGAACCATGCATCAAGGACTCGGTTTGCTTCCGTTACCGAAGTTACCCTACTTGTTACTTTGGGAAAAAGAATGGGTAGGATATGCATGAGTTCGCTCGAGTTTCTGCATACAAAACAACACGGCACTCTGACTCTCTTCTTTATCATCTTCAGTTCTGTTCTGTCGTAACACTCGTCAGGCATTTCGCAATATTGGCGAAGGCAAGATACGTGACCCATTTGACGGCAACAAGGGGTCTGCAGCAACGGGTTTCGCAAGTCCGTTTGCCCCTCCAGACAAAACCCACAGCATTTTGTGTCATTTGCGCTTTGAGTCGCTGGAGAAAGAGTACTTTCTCCCCCTTCTTCTTCTTCTTCTTCTTCTTCTTCCTCCGAGTCGTAAGCAAAAACGAAACTCGAGCTTGGGCTCTCTTCTGGCACTTTCAACGGTTCCCAAATCAAAGAACTCGGAGACACTACAAAGAGGGGCAATCGACTAGATCTTCGTTGCGCAGGCAGACGTAATGAACCAACACACCACAGCAAAATCTACGAAAGGCTCTCCGATTGGTACGACTCAAATCGAAGAGTGGTTGTTGGCAAGAGAAATATTTTTGCCCTTCCATGTTGTTCGCATCGCAGTCAGTAAAACTCTACTAAAACTCGATTTATACCCAGCTTTTACCATCTCGTGATTACGTCATTGTGATGTTTTTATGGCGCGAGAAGGCCCCCTTTTGGGTGATGAAAGGGGTACCACAGCTAGGAAAATTAGACAACCGAGATAAAACGTTTCTACGTGTATTTCATATATATGTATATATATATGTACCTGAATATTAGGAGTTCAGCGACGTGGAAGAGGGCTCAAATTATGTTTTATTTTATATATATATATGTATGTATGTATAGAGAGAGAGAGAGAGAGAGAGAGAGAGAGAGAGAGAGAGAGAGAGAGAGAGAGAGAGAGAGAGAACAGACACGGATAATTAAAAATTTCATGTACCAGTGTAACAAAGAAGAATATCAACAGACTCTAAACAACATATTTGGTCATTTTTGGTTTATTGTCGTTTTTTTGCTATTAGGGGCTTCGGATTAAACAATATTCGAGATACTGGACACTCCCGCCATCTGTATTCAGTTAGTGTTTCGATACACTTTCTGTGGAATTTATGAGAAAAAGGTAAGGTAATGCCACCCCAAAAGGTATCCTCGTGACAAATGGTACATTCATCGTGTGCAGAATCGGACCTGCAACCGTGGGTGCCCTCGGGCGACTGGGATACACACACACCACAGACATTACAATGAAAAGTGTCATTACGTCGAATTCTGCAAGTGCCACATTTCATACAATGAAAAGGCTTCATTGCGTCTGTTGTATACACTTTACAAATGGAGCAAAAATAGTCGCTCATCATAGAGTTACATCCCTTGCATACTTGACTGTTTTCGTCGATTTCAAACACCGACAGACAGGCATTGCATTCCACTTTTGTACAAGCGTTCGAAGTCACACGGTCGTTTCCACACACCGGGTCCATGTTATGGCATTTATGACAGGCATAGAACATTTGACAACACGGGAAAAATAAACGACATCTCCGTTGATAGTGAGTGCACGACCATTTCTTCGACGGTTCCTCTTGCTCTCGTTCTCGATATTGCAGAGGTACACAACACAATGTCATCCGTCGAATTATCCCACGCATGATAGAGCGAAATTGACGAGGGCGGTCAATTGATGCATCATCATACATTTCAAGTGAAGGAAGCACCCAAGTGCAAACTTGCTCTTCGTTTTCTTTTGGAGACAGTGGAGAGAACAGATCAGAGTACACAGGATATATATACGAATACACATACTCCATAGATCAGGGATCCAACACACATACACATTAGGTATGAATATACCTTAGATGCATATATATATATGTATACACACATATATGTTTTGGGGGGGTAATCTTTATTTTAATACAAAGGCCTTTTCGTTCTCAATAAATCTTTCTTGGGCCTGTCGGCAAACCTTACCAGAGCTCCGTTAGCTGTTCTTTTGTGCGAGTAGTCTCACACCAAAAGAACGTTGTCCGGGGTGCACGACTTGGACGTGGAGTTGGATTTTTGCACCCCAAAAAATACTGGTTCGGCCATGCTTTTTCTTTTGAATCCGTCATGGCACATTTTATTGAGACTTTTTCGAAAATGGCGCATCAAGAATAATGAGAAGAATAATAACAATAGCCTTCACAAACAGAAGGTAGAACCATACCGAGACACAAACGAAAAGACGACAGGACATTAAGTGAAATCGAGAGATGATTAGACTTAAAAACCCCATCCAGCGAATCGATTATCGATTTGATCATTTTCTACGTTTGGTCCTGTCTTGTCAATTTACACTAGTCACTAGAGATAGAGGAAATAAGGGCAAAGAAAGAAAGGACAGTATGTCTACTCGACCAGTTTCTTCTCACCACTTTGTGCCTCTCTGACAAACTTGAAATAGCTTCCAGCCGGGTTCCCCTTCCGATCGCGTCTTACGAATCTCTCGCAGAGAGAATTGCACGAAAAGGATTACACCGACATTGGCCGTACACAAAAATTGCCACTGGCTCTGGGTTGGACCGAAACTCGTTGAAACACGTCGTCGGAACAAGTCTAATCGCACCACTCAATGCCTTCGTTGCAAAATCAGAACCACTTTCGGTCGACCTTCCCTTTTGATCGCGTCTTACAAAACTCTCAAAGAGAGAACTGCACGAAAAGAGTCGCATCGACCTCGGACGTTCTGAAAGCTGCGTCAGGGTTTGGGTTAGATTAGACTCGTAGCACTCTCGGAGCAATCTGGTGGACCGCAAAACCGGCCTAGAGAAGGCAACGGCCTCAGCTGCAAATTTACACGCCGAGTGAATGCAGGAGAAGCGAGAGAAGCGAATTTGTAGGGAAATTGCCCACCGGACCGAAGTCCGAAACCGGTCTTACCATTTTCCCAATTGCAACTCGCGTGTATCTCGTCCGATGTATTTTTGCTCGGAGCGACCAGATCGACCGCGAAACCGGCCCAAAAAAGCAACGGCCCCAGTCGTGCTGGGCAAACGCAGGAGAAATTGCCCACTGAACCAAAGTTCAGAACCAGACTTACCATTTTCCTTCTCACTACTCGTACCTCGTCTCGTCTGATGTAAGTGTTCGCGTTGGCATTTTTTTTCTGTCCCCTCTTTTGAATGACCTTGCTTGCTCTTTTCCGAGGTTTACTACACGATGAGAAAGAAAAAAATTATCCTACCTTCGCTGTCTTTCTTTACCTCGATCCTTGCTTGCTCGGAGATCTGCACTAGTCGGGAACTTGCTTGAAAAGAGAACGAAACATCAAATGTCCACTAGTTTTATCATGATCATGTGAGTTCAAACAGACGTCATCATTGTTAGTTTAGTATTACATCATCCAACTACACAAGGTCACTCAAGGTGAGCATGCGACGAACATGCACGTGTCAACCCGACTGCTACGTAATGTTACCTAGGGTGAACATGCGACGAACTGATGACGTGAATTTGTATTCGTGGCAAGAACGAACGAGCAAGAAAGAACGTAACTAGCGACCTTGACTCGGCAAAAAAGGGATCAACTTGTGACGAAATACGACAAAGAGAAATTACGACATCGAGATAGACGTGATTCTATTTAAACTCTGGGATATAAGGGGTGCCTTATTTTGTAATTTCGAGCGTCGGGGTTTTGCAATGGTTGATAACCCCTGCGATTTTAATCCGGAATTGGTCCCCTTAATGAACCGGTTCGTCACAGTTCTCCCAGAAATGGAGAATTTGAGTAATGATCGAGAGAGTCTAGGGTTGTTTATCTATGATCTAGACTCACTGTTGAAGAGCCATGCCAAAGCACGTGAAGTACTGGAAAGAAACATGGTTGAAATCAATGAACGCGTCTGTCGCATCATTAAAGATGTCCTTTCCTTGAATGCAGAGCTGACGAGATTGAAAAAGGAGGAAGAATACATGCATTCTTTAATGGGATGTTCTAAGGGCAAATTACGAGAAGTTGATAAATCACTACAGGCCAAGGATAAAGAGTGCATTGCATTGATGGAACTTTGAGTTCGAAGATACGGCAATCACAGTTCGGTGGCTGGGCTACAAATCCGCGGCATTACTTCTTTCGTTTCTTGAAATGCACAATTCGATTTTATCCCTTTTATGAAGACTCGTGAAAAATCTGCCTTCGTATCTGTATTAATACGAGAAAGCTCTTCTGAGCGGTTTAAAGGTATCACGATGAATAGTGTCACTTGCTGTTCCTCTCAGAACAAGGATTCCGTAAATGATGAGGTTTTTACACTCTTTAAACAAATCGATGCTTTCCAAACCCGACGGAAATTTCTGGAGCCGCTTGTGTCAAAGTTGGACTCGGCAATGGAGTGGTACGACGCCTTATATCGAACATTAAAAAAAAGGGGTGAAGAAATCGAGACGCGCATCGATCGTTTCACTGGCTCCGAGGGCGAGAACATTGCAATTTCTGAAGATATCGCTTCTTTGTCGAAACAATGGGCCTCTTTCGAAAGGCTAATCAAGATATTAGTAAGACATTGAAAATGTATAGGGAGGAGCTACAGCAAGTTGACGAAGGGATAAAAACCAAAAAAGAAGCAGTTGTGAAATTAATTGAAACTGAGTTTGAAAGATCACAGAATAGCCAAATGATTGATGAGACATTGAAAACATATACGAACCAGCTCCAGCAACTAGACGAGGGGACACAGACCGAGAAAGAGAAGGTTGTAAAATTAACCGAAACTCACAATGTACAAGAATCACGAGAGTAGTTGCACCACAATTCCAGAACGATTTTTTTGGGTTTTTGCGATGAATAAAGTCACTCGCTGTTCCTCTCGGGAGGTTGATTCTACAAATGACAACGATACTCTCCAAAGCCAACGGGAATTACTGAAGTCGTTTATACCACAGTTGGACTCAGCAATGGGGTGGTACGACGCCATATATAAATCCTTGAAAATAAGGGGTGAAGGCATCGAGGGGCGCATAGCTCGTTTCGATGGTTCTGAGCGCGAGAAAGCTGGAATTTCTCGAGATATCGCTGCTTTACTGGAAGAGTGGGAGACTTTCGAAAAGAATAGCCAAATGATTAATGAGACATTGGGAGAATATACGAAGGAGCTCCAGCAACTAGACGAGGGGATACAGACCGAGGAAGAGAAAGTTGTGAAATTAACCGAAATTGGGTTTCAAAGATCACAGAAGGACACGAACAATGTACGAGAATCGCGAGAGTAGTTGTGTCACAATTCCAGAACGGTCTTTGCGATAAATATATATATTTTTCGTTTTTGAAATGTAAAATTATAAAGCCTTTAAGGTCATATCTGTAATAATAAAATGCGTCTCTATATAACATTGTCTGCAATTTGTGTACCTGTAAAAAAAAACGCGATCTTGGTTATGTCGCCGTCGGGACGCGAATCGACTAAACCTAAAAGAGAAAAGAAACAAATGGTTAGTAACTGAACCAATTCGTAGAGGTCGGACGTAAATGGATTTTACCCGGGTTACTATGAATCATGGAAAATTTATCTCCTTGTCTGTATATATAAGAAGAAGCTCTCCCGAGCAATTGCAATCATTTAGAGGTATCAGGATTGTAAAGAACCACAAGTACCGAATCACAGGTACCCATTGTTAATTCTGCATTGTAATGGATCGATCGAGGCAACATGTGTAGATAAACTCTTTAAAAAGAAACAAAAAGTGAACAAGTAACAAATAAGTAACCTGCGTGTTCCTTTAGAGAATAAAATGGCTGAAGTTCGCGCATGAGCAACAGAAACCGACAGGACCATCCTTTCTCTAGTCGCTGACGTTTTAACTCATCGCACATGGAGGGTCGAATGTTGGCATCGTGACAACCCAGAGATGATGTTCGAGCTTGCAAAGGTGTGGTCCTTTGGGGACGACGATACGAAAGGGGATATTGGCATAGATGCAATACTGAATCAGTCTAAGTACGATCTCGGCTATTTGGAGCAACTTAAAAAAAAGATATTCGCAGCTGGAATGAGGGTGATCGCGTGTGAGACAAATTTGAAAATCTTACAAAGACCGTTGCTCCACCACTGTTGTCTGCCGGAGTCGGTTCATACAGACTTAGCTTGGGATCGCATCTTATCGAGCCTGAAGTTGCTGCAGCCTGCTTACCTCGAGGTTTTACGAGAAAAATTGTCGAGGTGTCCAAAGGCGCATGTGGATTCCATTGCAGACATGTTCTTTCCAAGCAATGATATCCCACGATGGTTCGAGCAAGCGGTTGATGTCATTTCTGAATGCGTCTGCAATGAGATGCATCTGACTCGTAAAATGGACGAGACTGTGATTGGTTTAGACTCGACGAATGCATATGATGCGTTGGTAAAACAGCGACGAATCAATGCAACCTTGATGTACAGAGAGATGAATCACGCGAAAGCATATCTTTTTTTATGCGATGCGCTTTCAGCTTCTTCTTTCTCGTCCTCTCCCGGACATGCAATCGTGTTGGACTTCTTTCGAGAGAACGGGTCGGAAGCGGCAAAGATGGAACATTTCTGTAAGGTGCTGGACGTAGAATCTCGAACAGTCCGTCGCATGGTAAAGGTACCGAAGAAAGGAGAAACGAAGCTGTTGTTCGAGTACGCCAAGTATTTACCTATATTACCCGACAAATCAAGAAATTTTGCATTTAGAGAATGGCGGTTCAATGTCCCAAAGAGTACGAAGCGTTAAAAAAATGTTTCGGCCAATGTGTGGGTTCTATTCGAGAAGAACCAGATTCGGCATCTATATGTGAGGGTGCGTGGTTCATGTCGGAAATCTGCGTTCGAGATCCATACTAATCCCCCCCCCCCACATAAAAAATGCAAGGGAAAATATTGCTGTACGGACGATGGGGTGATATACTATGTCTATTTGTTTCATAATGATTAGTTTTGTCTAATTGACAAATTTACTTACGACATCTCGAGTTAGCCCGATATAAATTGATCTTTGAATGCAGAAATGATGACAGTTTATAATCACGGTGTTTTTGGGTAATGGGACTTGGTTCGAGTACGGAAAAGGACGCCATGAACACTAAAACAGAAGAAGGGGAAGTGATCTTTGACATCAGAGAGTTGATATATTCCAAGGGCGATGTATTTGTTGTAAAGGGTCGTCCGTACTTGTGTCCCGGTGTTACAGACTATGCTTATCCCGTTACCATGTTTAAGATGCACGACGGAAGATGTCTAGATGTCAACGTCGCCTGGAGTCTGGATTACCCTGGCAGTCCCATGAGGTTGGATCTGATCGTAACTCGCGAGTGGATCCCCAAAGGATTCAGAAGAAAGAGAAAACGCGAGGAACACGGCCTCATTCATAGGCTCGCCACCTTGGGAAAGTCCAGTTACGAGAGCTTCAAAAAGATGGAGTTAATTGATCCTCCTGAGTGTTACGAAGAAATGATCCATCACACGTTCCCATTCAGAATAAAAATTTCTGAGTCAGACTCCGAGCATGCATACGTCAGACTAAACAACTACAAACGGCACATCATCCCCGAGGCCCGAGATGACAATAGATTAGATGATGATGATGATGACGACGACGAGAGTTCTGCCGACGAAACGTCCCACGGCGGCGATTTTACCGTTTCAACCAAGGTGATGCGCACCAACGATACAGAAGAGCAATGAAGGAACGTATGATATTTACAATAAAACAAGAAAAGAGTTACTCTTCACTGGCTTTTCATTATTTAACGCGCCCATGACGAGTGACCAAAAACCGTCTCGGTACCACGATTACAAAATTACAATAAACTGCTCTTCTCTATATAAAGACTACTTTATGAACGTATAATCTTATCGTTAAAAGGATTGGCCCTAAGAGCGTGAAAAGAAACAATCTTAACATGGGACTTAATACTATCCAAGGCGAAGTGGTATATGACGTCAGAGGGATCTTAGGAGTCTACGATGAACACATATTTTGGGCGGATGGTCGCATATACATGATCCGGGAATTGGACCCAGAACCCGCGTTTAAGGTGGACGGCCAATACATCAATGTTGGCATGGCTTGGAGTATATGTGAAAACGATGGCCCCATGACTTTAGATCTGATTATAACCCGCGAGATACTGCCATTGGATTGCAGTAGTGAAGTGGGACAAAGAGCCCAAGCTGATAGGAACAAATTGGTGTGCGGGAAATCGCATTATGACGACATTAAAAAAAAAAATCAAGATCGACTTATCTGCATTGCCCCAATCCTACAAGAATTTGTACGATTATACATTCCCGTATGGAACTGACCTGGACGCGGGGGCGCCAGTGGAGATATACGATCTATTAAACGGGTGCAATACAGAGGAGGAAGTTTTGGTAGAAGACGGTGGGGGAATCGATGACGAAAACGAAGGCGAGGTAGTAGACAGGTGAATGAAGGGGTAGTTTCTAAAGAAACTGTGGTGCTGCGTCGGTGGGGAAGTAGTATACAAAAATTTGGTTTTATCAACGGAGTTGATAATGTAAATTGGCCACCGTACAGAGATTCTAAAGGCTGACGTTTCGAGCGTTAGCCCTTCGTCAGAGCGAATCGAGGGATTATGGGTTACGTGTAGTTTTTATAGTAGAGTAGGAGCTACGCTATTGGTGGTAACATGGCAACGTGAAAAATAGGAATATATTAGTTAAATGAAAAGCGTTCGTCAATACCGTGAGGATTAAGGGTGCCGATTTGAAAGATGAATTTTTGTTCCAGATTCTTGCGGCTTTCCGTCGTACCTAGATGTAGGGAAAGGCCGCAGATAGCCATGTGTTTTATGGAGTGGTTAGGCAGATTAAAATGGCGAGCGACTGGCTTAGATGCATCCTTGTCATTCTTCTCAACATCGCGAAGGTGTTCACGGAATCGGTCGCCTAGTCGTCTACCTGTCTCACCAATGTATAATTTATTGCATAACGTACAGGTTATGCAATAAATGACATTTGCGGAGGTACATGTGAAACGATCGGTGATCTTAACAGATCGCTTAGGTCCCGATATCTTGCTAGTGTTAACAATGAAAAGACAAGTTTTGCATCGTGAGCGCACGCATTTGAAAGTGCCGGGTTGCTCGTTAGTTTTGAGCGCGCTTCTAACTAAAAAGTTGCCTACGTTTTTGTCGCGTTTGAATGAAATAAGTGGAGGTTGCCAAAAGATTCTACCAGTCTCGAGATCATTTTGGAGTAATTTAAAATTACTAAGAATGATGCTTTTGACTGCGTGATTATGAGGATGGAAAGTGAGGGTGAATGGAATTCTGTCATTCTTATCTTTTTGTGACGTTTGTAGTGATGACTCTCGATCAAATTGTTGGGCGCGATGATGGCCCGCTTTGACCACAGAGACAGGATAGCCACGTTTCTCGAAGAACTGGCACATCTCCTCTGATTTGCTGGAAAAATCGGAGTCATCACTACATAGACGTCGAAGTCTAAGAAATTGAGAATAAGGAATGGAGTTCTTGACATGTGATGGATGTGACGATGAATACAACAAATAACTGTGTGAATCAGTAGGTTTGTAGTGCACACTAGTACATAGCACGTTGCCTCTAATAGAAACTTTGATATCTAGGAAAGCCAATGAAGTTTCCGAAATTTGCCAGGTATATTTCAGAGCCGGATGAAAAGAGTTGACGGAGGTTATAAATTGATCGAGTTCTTCTCTACTGGATGAAATAGCGCCGATGCAGTCGTCGATGTAGCGGCCGTAGAGTTCAGGTTTGGGGCCGTTGTACTGATTAAAAAATTGGTGTTCAACATATCCTACAAAAAGATTGGCATAGCTAGGTCCCATTCTTGTGCCCATCGCTACACCATTAATTTGTTTGTAATAGTTGCCGGCGAATGAAAAACAGTTAAGCGTTAAAACTAGTTCGGCAAGGCGGAGGAGCGTTTCCGAGCTAGGTTCTTTGACAGTGCGTTGATCGAAAAAGTGTTTAAGTGCTTGAAGACCTTCGCTATTAGGAATGACTGTGTATAGAGATGTAATGTCCATGGTGAAAATAAGTTTGTTTTGGCCGGAGAAATTGAAATCGCGGAAAATTTGTAGTGCGTGTGTACTGTCTTTAATGTATGATGGCAAAGATTTGACGATAGGCGTCATAATCCTGTCTAAGTAGCTAGAAATGAGTTCGGTGGGGCAACTACAGGCAGAAACGATAGGGCGACCTGGGTTGTTGGGTTTGTGAATTTTAGGCAAGAAGTAAATGCGCGAAGTTCTAGGGGTGTTGATGATGAGATTAGTGGCAGTGTCTGGTAATTCTTGATTAACTATAAGATTTTGAATGGTGTCTTTGACAAGTTTTTGATTTTTGGAGGTGAGATCTTTAGGGATTTTGGCATAAAACGAGGTATCTTAAAGTTGCCGCAAAGCTTCTTTTTGGTAAAGGTCGGACCGCCAAACAACTACCGCGCCGCCTTTGTCGGCCGATTTGACAACTATGTCGTTGCGTTGACTAAGATTTTTAAGCACCGCCCACTCTTCCGAGGAAAGGTTGGAAAATTTAGTGTTGCGATTGAATTTAAGTTTGTGAATGTCGTGACGGCATTTTTTGGTGAAAAAATCTAAAGAGGCAAATTGTCCCTCTGGGGGAGTCCATTTGGATTTGCGAACTAGAGGTGTTTCAAAAATATCTTTATTAGAAGTGTCCGAATCATGCTCTTTGTCGTGAAAAAAGGCTTTTAACTGAACGCGCCACTAATCTCATCATCAACACCCCTAGAACTTCGCGCATTTACTTCTTGCCTAAAATTCACAAACCCAACAACCCAGGTCGCCCTATCGTTTCTGCCTGTAGTTGCCCCACCGAACTCATTTCTAGCTACTTAGACAGGATTATGACGCCTATCGTCAAATCTTTGCCATCATACATTAAAGACAGTACACACGCACTACAAATTTTCCGCGATTTCAATTTCTCCGGCCAAAACAAACTTATTTTCACCATGGACATTACATCTCTATACACAGTCATTCCTAATAGCGAAGGTCTTCAAGCACTTAAACACTTTTTCGATCAACGCACTGTCAAAGAACCTAGCTCGGAAACGCTCCTCCGCCTTGCCGAACTAGTTTTAACGCTTAACTGTTTTTCATTCGCCGGCAACTATTACAAACAAATTAATGGTGTAGCGATGGGCACAAGAATGGGACCTAGCTATGCCAATCTTTTTGTAGGATATGTTGAACACCAATTTTTTAATCAGTACAACGGCCCCAAACCTGAACTCTACGGCCGCTACATCGACGACTGCATCGGCGCTATTTCATCCAGTAGAGAAGAACTCG
>OX421457.1:20637262-20679791 GCA_949126865.1 Montipora capitata | reverse complement strand
TAAAACGAGGTATCTTAAAGTTGCCGCAAAGCTTCTTTTTGGTAAAGGTCGGACCGCCAAACAACTACCGCGCCGCCTTTGTCGGCCGATTTGACAACTATGTCGTTGCGTTGACTAAGATTTTTAAGCACCGCCCACTCTTCCGAGGAAAGGTTGGAAAATTTAGTGTTGCGATTGAATTTAAGTTTGTGAATGTCGTGACGGCATTTTTTGGTGAAAAAATCTAAAGAGGCAAATTGTCCCTCTGGGGGAGTCCATTTGGATTTGCGAACTAGAGGTGTTTCAAAAATATCTTTATTAGAAGTGTCCGAATCATGCTCTTTGTCGTGAAAAAAGGCTTTTAACTGAACGCGCCACTAATCTCATCATCAACACCCCTAGAACTTCGCGCATTTACTTCTTGCCTAAAATTCACAAACCCAACAACCCAGGTCGCCCTATCGTTTCTGCCTGTAGTTGCCCCACCGAACTCATTTCTAGCTACTTAGACAGGATTATGACGCCTATCGTCAAATCTTTGCCATCATACATTAAAGACAGTACACACGCACTACAAATTTTCCGCGATTTCAATTTCTCCGGCCAAAACAAACTTATTTTCACCATGGACATTACATCTCTATACACAGTCATTCCTAATAGCGAAGGTCTTCAAGCACTTAAACACTTTTTCGATCAACGCACTGTCAAAGAACCTAGCTCGGAAACGCTCCTCCGCCTTGCCGAACTAGTTTTAACGCTTAACTGTTTTTCATTCGCCGGCAACTATTACAAACAAATTAATGGTGTAGCGATGGGCACAAGAATGGGACCTAGCTATGCCAATCTTTTTGTAGGATATGTTGAACACCAATTTTTTAATCAGTACAACGGCCCCAAACCTGAACTCTACGGCCGCTACATCGACGACTGCATCGGCGCTATTTCATCCAGTAGAGAAGAACTCGATCAATTTATAACCTCCGTCAACTCTTTTCATCCGGCTCTGAAATATACCTGGCAAATTTCGGAAACTTCATTGGCTTTCCTAGATATCAAAGTTTCTATTAGAGGCAACGTGCTATGTACTAGTGTGCACTACAAACCTACTGATTCACACAGTTATTTGTTGTATTCATCGTCACATCCATCACATGTCAAGAACTCCATTCCTTATTCTCAATTTCTTAGACTTCGACGTCTATGTAGTGATGACTCCGATTTTTCCAGCAAATCAGAGGAGATGTGCCAGTTCTTCGAGAAACGTGGCTATCCTGTCTCTGTGGTCAAAGCGGGCCATCATCGTGCCCAACAATTTGATCGAGAGTCATCACTACAAACGTCACAAAAAGATAAGAATGACAGAATTCCATTCACCCTCACTTTCCATCCTCATAATCACGCAGTCAAAAGCATCATTCTTAGTAATTTTAAATTACTCCAAAATGATCTCGAGACTGGTAGAATCTTTTGGCAACCTCCACTTATTTCATTCAAACGCGACAAAAACGTAGGCAACTTTTTAGTTAGAAGCGCGCTCAAAACTAACGAGCAACCCGGCACTTTCAAATGCGCGCGCTCACGATGCAAAACTTGTCTTTTCATTGTTAACACTAGCAAGATATCGGGACCTAAGCGATCTGTTAAGATCACCGATCGTTTCACATGTACCTCCGCAAATGTCATTTATTGCATAACCTGTACGTTATGCAATAAATTATACATTGGTGAGACAGGTAGACGACTAGGCGACCGATTCCGTGAACACCTTCGCGATGTTGAGAAGAATGACAAGGATGCATCTAAGCCAGTCGCTCGCCATCTTAATCTGCCTAACCACTCCATAAAACACATGGCTATCTGCGGCCTTTCCCTACATCTAGGTACGACGGAAAGCCGCAAGAATCTGGAACAAAAATTCATCTTTCAAATTGGCACCCTTAATCCTCACGGTATTAACGAACGCTTTTCATTTAACTAATATATTCCTATTTTTCACGTTGCCATGTTACCACCAATAGCGTAGCTCCTACTCTACTATAAAAACTACACGTAACCCATAATCCCTCGATTCGCTCTGACGAAGGGCTAACGCTCGAAACGTCAGCTTTTAGAATCTCTGTACGGTGGCCAATTTACATTATCAACTCCGATGATAAAACCAAATTTTTGTAGTAGACAGGTGACTTTGCATCTATCTACAAAGACTAGCCCACCGACCATAGCTGATGCCCACGTATGGAGCAGCTCTATCGACACGACATTGAAACTTGTAATGATTAAGACCCAATAAAAATGGTTACAATGACAAATGTTAACTGGTGTGCATTTATTTTTTTTTTACCTTCGCTTCCTTATGTTTGCACGGTGCTCGCATGTTGACCCTGACCCAATCGTTCCACGAGGCATCTTTCAAAGCTATTTATGGTTGTAGTCAATTTTGGTGCCCCCTTTTTTTACATAACCAGCAGACTACATCCTCGATTATCCCGTCAACTTGTAGTCTCCATTCGTAGTGCATCTTTATTGCTCGTCTAAAACGCTTGCTCTTTTCGTCGCGCCTCCGTTTCTTCATTTCCGAATGAACTGACTCTATACGCTGTTGAAAGTATCCATCCGAAAGAGCGCAGAATCGGTCCATTTGCTTGCGGTGTCTCTTTGGCACATTTCTTCCAATCGATTTCCAATTAGAACGGTGAAACTCATCTGTAACTTTATTCAAGCGTCCCAAAAGCCAGTCGCCTACATTTTTCCCGTTAGATCTTGTTCGAATGTATTTTCTTTCCATCCAAAGACCTTTAGCGCAGTCTTCGTAGAGGCTATTCACTCGGTGTATCACTAGTTCCTGACTCATGTTTTTTTGGGTTAGCTCTCACCGTTTGGTCGATTTTGGACGCTGTCGTCGGCTTTTAATAAATTTTTGAACGACATCGCAATCGAATGACGTTTTTTTGTAAGTCTTTTTTACGTCAACTGTGTATGCAACGTCGGCAAGGAAAGGACCAACGTCACCACACGACATAGGCATAAACCATCCGGTGAAAGCCCAGAGGCATAATACGTATGTCTCTAGATCAATTATGTCATTCTGTGTTGTTGTTGTTTTTTTTTTCACCGTTGACGTTAAGGAAGTTGATGATGCGCTTAGAGTTGCCCAAATAACCCATTAAAAAGAGCCCCGACAGACCAAAGGCCTCAGACGAGTTCGAGAAACTCAAACGAGAAGAATCGACATCACTCAGAGACATCTAGCTCGACTAACCTCTTTGATACTCAGTTTTTTTGTTCAACTTAGTTCACCATGGCCTCGGATCGGTGTTGTATTTGTTTGAAAGAGGAGTGGGAGAGACCGCTTTTTAATGACGACGGTCTCATATTTCACGAGGATTGTGTGGCTAGGCTCGAGAGAGACCGATGTTTTATTTGTCTCAAAGAAGAATGGGGGTTGCCTGTCTTTGCCGACAATGGTCTTCGGTTTCACGAGGAATGTGCAGCAAAGGCCGCAGACAAGGACCCAAAGGTTCTTGGTAGGGTGTGCGTCACAATTGACCAGGATGGTTTTCACTGTCACGAGCTCGGATGGGCAAACCATAGATAATAAATGTGGAAACGTCAAGTTTACGATGCCTTGTCGTTTAAGCGATTTGAAGGACGATAATAAAAAGAATGTAAATTACGTAGCCAAACGCGTCATCGGACTATCTTTTGACGACGGACCAAAAGAATCTCCGTTTGGTTTGGAATGCCTCTCGGGGATGGTGCAGACCATATATCTACAATCGAAGAGCAAGGAATGGGACTGTGTCGCCTATAAAGGCGGTCACTTTGAAAGAGATCTGTTGGAATCTTTGGGCATCCCTGCCATAAATCGAGAAGATTTCGGATGCCCGAGGTACAAGGAATTGATAGGAACTGGGTACGATCAGACAAAGACGTGTGGACAGCACACAGGGGGAAGAGATATTCACTGTGCTACAGACGAATGTTATGCATTCATGCGTCCAAGTTTGGATAATCCATATTGACTAAACATAAAAAAGATCGACATTTGTCTCGGTACAAATTGTTGCACTTAGTCGCTCCTGCATCGATCCCCCAGAAAAACGCAATGGATCACACTAATCGAAATGTAACGAGCCACCACAAACTTCGAACATGTATCTTCATTTGTATTTGCGAGAAACATTCTTACCTGCTCGCTCCTGACTCTATCTACCGGAGGCACGATGGACCGTGAAAAATTGGAATTTTTACGACGTTCAGTGTCCTAGATAATCGACTGTTTTAATGTCGTAACAATACAGGTGCAAAGCTAGTTCCAGAACTCTGAACCTTCTGATTACGATGAAGTTATTTACTGTCACCCTTCTGGTTTTTCTCACTCTCTTAGTTGTGACATTTTCGGAGGCTGCCAGAGGCGTTAGAGGTTCAAGAGGTGGGTCTAGCCGAGGTGGAACCAGTAGAGGCAGAACCTGAGTCGGTTCGCATTCTCGCACCAGCCACTCCAGTTGGAAAGGCTCGGCGTCTTGGTTGCGCAGGGTCTCAAAGTACACGCCAATAAAAGCCAGGACAGTTGGTTCTCCGGTCATCCGCAGTCAAACCATTTATGGCTCTCCATTAAGTGCCCTGAAGAAGTTTGTTCGAGGTTACATACTTGCTAAGTATGTCCTGAGCAAGGCTCCTGTTCACAGCAATGGTTACCCGATGTATCGCACTTTTCTAAGCATACCGAGGGAACGAGCCATTAGGGTCACTTACGAAAAAGAAGAGTTGCTGGACTCTAATGGCACTTTGTGTTTGGGAACAAATTCTACAAAGAGGCCCCTGGTAAAAGCCGTCCATCAACATATCGTTTCCTCTAAAACGGTAATCTCTTACTATAAGGAAGAAGGGACTTATGCTGTCAATGTGGACACTGTTTTCCTAAAGGACGTCAACGGACATGGCTTCAAAGCGAAAAGTCGTATTTTATACGACACTGTAATCGTGCGAGAAACAAATTGTCCCCAAGTGGATAGCTCCATGAGGGGTACCACGGTTACTATATACGAAACAAACCCCAAGGCCAATGGTCACGATAGTCTTTCGGTGTCTGCGATGTTAGTTGTCTTTCTTTCACCTCTTCTTACTTCATAAGACTGTTAATTTGACGAACTGGCTCACCCGAATCGTGATGTAACTTTGGTTATGATTTTTGTTTTCAAATAACTGTAGTTTTTTTTTTTAAGAAACGTAAGCAAGGCGATCGTTTAATTTTTTTTTCCTTTACGAGTATCGTGGTATAGTCATAAACATAAGAACAGTGATTTTTTTTATTTATTTAGTATAGCTCTTTCGTAGGGAACGTGTAAACTTTATGGCATTTTAATCGTATTTACTATTTTCTTGCTTTGAAATGAGTGGTAAATGTAAGCGGGGTGATGATTATTGTTATACACTTCATTCCAAAATGGCCTCTATTTTATTAGTATCGTATTCTAACCATAAGCGCGGTGATTTATTTTGCCTTATAATTAGTGCAGTTCTCTTGTAGAGAAAATGTAAACTTAGTGATTATTTTTGTTTAAAATAAGTGCGTTTTTTTTTTGTAGAAACGTTACCGGATGATTTTTTTATAAGTATCGTATTCTAACCATAACGTAAGCGCGGTGATTTATCTTGGCTTATAATTAGTGTAGTTCTCTCGTAGAGAAAATGTAAACTTAGTGATTATTTTTGTTTGAAATAAGTGCGGTTTTTTTTTTGAAGAAACGTAACCGGATGATTTTTTATAAGTATCGTATTCTAACCATAACGTAAGCGCGGTGATTTATCTTGCCTTATAATTAGTGTAGTTCTCTCGTAGAGAAAATGTAAACTTAGTGATTTGAAATAAGTGCGGTTTTTTTTTGTACAAACGTAACCGGGATGATTTTTTTCATATAAGTTTCGTATTCTAACCATAACGTAACCGGGGTGATTTATTTTGCCTTATAATTAGTGTAATACTCTCGTAGAGAAAATGTAAGCTCAATGATTAGTTTTTTGCTTTAGAATAGCGTAATTTTTTTTCTTTGTAGAAATGTAATCATAGAACGCAAACCAGTGATTATCTTTTTTGCTTTGGAATTGCATAGTTTTTTTCTTTCTGGAAACTTAATCATAGAGAATGTAAACCCAGTGATGGTCGTTTTTTTGCTTTGGAATACAAACATGTAACATTAACGATTGTTTTTTTTTTTCTTTCAACAAATAGAGCTTCTTTGATCAAGGGCCGTTCTAAACGTCCCATTTTATGTGTCGAATCTAGTGACAATAAAAAGCTATTTTTTTTTTGTTCCTCTGTATCGAATTCGGTACATGTGAAATGCGACGTTTAAAAACGGACCTAAGCAAATATTATATTTCACGAGACGTAATATCTCAATCTTAAACACATAATAAACTTTTGATTTTTTTCATTGATGTAAAGCATTTTTTTAATCAAGTAAAGTGTGATTTTGTAACAATGATTTTTTCTAAATAAAAAATATATACATGAAATTCGTTTGTCTGTTGATGCCTTTGTAGTCAAATGTTAAGCATTGCTCCTTTGACCCTGAATAGATTTCGGGTCAGGCACTAGAAATTACACCAAGCAGATTTCTAAAAGGGGTATTTGTGTATTAACAAAAGATCGTTGCAAATACATGCCGCCAGAGTCCTTGAAACAACAACAAAAGTGGAGTTGATTATTTTTATTTTATTACGTTGTAAATTTACTGACAAACAATGACATTAGGCATGTTACAAGACAATTGAGTGTCACCAAGCCGAACATCGAAGCGTGCGCGGCAAACGAGGCATTTGTCCGTGCCATTTGAATTCAGCTGCCTAACACATAACGCATGAAGTTTGTGGGAACATGGCAAGACTATGCAACCACTGAAGGTGTCTTCGAAGCAGACCCTGCACTTGTCATGTCCCGAGGATTTTCTGCAGCCGTGGGTATCTTTGAGAGCTTTGTTCATACACGTACCGCATTTGTTGCAGTGAAAGGATTCGTCCCGGTGTTCTCTGCAAACGCCACATTTGTTGCAATGAAAGGGATCCGTTTCAAGAGAGCGAGACGCTTCACAAGTGACGCAAACATATTCAATCGCCGTAGCTTGGTGGTTTCGATATATTTCCCCCTCTTCGATCTGCTGTGTTAAACGAAAAGCTCTCTGTCTTTCTTCCATTCGAAGCATTTCATCCCGGGCAATGCGAGTCAACTCTGTAATATATTTCTTGGGGCGTCCTTGTCGTCGTGGTCGTCGTCTGGGGGGCATTGCTATTTCTTTTCTTTTTTTTTTTTTTTTAGTTTCGTATTTGAATCAACGGTATTAAAGGGAGTTATGGCTCAAAGTGTTATATGTTTTGTTTGGTAGGCCTAAAGCGAGTTTGGCAGCTTAACTTAAACGAGACACTTCCACCCGTTTATCTCTCATACAATTACCTTTGAGAGCTAAGGAGATACAGAATCTTTGCAAACGTTTTATGGCTTGGTGCTTGAGGTGGCTTTGGCGCGTGATCTTAATAGAGACAAAATATTACGAAACCCCGTGAAGTCACAACAGATCTCGGGGATTGTATATGCCACAAGAGACTTGTCCTAGAGACCCTCTAACGAATAAACAATGCAAGACTTTATCATTTTTATTTTATTTTGTGGCGCCTCGATCTCATGTAAGAGAATTTTAGTCTATGTTTTTTCTTTTTCTTGCGCCCGTTAGCGCGTTTTGGCTTGGTCTTCCTAGTTGACTGCAGCAGCGCACGGTCTTGGTCAACCGCAGAGTATTCCACTGTTAAGATGAATTCATCTGACATAAACTTTTCTTGCATGATTTTCCAAACGCGGTGCATAAAAGACGACACCTACGCTCGCGGATTAATACCCCATGCTTTTGACATAAACGTTGCACCATCCAACTCCGTCCTGTGTGTGTTTTCTAGCACAAGAAAGAATAACACGTTCTCTCGTTTCAATTCTTCGGCAAAAAGTTTCTCGAAAGCCGCATGAAACATGTCTACCAGTTCCTTGACGCCTGCTAGTATCGGCCTTCCGTCGTCATCGTACCCGGCACTCCCCGCGGTTATTTTCATGGTGTATTTATAAAAAATATCATTTTTGTGGTTCGTCCCGTTAGACAAAAGCCTCAGCGACATTAAAGCAGCAATCTGGGGATCCACATCCATGATGAAAATAACAAACCGCGTCATACGACTTCAGTTCGCCTTTTAGTTGGAGGGTCGCAGAAATAAATTGTATCATGGGCATTGAATTCTTCAAAAATTTTATTTTTCACCTACAAAAGCTAATATTACAAATTTCTTCTTCTTTTCTTTCTCTCTGCATATACCACTTTTAATCAAACTCTGGACATTCGTCTAACAGTTCGGTGTGTCCATTCTTGGTTTTTGCATTTAGTATTGTATCTTCCATCCATTGCCACAATTCATCGCATTCCGCCTTTGCACAACAAAGCTGATCTATATGAAAATCACACCCGGTTGCTCCGGGAGTCGTCCCCGGACAGCCGAGTTCTTTTATGTTTTTTATGTTTGGTATCTTTAGTTTATTCAACAATTCCTTTTCTACTTGTCCTTCTCGGTAAGCGACCACATTTACTTGTCCACCTCGAGCTTCCTTATAAAGGTTTAAAATGTCTTCCTCCAAACACTCTTGATCGTGAGCGTTCTCGTTCCGTCGAGCGTCGAAGTTGAGGCCGTGGTCACATTTCTTGCCACGTTTCGCCATCTTGTTATCCACGGAATTCAAATCAGCAAACTTAACGGGCATCGCATACTTCCGGTGACTGGAACTCCCATCCCACGAGACGGTTCCTACTTCTCGCACTTAAAATTTTTGGGCGATATAATACCCCTTTAGGCCCAGGGCCATACACACGTTATACAGACGATCCATGTCGATGGATAACAACTGAACCTACAGAAAGAGTCTTCCACTATATAAAAAATTCTAAGTTACGTCATATCGGATGACGCACAAACTGAGATCAAAAAATTAATGGCGATGATATCTTGTTATAACATAGAAAAAAAAAAAGGTTATTACTCTATAGCTCTGGTATGCCGTCAGTTCATTCAACCTTTTTCAAGCTGTGTCGTCTTTCTTGAACACCGGTAACCCACTTTTGAAAAACACTACATACTGCATATGCACACTTAATGTCCGGCGACCGTCCTATTTGATGATCGCATCCATCCGATGACTGATATCCAATCTTTTTCAGAAACTCCAGTTTTGGGTAACCCAAAGCATTAAGATCGAGACTCGGTATATTCAATTTGGTCAACAATTCTTTCTCTGGCTGTCCACCGCGGTAGGCCATCACGTCACGTGTTTCTGACTTAGCCGACTCGTAAAGGTCCAAGACATCTTGCTCCAAACGATCTTGCGTATGGGCGTGTTCTTCCTTTCGGGCGTGAAACTTGAGACCGTGTATGTGACGCTTACAAACTTGTACTAACTTTTGATCGTCCAAGTCCAGTTGCTGATACTCAAAAGGTATCACGTACTTCTGATGACTGCTGGTTCCATTCCGACCGCTTATACCCACTTCTCGCGGGTAAAACTTCTTTCCGATAAAAAATCCGAACATTTCAAGCACGCCACATACTCCGTCGATTTCGCAAGGTTTCATGTCCATGCCGATTGGCTGTTTGACTTCACAACAGTGAAATTTATACCGATCGATGCGACCGTAATTACGTCTTCCAAGTGACGTTTCCTATTACGTTGTAAAGGGCCCGATATCAAACGCAATGTGCTTTGAGTTTGTTTTCCAATTCTTCTATCCTTCGAATGAGTTCCGTGAGCTCGCGGGAATCTGGCATATGCTCCCACCTTTTCCCGATATCGTTTAGTTCGCCTGCGCCAACATTTAAGACATCGAGATATTTGGCTTCATTTGGACGAAGTGATCTCAGAGACGACAAAAATCGTAACCTTTTTTCTTCGTCCATGACCAAATTGTTCAGTTTGGTGAGTTCGTAAAACACTGTCCCACCATTTATGGGAGCCATCGTCTTTAGATACTATTCAGATATCTGGTCTATTTGACGTTACCCCAAAAAAACTATTTCCTTCTAGAGTACTTGTAAATAAAGGGTCTGGTATGCCAACAGTTTATTCGACTCTTTCCAAATCGAATAGTTCTCTTTTGAAAGTCTGTGACCCACTCTCGTAAAACACGACATCTTGCAAATGCACAACAACTACTTAATACCACTCGATGAAATTCGCATCCACCCAATAACCGATAGCCTATTTTCGCCAGACACTCCACCCTTGGGCAACCGAAATCGTTAAGATCGATGTTCGGTATTTTCAATTTAGTCAACAATTCTTTCTCTGGCTGTCCACCCCGGTAGGCTACTATGTCACATGTTTCTGATTTAGCCGAGTGATAGAGGTCCAATACATCTTGCTCCAAACATTCTTGCCCATGGGCGTCTTCTCCTTTTTTACAATGAAAGCTCAGGCCGTGTATCTGCCTCTCGTGCAAGAATATTATCCTTTGGTCATCCGAGTTCAACTGTCTGTTTCTAAAAGGAATCTTGTACTTCTGATGACTTTTGGTTTCATTCCGACCGCATGCACCTAATTCACGCACATAAAACTTCTTTCTGATAAAAAATCCTCGTATTTCGATAACCATGCAGACTCTTTTCATGTGAAATCGTCAATTATGCCTCTATTGACCCCGGATCTTCCCTTCTTATATCCACTCTAAGCCTCGTTTCCAAATTCATCAGTCTGGCCCTGTCCTGATCTCACACGCAATATACTTTGAGTTCCTCTTCCAATTCTTCCAGCCTTTGAATGAGCTCCGTGACCTCGTAGGAATCTGGCCCACGCTCCCACCTTGTTCTGATATCGCTTAGTCTTTCCTTGACAACGTTTAAGAAATCAAAATATTTGGCTTCATTCTGATGAAGTGGTCGCAGAGACAATAGAAATCGTAATCTTTTAGTGTCATCGGTGCTCAAATTTTCCAACTTGATCAATTCACGTAACACTACTTCCTCGTTTGTCGGAGCCGTCGTTATTTGATACGATACAAATATTTGGTCTGTTGTCGATTTGTGTTTCGATGCTATGATGCAATAAACTAGTTGCGTCATTTCATTTGTTTACTTTCTCGAGTAAATTTAGTGTTATTTTGGTCACGATTTTTCCTTTCGATGGATAATGTCATGTGCAACCGTTTACGAAATGATGACGTTAACAAAAATTCGAGAATTAGGAAATGAATACATAATGTAAATGATAAACTCTCGTGCGTGTGACGAATTTAATGACTTTTGTGTCCTGAAACACGCTAAGGCGACCCCAGCCCAGGACTTCACCAGATGGATACAAAAAATCTCCTTTGCTTTCGTATACGGGATGATGACGTTTTTGGGTAATTCTGCATAAAAATAGTAAGAAAAAAAATTGGCTCGCGTCATTCGGGTTTCATGTTGAGTGAATATTTCAAAAGGGAGGGGCAGCCTGCCTCCCAAACTCTGGCGTTATAGTGTACCTCTGTACCTCCTGGGGAGTCACCCAATTTCACCTCAAAGCGCCAACTTTCTGGACTGGATCTAGCAGAGTTGTACTACGTCACTCGTGGTTCACTAGATCTAAGTCATTAGAAAATGATTTTCTGTGATGTTCCCCAGGCTCCCAGTTGCATTCACAGCCTCGTCTTTATGACGAGTTTCAAGTTATCAAGTCACGTGACAGCATTGGTAGAGTTGGTGGTGGATACCGATTCGGGTCCAGTCCTCTTTTGATATATGTGACGTCATAATGTGTTGGGTCACGTGATAGACAAACTCGTTCCACGCCCTTGTGTTTAATGACACTTTGGCCGCGAGGTTAATTGGATGTCAAAGAGACTGGCCCTACTAGATTTGACTGGTTTTTGGTGTAAACTAGAGACTTCACCAACCCCCCCGGATCCAGTCCAGAAAGGTAGCGCCTTGAGGTGAAATTGGGTGACTCCCCAGGAGGTACAGAGGTACACTATAACGCCAGAATGTGGGAGGCAGGCTGCCCCTCCCTTTTGAAATATTCACTCAACGTGAAACCCGAAGGACGCGAGCCAATTTTTTTTCTTACTTCATGAGTTTTTTTTTCCTATACGGGCGCCCTGTGGGACTCAAAGAGAAAAATAAAACGGGGTCAGGGAAGTAAGTTGAGAGAATTTTTTTTGTGTTACAATAGACCAAGAACAATAGAACAAGAAAGTAGACCAGACTTGAACTGGAGTCCGAACAGAGAGGAGTAGATCCCGGATTCAGGGTGTGAGGGGATAGGGGGTGTTACCAATGAGTCCACCCTGCATCTCCTCTACTCGTACCCAGGCCCCTTAGCGAGGTCTCCGGCACAGACGCGTTTGGGTTATAATATATATCCTACGAATTCTAGTCTTGTGCGAGTGGTTATCCTTGTGCGAGTAGTTCTGACAACAAGGAAAGCAATCACGACTATTCCCATGACGTCCAGTTCCAAAGACAAAGTTTTGAAGAAAAAGCAGCAAGATTTGATGAAATGCTAACAAAGTTAAGACCCAGTGATGAATTTGACGAAATGTTTAAGGAGTTGGTTCGTGAAAGAGAAAGCATCATAGCGTGGTTAATGAAAAGGAAAAGTCACTGTCTACGGTTTGGAAAATTTAAGGGAATTAAGTCGTGGAAGAGAGAAATAAAAAGAGAAGAAAAGGAACTACGGTCAATGTGGGAAGCAATGTTGCAATGTCGCGAGATAGAACAGATGAGGAGAGAAGTTTTCGGTAAGTTGACATTCTAAACAGAGAGTGATTGAATGACAATGCTCGAAATATTGCTTTTGACATGACAAATCCCGACTCGTTTTTATTCATTTCATTCATTTTTTTTCCGTTTGATTTTCGAGGGAATTACATACGACATGAGTGCACCCGGTGTGTTGGTCCGGCTGGAGTTGAACTAACGACTTTTCTCGGTTTGAAAGCCTGATGCTTGAACAACTGAACCAACGGTCCACCTTTTTCTTCCAAGGAAATTAGAATGCACCGAATTTTTCATCATATATATTAATGTGTATAAAATAAAAACGAAATAAAACATAGTCTTAACAATTTGACTCGCACAGATTTAACAAACTGTCAGCACAAAAAGCCTTCTTTATTTACATCTCGAACCAATCTTCGTGATGTTTTATTGGATACAAACGCAACAGTTCTGGCTACCCCAAGTGTTATTTTTCAAACCATTTTTTCTTATGTTGGGCACTCCATTCATTCCTTTTCATCAGCTTTCTTGACTCAACTTCTAGTCTTTCATCAGAGAGACTTGGAACTGGAATTGCCTCGTCAATATCGTACTCTTCTATTCGCCGCGCCATAATCTCGTCAGACCACGGTTGATCCACCCGTTGGGAAAACGAACACTGTAGTTCTTTATATTTTTTTCCGCAAGTCAAAAGAAAACGACTCTTGTTTTGCTTGTCCGCGTCAGCATACCGTGTGAGTTTGGCAATGCAGTGACAAAAACAATATCACGGCCCTTCCTTGATCTCGAGGTGAAGCTGATGTGACAATTCATTCACCCATTCGTACACTCTGTCCGTAACTGCCACCCAAAACGGGCAATCGCGGCACTTCTTACAGTAAACATGGGTTTGATCCTCGGTCAACGGGGTGTCATGAAATGGACACAGACGCAACGGTTTTCTCACGGTTTTCGGTGGTGGCTCAATGGGTGTAAATTTATTGCCGGTGATGCTCATGGTTCTCTTGCATGTAATTGGATGGCAATTGATGTGCAATATATTTCGAGTGGTCATGTGTTAATGTAATTTTGTCTTTTACATGAGGAAAAATAACATCGTAGTCAAGAAAACGTTTTTGACCGTTTCGAATCACAATATCTACTAGGTGTCATCCCATCGTAACATCGAGATTTACGATTCATCATTTTCATTGCGCGGGTTAACCGATAATAGATCTAAATGACAGAACTGTGTACTTGTCACGGCGAACACGATGGAAACGAAGCGGAATGTCCTTACACGCCATTGCAAAATATTCTTTGGAATTTAGGACTATTTAACAAGCTGGAAGACAGAAATTCCGACCAACTGAACGCAATACAAGTGTATTCGGAGACAGATGACACCCAAGAATTACGAGATACGGCAACGATGATAATGTGTTTGTATCAAACTTTGGGAAGAGTAGGAACAACGAAGGACTTTTTGGAGAAAACCATCGGTTTTTGGAGAAAACCATCGGTCTTTGGAATGATGCGAGAGACGATCCTTCGAAAGAAAAGAAGCTCTTAGACTATCTTCAATGTATGCGCGATCAAATAAACCAATATATTCAACAAATTGACACATCATTAGAATTATTAGAGGAACAGTTGTTACGTGAATGATTGTGTGACGGATCGGCACGTCGAAGCACACATCGAACTGATTTAACGTTAGAGCACAAAGAGACACGGCCCCCCTCTCCCTTTCGGAATGTTCACTCCAAATGACGCGAGTCAGTATTTTGTATCACCAGTGTAGCCTTTTATTGACTGTTTGATTGATATAATTCTGAATCGCAAAATTAATAATTATTAAAAAAAGGGACACATTTTTCTATCCTTTTTTTCGTTGCACTATTTTTTATCTTTTTGTACATGCCCATTTGTTAATTATGCTACTCGAGCGAATTTGACCGGGCGAGTGTTTTGTGTTCACATGCTCCCCATACATCGAATACGGGAAGGATAAAGACAAATGGAAAGTCCGCAACCACAACGGTGTCCCGTATGTAGTCCGGAAAATGCAGCTGTCAGTTCCTTGTTAAAAGATTGCGATTTTTGCGATACAACCTTCTGAACCTCTTCTTACCATTCGGTGAAATCCGTCTCGTCGAGTTTTGTTTCTCCCTGCCAAGGCTTGCAATAAACTTCCATCTTTACCTCGCAACGACTAGATACGTTCTCGAGACGGCGAACGATTCGACTTTCCACTTCCGCTACTTCACAGTATTCCTCTATCGTTTGGCGGTTCAAAGAAAGTTCACTGAGAAAAACACCCGGGGATTTCAAAATGGCATGCCCTCTATTCGTCAGAGACAGACCTTCACACATGGTCAGATACACTATCACATGATAGAGATACAATCTTATCTCGGTCATGTTCACCCGGCGATCTTCGGCAACGAACAAATACTGCTCCAGCGAGCCGTTTTGGACGTGTTTGTCCATGAGGCTCGCTGATTCTGGGTCTTTTTCGAGGAGTTTCTTCAAAGCCGCCATTTCGCGTCGTAACCATCTTGGAATGTTACCGTCGCAGTCAAACATGCATTTTAATATAGGACATTTTGTCAGTGGGTCACTCAGCCCTTGTCCTTTGTCCTATCGCCGCATGCATTTGGTCATGCGCGTCACGTCAAAGCGGCACAGTCCCTTCAGGTCTTCTTGGATGCAATCCACGAAGACTTTGTTGGACCAGGGTCATTTTCATATGTGCAATCGTCCAACGATGGCTTGGTAACACGCGGCCGCGGCTTTCTCCTGCGAACCTTCTTCAAAGAATTCTTGATCTCTGTAATCACCTTCAGATAATCATCATGGATCGTTCTCACTGCCATCGACAGGGCATCCAAATCGACCAGCGCTTTCTTGTCTTCGCGACCACTGGACCATATCTGAACTAGATCTAGTATGGCACCTCTTTTGGAGGCAAAAATGCCGTGCACATCGCGAGATAGTACCCTGGAAGTCAGGTGTAATATTCTCTTGTCTTTGCAGGTAGCGTTTCCCCTTCTTGGAGCCATTTTCGATACTTAACGTTTTGTCTTGTTTTATCTGCTGAAAGCAACCGAGAGCAAATGAAGTCGGTGTACAAATGCGGTGGCTTTTATACCATTTTTACATCTCGTCTCTGTCGTCATACCCATTTTCAGACCGTTGATCGTGACGCAACACTGACGGAGTCGCCACGACGAAATGATGTCAAGATTACTTCGTTCGTCAAACCCGAGTGCGTCGAGATGACGACGTTTATTTCCACGTCAAATCTAAACTGCGTCATATTATGACAAGTCACCCCACCTCCTTTAAGACAGAAGAAAAAAAGATATATAAGGATCGAACACGGTTGCTTGCAACAAACAGAACACAACGGAACGAAACTGAGCAGTTCAACCGCACGAGAAGATCTCTCTGAGAATGGCGCCAGTAACGCGTTCCAAGTCCACGATCGTTCGAAAACTGAAACTGCTTCACCAGGCGAAAAGCGATGCTCAATACATAAAAAAAGGTGATCGAAGTTTCCGTTCCGCGAAAGTTGTGCTCAGCGTCGCCATCGAGAAAACGAAACAGTGCCTTCATTGTTATCAGCCATACGAAAGAGAAATTCCTCGGCGAAAACTACCATCGAGGCAAACAAGTCAAGTCGGGACAACGTGCACTTGTGCTGCATTGATGAATGTGAAATCCATCTATGATGCGCACCAAACAGGGCCACATGCAAACGAAGTAGATGAATTAGTGGCCTCTCTCAATCGGACGGTGAATGAATTTAACATTGTTAAGAGAGAACAACGTCGACTAAAGTCATTGCCACCAAGGAAATGCAAATACTGCAAAAAATGGTTTACGCCGGATCCCTGGATTTACTACCAACAATACTGTAGAGAACTAAAAGAATTAGCAAAGACCGAGCCATCTGAGATGGACGAACTATCGCGGGTGCATCACTCACGTGGAGAGACGAATGCTTCCGAAAATGGTGTGTAAAATGTACGGTTACTCTACATTGTGTCGTCAGACTATTGGGTTACAATTTGTCGTTAAATACACGATTAAAAGCATTCGTTTATATTCAAATATGTATTTTTCAGTCTTTGTTAGATTACGAATACAGCAATAAATTTGTAAGGTATCCTACTTATAACGTATTTTGTTTATTGGTACAAACCAATTCACTCGAATGGCATACACGAAATACTAGTCTAATAACACAACGAACGCCCTTGGAAACACACGGTTGGTACAGGGAAACGTCACCCGAAGTCTTACCACCCCGCACGACGCGCCACCCACTCGTACACAAACGGATTCGAAAATAAACGCACGTAAAAATAACACTTGGTGAATCTTTCCCCAGAAATTATTCATATCCAGAGGTCGCTCATTCTCCAAATTTAATAAAAAGGAATCTTGACTTAGTTGTTGCGTGTACATCTTCTGCATTAAATCGTGGAACCATCTTTCTGGAAGGTTCCTCAAAAGTCAACAGAGATCCAACACGACCATTTGTCGGAATTTTGGAACATAGTCAATGAAGAAAAAGAAGAAGAACTAACATCAAAAACAATCTGATTTGAACAATGTAAAAAGTAGTGACATCGCGTGATGTTTCAAACTCCACAATCATGGCTCAAGGTTCGATGAACTACCACGGAGAAATCTACGATTTAGACCAACTGTATTCGTGGTATTTCAGTGCACACAATTTTCCTCTACGAGTCTTTCACTTTGAATGACCATTCTTTGGACTGTTGTGTGCACGACAAATAGAAAGACAACACGATTGTTGTTTTTCTTTCCGCACGATATTCACTTGGCCGCACAACAAATATCGCGTGGATTGTCGAAGACCTCAGCGAGAGCAATATTTGGGTGTGATTTCGTTAAAGCAAATCAACATGTCTCTTGTGCGAATCTATCGATTGAATTTTCGGGGTATGAAAAGTCAGGTACAAAACTTCCAATGGAAGCTGCCCCGTTCTAGGGCTTCTCATGTCGTGAAGACAAGGTTCAGAAGAAATCGTGCTGAATTAATTATTCGCAGGATCAATAAACGTGATATAGACAATTAAAAAATTTCAAAAGAATTTTGAACGGTTTTGTGCAAATTACATCCATTTTTTAATCACTGTATTCTTTCGATTGACTTTTAATAAAGGTGTATAGGTAGTCAATGAAGCTGACAGACCTTATACTTGCCACTGAAAACTCTGAACCGGATGAAGAGTAAAAGCTGCGCTAACACCCATTAAATGGTTCCCCAAGTGGCTTATGGGTGTGGCCTAAAGCGTGCGCTAAACGCAGCGGTTACACCCATAAGCCACTTGAAGCATGCTCATTGCAAGTCCAAATTTGATAGCATTTTATAAGAAGTGAAAGGGTTAATTAACGGGATGCGTTGTCCGTTGCAAGTCCAAATCCGACAGTACTTTATACGTGCGCAATAAAAACAACTACGACATGGCGATTATGTACAACATACGAGTAGCGTTTTTAATGCTAACAACGGTTCCACAAAACAAAAAAACGTACATGATTTGTTGTTCCCGAGAACTTCGATAACGACCCCAAAAAAATAATAAATAAAAATAAAATCTGAAAATCAAAGAACAAAAAAAAAGTCACTCAGAGTCAATTAAAAGTTCACATTCGCTGCACTTGACTTGCACCTCGCGTTTGTTTTCCAAATGCAGGGCTTCAGTTGGGTGCTCTTTGCAATAGGGATTCTTTCTCAGGTCACGGCATTGTTTTTTGGTGACATACACTTTGGCGTAGTGCCTCGCAGTACAGTTGGTACATCGACAAGACTGATTGTCGAGTTGATCATCTGGGCAGTGGCAGTCAGAACAGGCTTTGAGTTGACATTGGCGACAAGCACCGGTGATATAGTGACAGACACTAATGGTGAGACACTGATTTGGATGACGAGGGCAGTTACCGGGGTAATTTAGCCCTGTTTGATGAAGAATCTTGCAAAGACCATTTTTGCTTCGAAGCTCTTTGATTCCTTAATTTGCCATACTCATCAACCATTTGTGCGTCTCATGGGCGAGTACAGACTGTAACTTTATGTAATCGTAGAATTCTAGGTAATTTTTTTTACTCATTCGTATCCCGCGAGTGCCATCTATGTCCACATAATCTGGGTCTTCGTAAAACTCCTCTTGTTCTGGAGGCAGACCTGGAAGTGGCACTTCAACAGTAACAGTGACATCGGGACGACAAGGTGAGCACTTCGGGTTATTGGGAGTTTCCATAACTACAATCAAAGTTATTAACTGTCAGAATAATCGGTTACAAAGTGTAGCACCCACGCAAAACACAGTAAAACACACAAAATCCACTGTTAAATATTCCTTCGGCGCGATGCCTCCATGGTTCGGGTAAATAGAGCATCATAGCGTGAACGCACGACCATACCCCACAAACGGTTTCGGAATCAAACCAGTCGTTCCACTGCATTCGTTGTGGATGATAATAAATGAATATACACACACAACAAATTCCAACAAATCCGACAAAATTCATCGCTCATCATCTAATAAACCACGTAGGAAATATTCTCCGCAGTGGTACTGGTCTTCAATCCACAGGAAAACAAGAGTTACTCCACTTGCGACACCCAAGTGAAACAAAAAACCGTCTATGTTATCCACGCATCGATCGAGGAATAAATCAAGTTGCATACCTTGTAAAGAATCCTTGTTAACAGTTAACAGTTAACAGTTAACAGTAACAAAATCGTAGGACCTGCAAACGAAACGTCGATAAAATTTTCCAAGCACGAGTCAGTGATTCGCACGGCTTTTCGCCACTTCTCGCCACGACATGTTATGGCATTAGACGAGTGATATCGTCTCTTTTATGCGAGCTCAAAACGCGTCACGTGTCTTTTTTTTTTCAGGAAATGATGATATTTTTTTTATTACGGCATTGAACAAGTCTACAGAAAAATAATGACTCAAAAAAATCGGTTCGCATCATTTGGGTTTCAGGTACAGTGAATACTTTAAAAAGGAGCGGTAATATTGTCATCCGCGAACGTCAGCGTTTGAAATTGTCGAGTCTAATTTCGTAAATGATTGCACACTCGATTGCACACAAAACGTATCACGGGGTTACATCATCAAAATGACGCAAGTGACTCGTGACTTACGCACGCGCGCGACTGTATAAATTTGGTAAGCCATTTCGAAAAATTCTCACAACACGATTGCGCTCAATAGACGAGTTTGTCTCTTATCACGACCATGAATTCAGTTCAAAAAAAGAGAAGCTTTGATGACCTGTTAATTACAGATGAGTCCTGCAGCATCGTGGACTCTGTCAAAAACCAAAACCTTTCGAGGAATCAGAACACTCGAGGGGCAAAGGATTTGACAAGTGGTATGTCCCGGCTGCCTTTCAAGATGCCATAAAGGTCTCCGTGGCTATGCCAAAGTGTACTATGAATGGTACAGGCTTCAACAAGATGAAGGCATCGATGATGTGTCCCATGACTGCCATAAAATCGAGAGGTACTTTCTCTTCATGAAAGAGCACCCAGACCTGGTTACCCTAAAGAGGAAACAGTTCCCCGATCTTGCGAAGATGATGGAAGAGCATTACAAAAATGTCTTGTTACCCTTCTGGAAAGATGTTCAGAAGCAAGTTAGTGATCTGTTTCTGTGGCGTCAAAATCGGAAGTTGATCCGCAGAATGATTTACTCTGGGCACTTTCACTTTATTTTATATCATTATTATTTTTTAAACGTCTTTGAATGGCTTCATTCAGAGAGTTCATTTTTGGAAAAGGAACGGCCGATGGTCATCCGTGAAATATGGGGAGAGTCTGATGATTCCTGCAGCACCGTGGAGTCAGTCCAAAGCGTTTCCAGTACTCGGGCATATCCATTGGTTGACGTAAAAATCAAGACTACCAAGTGGTATGTCCCCGTTGCCTTTCAAGACATCGTGACAAACCTTAAAGGTCTCAGCGGTCTGGCCAAATTAAATTATGTATTGTTCAGGGTTTACGAGGATAGGAGGCTAAATGTGGCGGCCGATCGCTACAACATGGTCAAACATTACTTTTGCTTTATGGAAGAGTATCCAGATGTGATTGCCGCAAAGAAAAAGCGATTTCCAGTTCTTGCAGAGTTGATGGAAGAACATTATTCTAAGGTGTTACTACCCCTGTGCAAAGATTGCCAGAAGCAGAATAGAAGAATAAATTGGACTTACTCTGGACACTTTCATTTTATCATGTACCATTATCATTTTTTGCATGTGTTTGACTCCCATCTCTTGGATGTTGACAAATTACGTCCGATGGTCATCCGTGAGATATGGGAAGAGTAAATGCATGCATTCCATCTATATTGTATGAAGTAGTTGTTGTCGTCGTGAAATGAATTCCTTTGTCGTTAACAATAAAAAAAAGTCAAAGATGCAAACATTGCGTGTTCTCGTTTATAACTAATTTAGTGTCCACGCGATCTGTTACGTACAAATGTATAAATTTGGCGAGCCATTTCAAAGAGTGTCACAACACGATCGAACTTAATACAAAGAGCCCTCGATCCTGAAACAATAGGAGTATAAAAACACAAGGGTAGGGTGAGAACATAAAAACACTCCAAGGGAGGGGTAGGCCGATATTATATATATAGATATATATATAGTGCCCCCAATGAGAGCTCCAGCGCTAGAGCGCCTGGACACTTAAATAAAGTTCCTTTCCTTTCCGTTCAATGCTGAGCCATAATGTAAACGATAACGCAATAACAATCACAACATCTTTCATAACTTCAAGCTCCTGCAGCACCGTGTCCTCGGTGAAAAGACAAAAATATCACAAGAAACAAAAAAGGAAATATGAGGAGAGTAAATGCACGTTCTCATTCGTAAACAATTTAATGGCCCACATGACTCGTTACACGGAACGAGATGTCTGATGATTCTTGCAGTGCCGACGCTTCGGTTCAAAAGAAGCAAGCGTTTGATTCAGATGTGATGGATAATTCCTGTGGTACCGTGAATTTAGCTAAAAGAAAGAAACCATCAGTTCCAGCCGAGATGTCAGATAATTCCCGTGGTACCAAGAATTCAGTCGACCCGGAGATGTCAAATAATTTCTGTAGTACCGTGGATTCGGTCAAAAAGAGGAGAAAATCTCACGAATCCAAAAAATTGGACATTGCATCTCCGTCAGATGGCGATACCGTGGCTGGTCAAGAAGAGAAAATAAAAGAAAAAAGAGACTGTAACATCCCCGATGCCTTTCGAGATGACATTGTCAATGGCACAGGTATCGATAATGTGGAATCTTATTTACAAGCGAGAAACCGCAAGCCCTCCACATTTGACAATTGTTTTGTTTATGATTACTTTGGGTTCATGCAAAATCGTCCATATTGGGCTGTCGAAAAACAAGAACGGTTTCACGAACTTGCCAAGAATATGGAAAAACGCTATGAAAACGTCTTGTTGCCTTCATGGGAAGATCTTCAAAAGCAAGGGAAAATCGACGCCCCCTGGCGTATTCCGTGGCAGTGGATAGATAAACGCCATCATTTTATTTTGTATCATTACCATTTTTTGAACGTCTTCAAACACTTGTACCCAGAGATGTTTAGAAAATTACTACAAAACAATGCTCGTGAAATACGGTAAAACAAAGACGCGCATTCTATTTTACGAGATGATAAAATGTTTTACGTAAGACCGGAATAATTGGCAACAAAACCGTCGAAGCCAAACAAGAGCTCAAATTGTAAACGCTTCCTTTATTGCTAACATTAAAATCATCAAAGGAAACAACATGCGTTTCGTGTACTTTTCCTGTAAGTGTTTTTATTTTATATTTCCATGTTGGCCATTTTTTTTGGATCCCATTCATACTCTGAGCTCCATGTACACTCTCTGGCGTTTTGTCTTGGGGTGCTTTTTTCTTGCACAGAAAGGTAATATCGATATTTCTTGTTACAGATATCATATTGTCGTTCGATAACAGAAGTCTTCTCTGGACAATGGTCTTTGTAGTTTGTAATGACTCGAACCTCTAATAATGGAACTGGACATTCAATCACAATAGCGACCGTTTGGGCTCTTGTAGTTGCAACTATTGGATCTTCTTTTGACTTAGAAGACTCGTCAATCTGTTCAACCACTTCGTCTGGGCTATCTTCAGGTAAATACAGATCTTCTGTTTTGATTTTGTGAAGCTCGCACTTGAACACACACCTAATGTTACAGTCCCCAGGACAATCACAAAACGTCACCTTACGTTTTGTTCTCTTTGCCTTTTTTGCTTGCTCGTGACGCTGTTGAAGTAGCGAAAATGTTGAAAATGCACTCGACATCTCACCACGATTTTCAGGGGTCGATGCCTCTTTTTCCTGACTCTTTACCTCTGCCGACAAAATGTCCGGTTCGTGCAGTCGTTTTCTTGGAGATACTGTGACCGCGTTGGACGCCATTGAACTTATACAAATCACTGAGGTCTGTGTAGTATCAACCGTGAATCTCGGTATTGCTGTTATTAGTGCAGCGAAAGGACCCGCTTATATGCAAACCGACTCGCACACCCGTGATGGAGTTAAGTCATAAGGTGCTGTGTCGTCGTAATACGCGGCGCCGGTTGTTATTTGCACTGAATGAGTACGTCTGAAACTTCGTTTCAACCACGTCATATCACGTCATATCACGACGTTGTGGTACAAATACGTCTCGGTTACATCACACTCGGTGACGCCATGACCTGCGTATTTTGGTAGGCGCCTCGCATTAAATGACGCCACGTATTACGAAAGAATGTCTGTGACCTATTTTCGATTTTGCATTCATCATTTGAGGCGCCAAAAAAAAAGCGTATAAATCTGGCGACCCGTTTTCTCGATCGCTAACCGACGATTCAGTGTTTGACCAGTATAACATAAACGACCATGGCAGGCGAATGTTGTTTTGCTTGTCAAAAATCATTGTCGGAGCTCGTAGACGGCGATGGCCGTGTCTATCGGAGATTTTGTTGTGGCATTCGAGCGCACCACTCCTGCATCGGCTTTACGGAATTGTCCGATTGTGAAGCTTGTCGTACGCCTCCCAGCGGCGTGTTCATCTGGCTCCCGGTGATACAAGAACCGAAAGTGATTGTCATCGATTACGAACCAGCTTGCAAGAAGGCGAAGACTGCGGCAGGGTTTGTATGTTCCATTTGTTTAGAAGAACAACGGGATGATAATGACCGATTGATCAAGACTCACTGCTGTCAACAGAGGGCTCATGTATCTTAAGCCAGAGAATTTTACCAAGTCCCCACAAGTTGCAAAGATTCCCAAGAACGCTCGAGAATAGCAGCGACACTCGGAACGCCAGATTGCTTCGTATGCAGAAAAACCGTTTCCAATGGGGTCTTTGGAATGAGACGCGCTTTACCGGAAATTTTACTTAGAGTGACGGACAGGAAGATCGTGCAATCCGTAGCCGAGTGGAATCAAGTGCTCGAAGCTTGGATTGATTTTTTTACTGCAACGATAGAAGACGAGATTATTTATTGCGTCGACAAATTATCTAGCAGACAAGTTACGACGAGAGCTGTAAAGCCAACAGGAAAAGTGCTGGTTCGAACTTTACCAATACTGACCGAAGCTGTGATTGCAAGAAAGTTTGCAGACGAGATTAGGAACGTTCTCAATTGCGTGATCACAGAGTGGGCTGGACTCGAAGCCCCTGACACAGGATTTAATGCCAGAAGTGTGAGGCGATTTTCCTTGTATGAAATAGTCGCTGTCACTGTAGCGTTCGAAGTCGTCCATTCGTGTGAAAATAGAATTTCAGACCGAGATTTAGATGCCTTGCCCTTTAAGAGCAAAACAGCTTTGACAACACTTTCGGAGTGGAAATTCACGGGTCATTTTTTTGACTTTGAAAACATTACCAGGACTCTACGTTGTAAGGAGTATTGGTGGAATCGTGAACGTGTTGGCTAGAAAGTCATTTGCAATCTGTCTAGTTGACTCTCTGTTTGATTGCAGTCATGAAAAGATTTAAAAATAAAGATTACCGTTGTGTTAACAAAATGCATATGTATGTCTTTTTTTGGGGGGAGGGAAAGAGTAAAGCGATTCTCGCACTTAACATCCAAGCGATTGTATTCATATTATAATACACATCTGAATTATTCGGGTGGGTTTAACGGAATTCAAACTCCGGTGCAATTGCATAAAATAACCAAAGTATTATCAAAGCTTGTGTTTGACATACACTGATCAAAAATGAGTCATTACAAAAAAAAAAAAATTAAAGCCACACCCATACCCAAGCGATACGTGACCCCCTAGTTAAAAACATTCATCCAAAATATTTTCATGTTTTGTCGGTGTTTATATTTCACCTTTTTGCGCTCATAAGAAGACAATTTCCAATACATTTATTTTACGGGTGCTAACCAATTTACACAAATGAACAACTATGACATTTTTATTTGCAGCTATGCTCCGTGCTTTTTGTCCGATTCATTTTTGTCCAAAAATAACACAGTGCAGGGTTTGCTGAAACTTTCCAGCAAATTCACTCGAAATAAGACACATTTGGTAAGATGACGGTTTTTGTTCAATGACCAACTCCTCGTCCGTGCTTCTACTTCTTCTCACTGTCGCCATCGGTCCTTCAATCAAGTCGTACGAATGTAAAGTCGTTCGTGTCTTTGCCGTTCGCCTTCCCGACCTAAAGGCAGACACTATTTCGTGCCATCGCTTTTCGTCGCCAAACAAATCTAGCTTGCGAGCCGAATCCGAGAAACGGCGGTTTGCTTTGAATATCAGTATCGCGGGCTTTGCCGTTATGCAATTCGCCCAGTTTAACGCATCGTCAAACTTTTTGGAAAGGTGAAATCCCTTCCCACAGCTAAAGTCGCGCTTCTGTCGTCCAGCATTTAAATATATCCCCCTTGCTGAAAAAATATCCTTTGCGCTTTGGTGATCTGTGCCGTGAAAAAAAAAAAGTGTGGTCTCCGTCGTTGTCTTTCAGCAAATTCTCCTCGATGCTTTTCGATAGCTACTCCTTTGTCTCCAAGTTCATAACTTTGACACGGCTGACGTAGTGAGAATGTTTTCTTTCCTCGGTTCCGTTTTCAACCAGACAAAAACATTCATTGGTTCTTATTACTTTTAAACGGAAACCTCTCCAATGGCGGAGAAAGAAGAGGGTTGTACTTAAATTCGTCTGCAATAACGGTCGAACGTGTTGTTGCGTGCTTGCTGCAGACAAACGCTCTATGATATTTTTAACGGCGTCGCTTGACGGATTGAAGCCGATAGAAGCAAGCTGTTGTGGTGTGGCAGCGTTTTCATCGATTGAATCGATATGTTCGCTGTTTTGTTCTAATGACCTTTCGATCCATTCGCAGAGAGTTCTATGGTTGTAGTGTTCTGGTGGCATTTCTTCGATGCCGTCAAGTAAATCGAGTCGGAGTCCAAGAATCCGGAGAACGGTCTTTCGCTCAATGGTACACGCAGGTGTAAGAGGCATTGCTCATCTTTTGGATGTACTCGAAGGTCTTACTGTTGTTAAGCGAGCCAGATCTCGAATGATATCGTCTAAAGTAGCAAGCTCTACGCCTTAGGAGAATCCTGTCTCCAAAAAAGCAAGTGTAGTTGGTTATAGTTGTTCATCGCGGCTGTACTGAAAGGACCCCGAGACAAAATTTATATTACACACAAAAAATGGGAGGTAACCAAGTAGGATTTATGTCACAGTGCATGCTCATTCCACTTGCGATATTTACAAACCGCCCTATGGGGCTGTAAATTCATCATTTTTTTTTTACCACATGTGATAAAAGTTGAGACTTTTATCACATATATATTGCATTCGAGTCACGTTTTAAGTGTGGGCTTGTACAACTCTCCGTGCTGGGATGCGTACTCGCTCCGTCTATTGAACACAAGAATGACACCTGTGTTCTGGATCCTCTCATTGACCCTCTTGGTATCTAGGCTTAGTTTTACGTTGGACGTAAACCACATTGTACACATTCTTTTTATTTCGACCTTATCTCAAATTAATAATGTTTTCGATTTGTGTCGGAAGTATATACCCAAGGCGGCCGTGAATATTGCTAGCATCGTTCATCATGGTTTGCGATTGTTGTGATCACTGTACAGAAAGGACTTCCAAACCCATTTTTATACAAGCGGGCCTGAAAATCTATACACGCAAAAATGGGATGTGAAACTACGTCATGTCATCGCGTAATTTTACGGGGTGTGCCACTTACAAACTAGTTTCGTATCTACGCTTAATTTTACGTCAAGTAAACAATTGATTGCGCCATTTCGTAAACAATTTTACATTCGTTTATACGCAAAGCAAATTACGAGATTGCGTCATCGAGATGGCGTGTTTTCTGATTTCGAAGGAAATGTATAAATTGGGTGAGCCATTTCACAAAACCTCACAACACAATAGCGCTTGCCAGACGAATTTGCCTCTAACCATGGCTTCAGTTCAAAAGAAGCGAGCTTCTGATCCCGAGATGTCAGATACGATGGATTCCATTAAAAGAAAGAAAGTATCGTAAGAAGGACCAGCCAAACCACACGTTTCCTGTACTGGCGCATCTCCATCAGTGACTGCCAAGGAAGACAAAGGAGAGGGAAGGATAGAATGTGACATTCCTTCAAAGAAAGTATCGTTAGAAGGACCAGCAAAACTACACGTTTCCTGTACTGGCGCATCTCCATCAGTGACTGCCAAGGACGACAAAGGAGAGGGAAAGATAGAATGTGACCTTCCTCCAGTTGCCTTTCGACACGATATTGTACGGGCATTGATGATATAGAAGGCTATTTGAAATCGAAAAACGGCCAGAAATGTGAATACGACGACCTTATCATTGGGCATTACTTTCACTTTATGAGAAATCACCCAGACTTGGTTGCTAGAAAGAGAAAGCGGTTTCCCGAACTCGCCAAGAGGTTGGAAGAACATTATCAGAATGTCCTATTGCCTTTGCCTGTGCGGACTTTTCCATGGAGTCCATCGTTACATAAAAAACTTTACAAGGAACACTATAATTTCATTCTCTATCATTCATGTTTTTTGAGAACCGTTGAATGCTGCGCCCTACATTATCCAGATCGTGCAGAGGAATACGAGAGAATCATCCGTGAAGTTTGGGGAGATTAAACATGGACGTTCTATTTTGAACTCGAGTTGTAAAGTTTTTTTTATTGTTAACTTTTATAATAAAAACCACTTAAAAACATTGCATGTTCTATATCTCGAACGGATACATACATACATATATACATACTTAATTGACCTCTCCCCATAGGGGCTTTTCAGGGCCAATGAATCAACGAAACAACAGAACACAACAACTACAACTGTTAAGAATCCCAACTGGCCGGAGGCAAACCAGTTGGCTATTTACAAGTGCAGCTGGGAAGTTGAACCAGGGACTACCAGGATCAAATTCAACGAGTGGTCAGAGCGGGTCTTGAACCCGGGATCTCCGGATCTCAAGGCAAGCGCCCTAACCACTGGGCCACACACGAATCATTTGAAGTTTATGCCATTGAACCGAAGAATATAGTAAAAAAAATAAATGTTGTCATCGAATGTCAGATTCTGAAAGGCGTTGTCATCAATCGAAAAGGCTCGAGTACATATTGAACTAAGAAATGCGTATTAACTAAACACAACCCGTAAAAACCAGTGTTGTGATGCGTCCTTACGACAATTGTTTAGATAGACCCGTCATGGCGCCGGTGACCCGATCTCAAACTGTTCGATCGTGCGTTAGCAAGGTTTGCCGAAGTGACAAGAGAATCGCGAGCATTACGATTGATGCCTCCTAGAATGTGTACGCATTGCAAACAATGGTCCAAACCGGACCCAGATGCTTATATGGATGAATGGTTCGTGTACACTGAATGCGACATGAATGACAACCTGTTTTATTACGATTAGAGCATATTGTATTCTAATTTAGGGAGGAAAACGACCGGCAAATGTTCGATTATTTTGAATAAAGACAATATGCATTCCATTGTATGTGCGCACAAACTACGAGACCACTTTCTCCAACCATTTACCGTCTGAAATGAGACTGTAATAGACGTCGATTGTTTTGCGAAAGTCTAATACCCTCGCATGTCTACATACATAGTTAACACCCATATCGAATACACGAGTCTTAGATTGCCGTAACATTTTTATTGCCAATATTTTACACGGTCACACTTCAACAAATAACGAATCATAACGTTCTATATTAATAATTCTACCAATCTTGTTGTAAACGCCCCCTTCTTTGCTCTTTAGCCATTTATATCTGCAACCCTTCTTCAAATTGTTGTTCAAAGTTTCCAACCACCTCATCCTTTGGTTTCTCAGCCTTCATGTCTTTGCAGATGTCCTCAAAGTAACCATGTTGTACAGTTCCTCGTAACATATCAATTTCGACTTGGCACCTCTCTAGAATATCTACGTCTTTCTGTATAGATGTAATTTTTTGACCAATCTCGTACCCGGCAGAGGCTAAGTACACAGAACAGGTGTCGTATTCGAGTAAGGCCTCATCTATCTCCTTGTTTTTCTGTCGAAGATCTTGCCAGCGTTCAGAGAGCCAACGTCTTACCAAAGTCAGATCTTGGATGATATCGTCTAAAGCAGCTTGGCTGTTTTGCAAATCGTGAATTTTTTGCCTAGCCTCGCCAACTCTGCGCTTTAAGATAATCATGTCTCCTATAGAGCACCTATTGTTTCCAAGAAAGCGATTGTAGTCACCGAGATCATTTTCCATCATGGCTTGTTATTATATCTTGTAATTGTTGTATCGACGACAAATCTCATTATCATTGTGATTAATCACTACACCGAAAGGGCTTCGAAACCCATTTTTACACAAACCGCAGTGAAAATCAAATAGTTTTTACGAGGTGTGTCAATTGCAAAATCGCTTGACATCTAGGCTGGCTTGCCTCAAGCTAGTTGGGATTCTCGACAATTGTTATTGTTTTGTTTTGTTTTTCTGTTCTGTCATTTCGTCGTGTTTCGTTGGCCCTGAAAAACGCCCCTGTGGGGGCGGGGGGGGGGGAGTGGGGAGTGGTCAATGAAGTATATATTGTATTGTATAAACCAAACGCCAACTCGAATTGTAAAGCTTTTCTTTATTAATAATAAAAACCACAAAAACAAAACACGACATGTTCTATATCCTACACCGCTCACGAGATAAATGAAAAGTTTCTTCCTTCAGCGTCTTCCAGGAGAATACAACTTCCCCTACTCGCCACTTAATCTGTTCTGTAACTGCTGTTCCATTTCTGGGTCATCACACACACTTAAGAAGGCTGCATGATATGCGATGAATTCCCAATACGGTCCAAGGCGTTGTTCAAACCATTCTAGTATGGTCGTAACATTCCATTCGTCGTCTATAGAGTTCCAGAGCTTTGAGAGATGGCAATACTGGCTGTGAAGGCTCGAAGATAATTCGGGGTAATTTTCATATCTGGCATTCCATACAACCGTGTTGCTGTAGATAAGCCAAAAATAACGCTCGGTAAACTCATAACGCCTAATTTTGTTTTGTTCATTTTTCCAACGCCGGTAGAATCGTTTGGCAGTGGCATCGAGTCCTACTTCCATGGAAATACACTCTTGTATGTCTTTGCTTTCGTACATCATGTTTTCACTATAATCTTCGAACCACGCAAAGGTATCGACTTGTTTGTGTGTGACAATCTAATATCATTGCGTATACTTTTTAAATCTCAAAAGCAGGTTCCCCCCCAAAAAAATTTGGAGTAGTGTTTTACATTCGTTGTATTGTGTAACCAAATTTAGCTCGTTTTTTACTAGCCATGGAAACATCAAAAAACAGTTCAGCACGGATAAATACTCGTTACTATAATTTGTTGAAATGATTGGTCGGTTGTTGGTTAAGCTTTAAACAAAAATAAAATGTCTGTTTTTCGATGCGTGATACAATGAAACTGCCAGTTTCCGGAAACGAGTAACAAAAAAAGGTTTGCTCTCACGCGTCACTTTGAAAAATAGCCTAATACACTATGTTTGTCCACCAAAATATTTGCATAAGCACTGTTTTTTTTTTGTCAAAGAGAAACCGTAAACAGTGCTCATGCAAAATTTGGGGAACAAACAAAGAATGTTGTGCTAATTCCGAAGTAGCTACCGTGGGATTTTTTTCTGAAGGGTCCTAACTTTTGGGAAGCGCGAATCGAATCCAGTGATCAGAGCAAAAGTACATTCTGTTATAACATTTTAATGGCATCCGCGAAAAGACATTTTTGTTGAAACTTCACTCCTCCAGTGGACAATCCTTCGAGTTATTATACTTGTCGACGATGTATTCGAGAAGTGTTTCGCGGTTAACACAATCAGCTAGTTAGATTTCAGATTTTTCTCTAGTTACATAAATGGTCCTTGGTTGCTGCAATGCATAATTTAAACTCAAGTTACACATGTGAAAAAATGTTCATTTTTTTCAAATTCGTTGTCGCCCCTTCTTTTTCTTCTTGTTCTTCTTTTTTCAAATCTTGTGACTCTCTTTGGTAGCTTATAGAAGCATCCGAGTTTTGAGTTTGCTCGCGTCGCAACCGGGGTTGGGTGTCCTGTGGTAAAAGGTCCAACGGTATTTTCACCACGAGTTGTGCTGGTTTCTTGATATCTCGGCGCCGCTCTTTCGTTTGGTCGGATCTCTTCTGGCTCCTAGCTTGGAATTTACTGCGGCTCATGGTGATATGACCGGCTATGACCGAGTTTGTATATCGGATGCGGTGTTTAGCGGCGTTTTATAGTATAAAGGACCTTCAAAAATATGCAGCATAATATCGCGAGATAATTTGCTTTTCAACGATCCGATCACAAGATAATTACCGTAATTTTACGTTGTAGTCAAACTTGAACGAGTGATGTCAGCTCACGTGTATATCCGTTAGCGTAGAAGGGTGGAATCATTTATTTTTTTTAAACTTGACATCAATTAGCCTAACAACACGTCGAAGCACGTGTACTATGTCATCATGCGAAACCAAATACCTTTCCCAAAAAGGAATAATTAAGGATGACATCAATGTTTTTTTTAGGTTTATTGACGTCAAGAAAGTATCTCTCTGGTTAATAAAATGAGCCTTATAAACCAAAGTTTTAGACGAGTTCGAGAAACTCAAACGACAAGATCGCTACCAGACATCTATTAGCTCAGTTATTTCCCTTGTGATTGTCGCCATGGCTTTGGATCGATGTCATATTTGCGCGAGAGAAGAATGGGAGGTGTCATTATTAAACACCATGGAGACTGTGCCACTAGGTTGAAGAACGACTGGTGTTTCTTGTGTTTAAAAGAGGAATGGGGATTGTCAATTTGTGATGAAAATGGCAATCGTTTTCACTCTGAATGTATTATTAAACTCCAACATGCAAACCTCGCAGAGCTTCACCGAGTTTGCCTTATCCTGGACTTAGATGGATTCATGGTCGGCGATCAATTTTACTGTCGCGAACTTGGGTGGGTGATTCGCGAAAACGAATGTGGTAATTGTAAATTCAAAATGCCATGTCGTTTTCGCGATTTGAACGATGCCGACAGACGAAGGGCCATTTTCGTGTCCAAATTCGTGATAGGTCTACCTTTTGACAGCAGACCAGAGGAATATCCGATTGATTGCAAAGACCTTGCAAAGGTAGTACAGGATTTATATTTCAAGTCGAAAAGCGAGACAATGAATCTAATCGCCTATAAAGGTGGCCACGTTGAAAAAGACTTACTGGAATCCTTAGGGATCCCTTCGATAAATTTGGAACTTTTCGTATGTCCGAGGTACCACGAGCTTGTGCAGACTGGGTAGGAGCAGGTGAATGGGTGTGGACAGCACAAGGCAGGAGAAAATATACATTGTCCAATGGATGAATGTCGTGCTTTTTTTTAATGGTTCACACTCAAACTCCAAGGGCATTCGTTCAGAGCGGGATAGTCCGTTTTGATGTGAATGTTTGTGTCTGGTCGCTGTTCCAGGTTGCATTGATCGATTCCCAAGAAAATTCGCAATGGGCCAGACTGATTATAATGTCATGGACCACGGCATGAAACTCAAACAGGCCACCGTTCAATGGACGAATGTTGGACCATTTTAACTGGATTATAAGCGAGGTTGGCTGTAGAACTGAATGAGTCTGTTTGTTTTTGGTGTAAGAAAAAAAAACGTGAAACTGTGAGTTTCGTTTATTCGTTTTCGTAAAACTTAACATTCAATAATTCTTTGTTTATGCATGTCTTGTCACAAACACAACACGCTTTTTCGATGGATATATAAATGCCACCGAGTGATTTCTTGAGTGTAATATTCCAAATAGGATAAGGATACGAATTTAAATAAATTCTTAATGAATCAGGGATTGACGCATTTTGGTGTTTTTTTTAAAAAAGGCATCCTGTTTAAAGTCTTTCGACACAGATGTTGAAGACTCGAAATTCCTTTGTAGAAAGGACTCAACAAGAAAAACTTCTGTCCCATCGTTCTTGATTGCCCATTTGCTCGCTGAGCCAACTCAGTTGACAGCATATAATAAACGATCATTTTAACCACACAATCGAATCTTGGAGTTCGTGGTGTCAGAGATCCCAGAGAAAACAAACTTTCGCTGAAATTAATTCTTACGTTTGTGATTCCGTTGTCCGTGACTAGTGTTATGGTGAATAAATGTTTTGGATCCCAACTGTCGCGAATTAAGAATTTTCCAACAGCTTGGTCTCGAAGCAGAAAATTGGCCTGAACCGCAGTGATCGCTCCCCAATAAAATCCACTCTGTTGTAATGCTCTTAAGACCGAATTCAAACCGGCTTTCTTGTCCATTGCCAACCGAGTTCAGTAGTTCTTTTCTTCGTATCACTTTGCGAAAGAAAATGATCCCTTTGTGATCTCCTTGTTTCTTGAAAATACTTACATGATGCGATCCTTTTTTTAAGTTGCTCTCTTTTGCGTACTCATAAATTTTCAGAGAAATTGCGCGTTATCTAATAATCTTTTCCTCAAAAAACCGGAAGTCAATAGCATTGTTTATTTTGTGTAATTGACTGTCATGAGAAGGATTTCGCGGTGTCATTACAGGGAAACATTGCATCATTTCGTTAACCCTTTCACTCATGCAAAGTTTCCCGTTGACGAGTAAAATCATCTGGTCACTCTTAGTAGCGAGAGGGTTAAAGGGGACATGGTTTTTGAGTGAATCTAGCTTTTGTTATTAACCCTTTCACCTCCGTGAGTTTTTTCGTTGATGTGTAACTCAGTGGTCCTTACAGGGGTGAAAAGGTGAAATTAAACAATCTAAAAATTCAATGATTTGAGCACCGACCTGCTCATCGTACCATTGTAATTCGATGGATCAAAGCACGTCGAACTAACGTTCTTCTTTTCAAAGAAAGTCTCTTTATTAATGACAGGCACTGCAATTTAAACAAGCAACATTTTTTTATCAAACCGAGGTTGTTATGTTATTTGTAAATAAACAAGTATCGAATGTGAATTCCGAGTTCATACCGGCAATCTATCTAATTCGTTTCCGTTCCTATTTGGCGGCTTGGCAGGGAACTGCATCCAAAAAGAACAAATGCCCATTAAATTCCCATTCGCTCAATATTGTAGTCACCTTTTTGTAACTAAAAGGCCTTCTACATTCCACGCTATCTCTACGAGAATTTATAATTCTGAACGAAATTACCGCCCCCGCGATATTGTACAATTCACAACCTGCAAGGGTGTCTTTTGAAAAAAATTCATCAAACGCCAAGCCTGCTAATCGTCCGACGGCGCTCCTGATGCAGAAATTCATGTGTTTGACAAACTCCTTGACAGGCATCGTTTGCTTATCCATTGGAGTAAATTTTCTGATGTTTCTACCTTTGTTCGTTACGCCTTGGATTATAACTTCGCACGATTGCAGACAAAACTTAGCATCGTCGAGTTGGCGGTTTACATCAAACAAGAAAACCCTTCGCCATTTTTCCAATAGTGCATTAGTCTCTACCAATGAAGCAGGCAGTTCTCCCCTCTTTGATTTGGGAACCAAATGAGCGGGAAAGTCTCTCGGATTAAATATATCCTTATCACGTCTACATACAAAACACTGTAACAGAGAGATATTTCTTTGGGCCGTTTCAAACTCTTCAACAGTGCGGCATTCGGTCGGTAACTTGAAGTATTTTCTGAGACAAGAGTCGTGTCCCTTCTGTCTACAACACCTAAATTCGATCAACTGGTCATCGACACTCGTTTGCGCTTCCAAACAGATGCGGCAAATTTGATCTTCGTCGAGTAGTTTAACCTTCTTGTTCGGCGGTTGATCGCCAGTGGCTGAGTATTCGGTGATTGCAAGCCAGGTCACATGCGCCTCGAGTTTGGCACCGCAATTGTGACAATCCGCCACATAATCATCGAAGAAACATAAATGATGAAATTTCGTTCCACAACACAATCTGCGATAAATCGGGAAATGACTGTGTACGTCGGAGTTTGATAATTTGTTTCTGCAAGAAAAACATTCGTCTTCATTCATGGCGAATTGACAGTTTCCCAATTTTCAGCACGTACAAAAATGGTCTGAGGGAATCGAGGCTAGAGTGACTCGATTTATAACAATTTATTTTTTGATAATTACAATGTTAAGTTCACATTGTCTCAGATTGCATAATTCGATGGGTGACATAATCACGTAAGCAAACTTTAGCCTTTAAAAGGTATAATAACAGCACATTTGATTTTTTTTTTTCGTTTATTGAATCGAGAACTACTAGCTAAGACCCGACTGGCCAAACATTACAAGTTTAATCTTGATATTTTTACAACAAGAGTTTTTTTTTTATTATTTGGAACGGGGTCGGGAAAATTCCAACCAACCAGAAACCACACGCTTCTTAGTTTCATTCTGTTCGGGTGATTCAGAGTCGCCGAGTCGATCAACACCAAATTTGATCATTTCTTTATAGCATTCGTCCAAAATGGACACTGCTTTCTCTCTTGGCAACAGTTTTTCGATGGCTTCGTTTAAACAGTCAGGAATATCCTTCTCCAATTCCAGCACGCTTTCCGGATGATAAGTTCCCAAAATTGGTGTCAATTTTGAAAAGAGACTGGGTCGAGTTGTACGCGCAAGCTCTATTCGGCTTTCTGGTTCATGGATGGTAACGGCTATCAGTTCTAAGGCCAACTTTTCATTTGGTTCGTCTTTCCACCAAGCGATGTTCACCATCAACTCCTGGCCAGATTCCATTATGACTTTGGGATATGGCTGTCCCCTATAGGCTAAGCACCCATATCTCCGCCCAGCATACACAATAGGCCCCCCCCCAAATATGTGATGGCATTATAAACGTCGTGATAACGAAATTGTTTCATCGTTTCGTTTGTCGCCTCTTGTTCTCGTTCCGAGTGTACTCTCTTCATTTTGTAGCGTAAGGTTTTTGTTTTCTTGCGTTTGCTCACAGCAAATTGTAACGACCTAAACAAACGCTCCGATATTTATACGGTTTTTTTCTCCACCTTTTTGGGTGTCTTACATCATTCCAATGATGATGCATCATCATCGAAAAGCCCGAACCCCGACCCCCCACACACTTTACATGACATCACATCTGACTGGGTGTGGGCGGTGGTTTGTCGTAAGCGCGTATTTTTGGTGAATGCCTTACATCCAACGACATAACATTACGGCATGATTCATGTGACATATTCTCAATTCACGTTCGTCATTTGACGCGTAGAGAAATGTATAAATTTGGCGGTCCATTCTTCGAACATTGACAAACGATCCAATGCTTTAAACATCTTCCAGGTTCATTCTATTCAAACACAAGCAAGTTCACAAGATACAAAGAAAAGATGCCCAACACTATAATTACTCATAAAAAGCGCGAACAGAGGCGAAAAGATGTTGGCTTGGGTAAATCAAAACTCACTCAGAAAGAAAAAAGCCAAGGCGAACCGAAATTGAAATTTTGAGAGCGGAGAACGCAAGACTTACGGAGAGATGCCTACTTTTGACCAAAAAAAAAAACAACCTGACTGTGTGAGGATTATTCGCAATGCATCAAAGATCATGCGAAAACATTGGAACAGTTGAAAGCGCTGCAAGAACAGGTTTATCGCAAAGATCAGAGGGTTGCAATCATCACATTACCAGATTAATAAGAATATGGAAAGGGAACACCGGACTGTCGGGTGATATTCAAGACGAACTTGATCGCGGTTGCACACAAGATTTCCAGAGGCAAAGACGCGAAATGTAAAAAACGAACGCTGATCTATTTTGAGATACAATTCATTAGAGAACACTTGAGTCGAGCATTTCACGAGTATGACTAAACAAATAAAAATGACAACCTGTCATTTTTGGTTTTTGGGTGTAAATAAATATTTGATATTGTTTACGTTGTAAGTCTTAAATTAAGGGATCTAGAAATAAACGTGTCTCATATCCTTTACACTCAAGTTTCAATTCACGAGTCTTGATAATTTTAAACATGAACATATTCAAGTTTTGAGTGCGCTCTTACGCCGAACCAGAATGCAAAAAAAAAAAAAAAAAACAGCGCCCAATTTCGCAGTCCTATTTTTGCGGTTGAGACTTTCGTACCAAATTAGACAGGCGAACGAGAATGTTAGTTTCTGTCCAAGCCTTTCCTTTTAACATTTCCGAGACCCCGGTAAAAAAACTGGCTGTCGCATTCCTTTCTTTCCGATGCTATCTCGCTTTCTGATACCTACTTTTTTGCCCAATTTACGTGCAATGTTTGCTCCGAGTTTTGGAGCGGAGTTAACTGTTCGTCGGGAGCAAACCGACCTCGTATGTTTTATCGTGGTGACTACAATAAAATTTACAGTCAATGCCGTCCTACAAATGATAACAATGATATTTTTCATCAAAATTACACTTGTCTAGTTAACAAATTTCCAACTTCGCCCCGATACTCTCTGCTGAGTCCACAACATTCAATGATTTTTTTTCGGAAATGTCTAGTATCTGTCTCAAGAAAATCTTCTGCAGCCAGTTGAGGGTTCAATATTTCTTGAATGTTGCAAAGATACTCGAACAACCGTTTGAGCCGACGCCCATTCTTTGCCAACTGATCAGAATGAAGACTTCCGTCTATGTTCTGGAAACCGATGCTGATGCGATCCTCGATTAATTCCTTGTATTTCATATCCCAAGTCTCTAGATCGTCATCGAGTTCCTCTCGAGCTTCTCGCCAAACGGTGAAAAAACAGCGTATAGCACGTCGCTTTTCACCACAATCCGGAAAGGCACCACAATTGCACAGAGCTTCCATCTCGGCAACGTTTAGTTATTGAAATTGTCCCGGTCCTGTGAATTATTATATTGCCTTCGAAAAGAATACGTCATACCCACTCTCATTACGTAAACCGCCAAAAATGCGCTGTAGCACGGCACGAATTTCAGATGTCTATGAGCGAACAATTACGACAATTACGGCAATTACGTTATATTACCGATTACGTACAACTCGATGTAACTAGTCGTTATATTTATATGTAGTTTGCACGAGAAAGGGTATACAGTAAGTCTCTTCTTCTCGCCGAAGCACCAGTCTATCCAGTGTTATCTCTCGGGTTCTGGTTTTGCAAAAATGTCGTATTTTATAGGTGATATCGACTTCGAAAGTGGAAAATTGCATGATTGCTATAAGTGCGTCAAGTGCAGTCAGATTCTTCAAGATCCCATGAAATTTTCGTGTGGGCATAGGTGAGTATTTTAGTAAAGTGTTCAAAGTGTGTATGTTTTTTTGGTATTATACAGATGTTGCAGTGAATGCGCAAATGACATATTCGCAGTGGGGACTGACGACTGTGGAAAATGCCCGCACGACCTGCAAATCATTCGGCGTAGAGAGCTGTTTCCAGATGTATACGCCAAACGGGCACTGTTTGGGTTAAAGTGCTTTTGTTCAAACAAAAAGAGAGGCAATTAGAGCTACTCGACGAGCGATTGTCGGTAGTTGGTACAAAAATTGAGGCGATGAGGGGTTCTCGAGACCCCCCGCAATTCTCATCATCTGGCAGTCATGGAATGGAACAATTAGATCATCATTTAAAATTACATGATATACAGATACAAGACCAAGCCCAGGCTATTTCCCGCTTAGAAAACACTTCGTACGATGGAACCTTTGTTATGAAGATTGACGATGTTCAACGCAGATTTCACGATGCAATTACAGGAAGATCTAAACGAGTGGAGATTCCCCCTTTCTACACTTCGCACAGAGGTTACAAATGATAAAAAGGATGGAAAGGTCGTGGAACACATGTGTCTGTATTTCTCGTGATAATGCGAGGAGATTTTGACGCCTTGCTTTTGTGGCCTTTCGAACAGAAGGTTACGTTCACGCGTATTGACCAAGAGAGGAACAATGATTATCAGGATGACTTCAAGCCCAGAGATGGTGGGACGAGTTGGGAACGGCCCCGCGATACAAGGAACATAGGATCGGGAATCCCAGACTTCTTCCCACACGGAAATTTGTATTCTGGTGGATATATGCGCGACAATACGATGTTCATAAGAGTGGAAATCAACACCATTGGGTTACTCGTCTTGTAAAAAGTCATGACAGATTATCGCGAGATTGCCTTGGACGAACTAGTGACTACGGCCAATGATTATAGACAACGATGGTTAAGAGATAAAAACTCGTACTCGGAAACGGCGATTCAAATGGCGAAAGGTCGTGCCATTACTCGGTTTGTTGAGTGTTTGTCATTGTGTGAAGACGAAGGAGGAAACGTATCAGAAGCTTTGCGGTTTCTTCTAGATTACGTTAGCACAAAAGAGAGGCCCACTGATTGGGGATTGCTGGAGGAGGGCCTGGTCTGCAACACACATGGCGTGTTGTTTTGTAACGATCCGTCTTTCAGTGACAAAACGCCGGCGGGCAGAGTAAGCGATAAACAAAGGTATTCTGTGAGGCCCGATGGTAAGGTAAAGGTAAAGTCTCTGCTTAAGAGCCAGAAGGCTCATCAGGCCGGCACTTATCTCCGGTTTCAGTAGCATGAAGCGACTAGGAGTATTTATACTCCCCCCTGGATGGGATACTAGTCCATCACAGGGTTACCCCCAGCATTACGCCGGTACCCATTTATACACCTGGGTGGAGAGAGGCACCATGAGAGTAAAGTGTCTTGCCCAAGAACGCAACACAATGTCCCAGGCCAGGCCCCAAACCCAGACCACTCGATCCGGTGTCGAGCACCCTAACCCGATGGTGGTTTACGTTTTTACCCCGTACCAGAGGACATGAAGCTGGCTTTGGCGTCTATTCTCGATCGTTACAATCGCATGTTTGAAGACTGTAGAGACTCGTACGGAATTTCATTGTTTCGAACGTGTGCATGACTGGTTTGTAATTTTCTCGAACTACACCTGTTTGCCGATGGGAACGGGAGGCTTTGTCACATTCTGTGTAGCTATGCCATGGCGTGTTACCAGCCATTTCCAGTATCCGTTTGGGAAGAGAAAAACTATGTCGCGACTCTCGTGTATGCACAAGACACGGGTAACCTGGAGCCGCTCGTTGTTTGTCTGATTACTCTCATTTGCTGAGCGTGGGAATTGTTTTTCTCTGACGTAGAGAAACGCGAGGATTAGTACGGTTTTTCCTTTTCTTTTATCACTAAATAAATGTAGTTTTTTTTCATGCGATGTAAGGTATGTCGAGAATAAAACAGAAAAAAATATATGATGTTGGTCTGATTGCGAACCTCGCTATTGTGTTAACTAAACAGAGGTGCGGATGTTACGGCTCGACCTAAATACCCTGACCCTGACCCTGACGTCTCATATGGATACTCGGATATGACTAAACTGTGACGAATACAATACATATATTTTGAAGCCAAATTATTTCTTACCCCTGATGGATAGACATATTAATTGAATCAGACATGACTAACTTGTGACGAATACAATCCACATACTTCGAAGCCAAATTATTACTTACCTCTGAGAATTCAGTAGTCCACCACTGAAGAAGCAAATGTCCAAGCACCGTCGTAGTGTTCCCCTTATGTACAGAAAGAGGCAAAGGAAAAGAACCAATGTGAAGGGACCCCCGCAATGCCCAAGTGTTGAACCAGTAACGACAGCGCCCGTGTCGGTTTCCGTTGGTGACCCTGCCTCTGCCTTTCCACAGTCAAAGTTATAAGGACATCATTGCTGCAATGAGGTGAAGAGAATTGTCTAGAGTGGATCAGAGAGAAAAAAAACAAGTCGAGTGTCTTAAAGGGTGGAACAAAGTATTACGTTGTAAAAAAATAATGATAATAAAAATCACCATTCGATTGATTATTTTAGTTGGCTTGTGATTTAGTGTAGAGAACAAAAATACGCGTTAGAATATTTAAAAGGGAGGAATGATCTCTCGTCCAGTGTGTTAAAAAAATAGGGACGTCTGTTTGTTTAGGGGGGGGGGGGGGGTTTGAACGGATAGTACAAAAAGGGGAATCTGCGGACCTTCGCCAATGAAAAAAACACATGATTTTTTTGTCAAACTTTATTAAGATCGATACATTCATCTCGAAAATACACGCTTGTTTTCCTTGTTTCGTTTTCTTTTCTTTAAGTGCCTCTTCCTGACATGTTCTGTATATTGGTCATATTTAAACAACCATTGCAAGGCCTTCTCGTCGGATTCTGTGTGTGTTTCGTCACTCTTAAGTTCATCAAGTTCCTGATCGAGTTCATTGTACACCACGGCCGACTCGCAGCTTTAGGCTTGGTCCACGTACGAACTCGGGAATGGATAATTGGTGACATGACACAAACTCCATTGTTTTAAGTATTCGTCGCTGGAAACAAGCGCGTTCAAAACAAAGAATACGTCCAGCGGTTTGTAACTCTCGTAGACTGAACAACTTGTATTACTAGATTTGTGATGAAAGGAATGCAGCAATAAGATAGATTCGGCAATGGGCAAGAGTTCCTCGTCGCAAGAAATGTTCGATTGGTATTCCCGCCGTAACTCTTTCAACATACCCTTTAAATACTTTATACACGGTTGCACCGTGTGTAAAAACTCCATCGGTTGGTGGTGTTTCTGGTCGTAGAACGAAACTCCTCTGCGTCTGCTACATTTATACACAGCCAGTGATTCACGTATTGCGTCATTCCACGATTTTATCATATAGACGAAATAGTCTAGTGTCAGTTTCAAAAAAGTACGTCTATCAGCGCAGTTTGAATCTGTAATAAAACGTGCAATGGCTGACGAATGACACCATATAGGAAAAAATTTAACACGTCGATTGTCTTAGGTAAACAGTTCCAATCGCTTGAGATAATAGCACGCCTTAATGTACGTTTTCGCCGATGGTCAATTGGGCACGAATCGACATAAAACCAAAATGCACACACGTGACCGACATTTAAATCTCTTCTCGGTGTTGCTACCTCGTTCCATGCATTCAACAAATCGTCGGTTGTTCGAAGGCGAACCATGTCCCTATTTTTATATGAGCGAATTATGTCGTCACGATTGATTATCGTACAAATTTGTATCGCTGTGTCGTAAAAGCGAAACTTGATTACGGCCAGATTCATCGTAAATGTATCTTGTGGACGACATTTGAGGTGTGTTTAATGGTCCGGGCATTTATGACGTCACTCGAACGCTATAAAAGACTCCAGGATCCGTGGTTCGGGAAATCAAACGAGAAACAAACCGAAC
>OX421457.1:20624762-20629762 GCA_949126865.1 Montipora capitata | reverse complement strand
GACGGCTGGAAACGGTTAGCTACTCGACCAAGAGACAACCAGAGACAACATTCACTATTTAGACCACCAACGTTAATCAGAGACGCTGGCATGTGATCTCAAAGCCAAGTACTTTAAAAATAGCACCACCCACAAAGATAATCATGGATCGAAATACACTCGAATACAGAAGCTATGTAACAATAAACAGATAATACACATCCCCTCACCAAAATAACTCGAGTTCAAATTATATTGATCAAATTGTATCGATCAAAAAACGAAAGACAATTGTCTTTCACAAGATGAAAGGCAGCAACGGAGCTCCACGTCAGGCACTGGAACATGTCGAATTGTGACACGTGAAACCAGATCAGGGGAAGGAAAGAAGCTATTTCCTCACTTCAGATTTAAAGGGTCGTGGAAAAACCGAACGACCATGGAAAGTACCGAAAGGTTACGGTGTCTTATGGTTAACCATAGGAAATTATGGATATAAATCGTTGAAATTGCCATCCGATCACCGAAGAATGGAAGACAACTGTTTTTCACAAGATGAAAGGCAGTAATGGAGCTCCACGTCAGGCACTGGAACATGTCAAATTGTGACACGTGAAACCAGATCAGGGGAACGAAAAACGCTATTTCCTCACTTCAGATTTAAAGGGTCGCGGAAAAACCGAACGACCATGGAAAGCACCGAAAGGTTACGGTGTCTTATGGTTAACCATAGGAGATTATGGATATAAATCATTGTAATTGCCATCCGATCACCGAAGAATGGCGTCAAAAAATCATACGAGAATCAACCCGAAAGCTGTTAGCGCATCCGTTTCATGCATAAGAAAGTGCACGAGAACTAACGGCAGTTCTAACATTTTTATATTTTTTGGAAAAAATAGCTGTTACATATCGTGATTGGAGAAGTCAAAATAGCCAATTGTTCTTGTACAGCGGAACAAGGCTTTTGTAATTATGTCCAAGCTTTAATGTTGATCTCTGTAAAGAACCGGACCAAATTTGTTGCCAATGACCATTGAATTACACAGTCAGAAAAGGATGGAAACAGATTGAAACTTGAAAAAAAAAACTTGCTAGTTTTAAGACGATGTTTTCAGAAAGACACCGAAGATTAAATACGAATAGCTCTTTGTGCCATGAAATATTGCATACCTTGTCAGTGGGTTTGTCAGGGAATGTTGCATTTACACAAACAAAACACACCTTAAAGCCGGTAGCAATAACGATGAAATGATATATGAACTGCAGATACTGCATAAAGAAATCTGAAAATCCAGGATCGGACTTCAACGGAGGTAGAAAGAAAAAAAATGCTCATTTTGCAAGCACGTCTCAAGCTATACCGGGAGTGTCTGTAGTCTCTGCAAAATCGAAACCTCTAAATGGACACGGATTCTGTGATATACGACTGTTCAGGTAGTCATCAGGAACCAGAAATTTTTGTGGAAAAATAAATCGCCTAAGAAAGCTACGGATATATCTTCCACTAATATGACTCGAGTTCAAAATATGCAAAATATGCAACATGGCCAGTTTTTTGAAGTTTGAAGACAATGTGTTCAGAAAGTCAACAGAAGTTAAACACGAATGAGTGTTTGTGCCATAAATACATTTCATATCTTCTCATAGAGATGTCACGAATGTTGTACATGTAAACTAAAGTAATAATATAGATTTTTACCCAATTTTGACCTAAAAATAGCAAGCAATATTTATGCATCATGTAACACTTGCATAGAGTGTTTCTATTCGCGCGATCAGTAACCTCGGTTATTTCTTTTCGCTCGATTATGAAATGACAACAAAAAATGAGTAAGTTCTGGCAAGGCCATATGAAAAAATGAAAGACCAATACGACCATTGTGAAATCACATAAACACTCTACACACGTGCCTTTTAAGTGACGAATGTAGACAAATTATCATCACGCATTATCGTTACCTTGGCTGTTGCCCTAACCAGACTCAGTATCTTGTAAGGCATGTACCAAAGTCTTTTTTTTCTCTCTCAAGCTGAGTGCAGAATGGCTTCGCTATTTTTTTAAAGTCTGTTCCTTTATGATATGAATTTGTCCTTTTAATTCAAAGCTATGATGTCATTAAACTAGCCAAGGTAATGACTCGACGAGTTGGTTAAAAAAACGTCCCATGAAATCTAGATCGATCCCATTCTTCTTGTCGTGTAATCCCTGTGACATTTCCATAACTTTCTTGTGGATGTCCATTCTAGATGCAGTGATTCTTTCCAACCGCGATTCAAAACCGCCATCAGATTTCACCAGTTCCACCATTTTATGCTTCATCTCCAAAGATTTCATTATATTCAAAGGATGACGAAGTGCTTTACATCGGTGATCGCTCACGGGCGGTAACCATGTCAGAGATTGTTCGTCGTCTATTTAAAACTGACTCCAATCAGTATCATCTAGTATTTGTAATGCCCCACACATGAAAATCAAACGGGGCACTTTGTTTGAATGTTTTAATGCTGTCCATTTCTGGGGAAAGGTATCCAGGCAATACAACAGCTCCTTGTTTGTTGATACCTCCAATGCAAATTCTCCTTTGGCAGTGTGACGCATATTTGTTTGCGGAACTACATCTCGTAGGTCTGCTATGTCTCGTAAAATCTTCACCATACAAACCCCTCGTATCGCACTGTCCAAAGACGCAACACCAATCGTTGTTTTTCCTTCCTCTGTAACTTTTATACCGTTCGAAATTTTTTCTGACTGCATTATACTGAGAGGTCCCTCGGCGCCGATGAAAGACGGAACACCAAACTTTGGCTTTTCTTCGTTGGTAACTTTAGTATCGTCCGAAAATTTTCCTGGTTCTATCATATCGAGACGTCCTTCAAGAATCTCTGTCGAAGTTTCGTCTATCGCTAGAGTTTGACCTTCCTCTTTTTCTAGGAGATACATATAATCATCTTTTTCTGGGCAATACGGGCTGCCGTTGAATAAGTCGTTGACATCATTCGAAGCAAGGTTTTTTTCTGGTAGTTCAATCGATAAAATCGCGGTACGCTGTTCCTCTTTACGCATCTCGCATGACTCGCCCCCAGTCTCCTCATTCAACATTTCTTCGTCTCGATTACAATTAGAAGATCGGTCTTGTATTGGTGAATTCGAATCACCCACTGTATTTTGTGCTGTTGGTAATGGCGAATGCCGCTCATTCGAATCGGCCACCGTGCTTTCGATTGTTAAGTCGTCTGTGGGCTTAAAATGCGAAATCGGAACACGCTGCTCATACACATGCACCGGGTGTGACTTGGTCCCAGCCTCCACATCCAACATTTCTTCATCTCGATCAAAATTAGGAGATCGGTCTTGTATTGGTGAATTCAAATCACTCACCGAGTTTTGTTCACCATGAAGTAGTAGTGACTGAACGTATCTGCTTGGTGACGTTAATTGCCATTCATTCGACTCAGCCGCCGTGTTTTGGAACTTACGACGATTTGATGATACCCTCAGTGGAGAGACTCACAGCGATTTTATTGGCGAGTTAAGAGGTGAAAGCTTGTTCTGAGATCGCGTTGTCGGCAGAAGTTGTTCTTCGTCTTCGCTATCGTAAGTACTTTCAACCCCGCTAAAGTCGCTCAGTTCAATGGAAGCATTGTCGTCGTTCTCTATGTCACTCTCTCCATTCCCCCCACTTCCACTTTCGCCGTCGCTCTCGCTATCCAGTTTGTGTCTTTTTATGACAACCAAGTCTTTTGATACAGTCTTACCAGTTGTAATTGGTATTCTCTTTTGCGAAAAACTCGGGTGCGACGAATCCATCGCAATGAGGTAATCATCATCATCATCACTGTTAATCGCAAAATATTTTCTCTTGTCCCCTACTTCTGGAGGACATTCCACTGGTCCACCCTCGTCTTTTGCTCCATCGGTTCCCATTTCCATGGGTATGTCAGTCAGACAAAGTTTAAAATCTTTAGCTTTGTTTTTAAATTAGTTTCTCGATCACCCAATCACGCTTTTCAGTAAAGCAGGTCTCATGTTGTTGTTTCTTGAATTCGTCCTCAGATTGTTGACAATGCCTTACAAAGGATTTAATGTCTTGTTTTTCAGTTGGTCTTGCGATTCTGCATGTAAGTTTTTTCTTACTGTTTTTGTGTGTTCCCTCCGGCGTGCGATAATCAGAGGCAGCCAACGGAACGACGACAGAAGTTACATTCATGGTTCTCGCTGTGGATAATTGTTCTTTTAACAGATTGTCGATTCTGTTCAAAGGCGCTTTCTTCAATGGAGATGATGATAGGCTCATTTTCAAGTAATACAACATGCAAGCAATCAGCGAATCTCGGTCTAAATTACCGCTGTTATTGTGATAGATATACAGGTGAGCCATCGAACACAACATCATCATTTTCATCAGCGTGGGTGTTGCGACCAACATTCCAACACCATCCACAGGTGACGAAAATCCACCTCTCTCGTAATCGTATCGCCACAGATGATTCTTTACGACACGCGTTCTCTGAGACACCAACTTGATTTTGATACTTTCAGGCGAGGATATCTTCATCTTGCTCAAATTATATCCAGCATCTCAAATGGTTTCTCTGTGTTTTGATACGAATTCGTCTACAGCCGTTTGCAACAAACCGGTCTGTTTTATCCATTTAAAAATTACGTACAGGCACATTACGCTGGCTGACCAAGCTTTCGCTTTCATAGTTTCAAACTTGCAAGGCATAACTTCATCCAACAACTTCCTTCCACTTTCGTTGATCTTAAACGCTTTGTTGCCATTTTTCGATTCGATGAGAATCAACATCTTACAAGCTAACATTGCTCTCATCAAAGCTTGGTCCGTCAAAACTTTGACGTCCAAAGATTCGTGTAGTTTCCACATAATTTTTTCCCACGAGGCAAAGATCTTTTCTGACTGCGTTTCTTTTAACAGAACTTGACATGGTCTCGACAGTACAAACTCACTTGCAAACTCTGGGACAGTTGCTGGCAGCGAACAGTTCTTAAAGAAGGA
>OX421457.1:20574762-20607262 GCA_949126865.1 Montipora capitata | reverse complement strand
GGAAGTCAGGTACATTTAGCTTGCCAAACCAGGTCTTTGCACCTTTTGATATGCTTCCAAGAGCACCAATCACGATTGGTATTATTGTGACTTTCGAGCCTCCATGAATCCTTTTGATTTCAAATGCTAGTTCCTGGTACTTTTCAACCTTTTCGTCTTCAGTTCTGGTGATGTTCTGGTCCGCTGGCACAGCTATGTCAATAAGTGTCCATTTCTGAGTGTCTTTATGCACTAGAATAATATCTGGCCGATTATGTTTCAGCACTTTGTCTGTGTAGATAGTCATGTCCCAGGTAATCCTCACTTCTCCATTTTCTGTGGTTGGCAAGGGTTGATGGTCATACCACTTGTCATTACACTCTATCCCATACTTCCTGCACATCTCCCGGTGTACCCGCAAGGCCACCTTGTCGTGGCGCCTCCTATACTCTCTGTGGGCAAGCTTCTTGCATCCACTGACAATGTGTCGTACTGTTTCAGTGGCATCTCCACACAATCTACACAGTGGTGTCTCTGAGGTCTTATCTGTGCTGTACTTGATCGAGTTTGTTCTTAAAGCTTGTTCCTGAGCAGCAAGAATCAAACCTTCTGTCTCCTTTTTTAAGAATCCATTCCTGAGCCATCTCCAAGACTCCTCTCCAGATTTATCTGATATTTGTTGGACAAACGCACCATGTAGGGCTTTCTCCTTCCAGTTTTTAACTTTCTCGTCTTTCCTCCTCCTCTCATAGTCCTGCAGACTCTCTTCTTCAACAATCACTTTCTCCTTCAATGCAGCTTGATGCATCCATTCCGTGCTCTCTCTGAGGTAGCCATGAAGGGATTTGCTCTCCCTTCTTACACACTCCTCGATGCCGATCAGTCCTTTCTCGGCAGGTACAGCCTCGCAACATTACTCCTGGTGTGCAGACAGCCATTCATTGTCAAGATCTTCCTAGTTCTTCTATCCATGTTGGCCATCTCCTCCATTGTCCAGTCCACAATCCCTGCACTGTAGCATATTACACCTAAAGCCCAGGTATTGATGCCATCGATCAAATCTCTTGCATTGAGTTTTGATCTACACAACTCCTTGACTTTTCTGATATACTCCAATGTTATCTTGCCTTTCATCTTGGTTATGAGAGTCTGGTCTAATTGTAACATGACAAGGTATTTGTAGCCTTCCTCCTCTATTTCCCCGATATGCCTGTCGTCGGGTAATTCTATTCCGCTACGGCCAACTTGTCTTCCCCTTCTCATTTCCAGGATAGCACACTTGTCTAGCCCAAATGACATCTTAATGTCTTGCAAGAAGATCCTTACTACTTGAACAAGTGAGTGTAGTTGATCTTTGCTAGCTCCCTACAGCTTCAGATCATCTATGAATAGTATGTGGTTAATGAGCTTCATGTCCTTTGCCAGTTTGTATCCAGCTCTCATTTTTCGTAGTACTAGGGTCAAGGGTAACATGATCTCTATAAACAGTAGTGGTGACAAGGAGTCACCTTGAAAAATTTATCTTCTAATGTCCACCTGCCCGAGAGCCATTCCTCCTGATATCAATACTGTCTTCCAGTTCACCATACTGTTGCTGACTATAGAGATCATATTCTTAGCAGCCCCAACCATCTCCAGGCATTTCACAATCCATGAATGTGGCACCATGTCATATGCCTTCTTGTAGTCTATCCAAGCCATTGACAAGTTTCTCAACCTTCTCCGGCAGTTCTTCAGGATTGCCTTGTCTAAAAGCAATTGATCTTTAGTTCCTCGGGATCCCTTCCTGCACCCCTTCTGTTCATCTGTTAGCAGTCCATTCCTTTCCAAGTGGTGGTATACCTTCTCTCCCATAACTCCTGTCAAGAGCTTCCACATCATGGGTAGGCAGGCAATAGGGCAGTAGTTGCTGGCCTGGGCACCCTTCGCTGTGTCCTTTTGTATCAAAACTGTTCTTCCCCTGACCATCCACTCTGGTACATTCTCTTGAAATATACAGTCTTGCAAGCATTCTTGCAATCTAGAGTGCAATCCTGTCAGTTTCTTAAACCAGAAACCCTGAACAAGATTGGGGCCGGCTGCCTTCCAGTTTGCCATCTTGCTCACTCCATTTCTAATATCCTCCACAGTGATGCTGATATCTTCTTGCACCTCTTTTGTACTGAACTCCACCTCTACATCATCTAGTCAAGATGCTCTCTCATTGTGACCAACTTCCTCCGACCAGATCTTGCTCTAGAAGGAGGTTGCTTCTGTGGGATCAGGTAACACCGTTTCTCCTCATTCCTTTCCATCTAGTGTTTTGTAGAACAGCTTCTGATTGGTTCTAAACAGGTGGTTCTGTTTGAACTGTTGACATCTCTCGTCGTATCTTTTGACCTTAACTCCACCTGCCTTGATCTTCTGTTTCAACATGCCTGAGACATACAAAGTGCTCCTTTCCTCAAGATGATATTTTCTGTTCAACCTTTCCCTCTCTCTTTGTTTCAGTCTCATGTTTCCTCTTCGGACTTCCTCATTCTTGCTCAGGTCTTTTCGCCAAGATTCGATATTCCCCTTAATCCTTCTTTTCCAGAATGGCTCTTCAGTTCTTCTCCCTTTCCCCCCTTTCATTATTCCCATTCTTTCAGTAGTAGCATATGCAGCTGCATACATTAAAGAATTCAGTTCAGTGATGTTATGCCTGTGAATCCTTTTGACGGCTTCATTGATTTTTCCAATTTCTGCTTTCAGCTTCGTTCTTTCGCATAACTTCAGTGATCGTAATCCTATTCTCTGTTCTACTTGTACAATTTCTTGGATCCTGTCGCAAAGGGCTTCCAGTTCTGGGCTGATCACTTCTTGTAATTATTCAGCAGTAAAAACTCTGAGTTCCTCTTCACATTGGTGTTCTTATTGGGTATCAGATGTCGTTGCATGGTCTGGTGTATCTGTGGTAAGAAGCTCCGTAGTTTCAGGCTCCTGATGTTCATAGTCTGGTGTATCTGTGGCATGGAGCTCTGTAGTTTCAATCTCCTGATGTTCATGTCTTCTTTCTCGTATGTCTATTTCCTCTTGCTCCACAGTCTCAAGCCACTTCTTGTTCTTAATCTGGCGTACTTGATCAGCCAATCTCTGCTCGGTGACTTCTGTTAGTTCGTTGTTGATGTTACGAGTTTTCCACAGGTCTAGCACTCTTTTTCTGTACCCTCACCTCTCTGGTTCACTCCTGGTGTAACATTCAAACAACAGTTTGTTATTCTCCTTTGACCATCCTAATCTCTTCTGTCGTTGTTCAGCAGTAGCGGGATGATGACCGGGCCTGCACTGCTCATCCACAGGACACCTGCCGGACGCGACACCTTCACTACAAGCTCCAGTTCCGTTGACGTCGTTAGTGTGAAATTAAACATTTGACATTCTCTCATCAAATGAGGTTGTTGTAACCCTAACACGGGTAGCTTTTAGGTTGTTGGCACTTGTTGTCAATATTCCTGTGGTAGGCAAAGGCACCAACCTGTTCTACCCAAGTGCCCATTTATTATTATTATTATTATTATTATTATGATTATTATTATTATTGTCATCATCATCATCTTTGTGAACTGGATGACCTTTATTCCGGTTTGCTTCCTAAGGGAGTAGGTCATAGACCATGACCAAAGGTCCCTTAGAGTTTTCTTCTTTCTCTAGAGCTCCAACACCCTTCTCAAAATCCTCGCCGTTCCCAGTAACGTAGTTTTCTGTAGTAATGAAATACTAATTTTGACATTCAATTTTCCCAGCTACTTGTCCAAGTTTTTTGTTACACTTCCTAATGATCCGACAACAATTGGTACCACCTGCACAGTTCTCATGTTCCACATTCTTGCAATTTCTCTTTTAAGGTCCTGATACTTTTCAACTTTCTCATTCTCCTTTTCACCAATTCTTTTATCCGCTGGTACGGCAATATCAATAATAGAGCACTTTCTCTCCTGTTTATTTACAACCACAATGTCCGGTCTTCTGGCTTCAATGACATGATCACACTGTATGTTCACGTCCCACAGTAGTTTAACCTCATCGTTTTCACTTCCACTGTCCCGTGCGTGTTCATACCACTTATCCTACTTTTCCAGATGATATTTCTCACACAACTTCCAATGAACTACTTTTGCAACGTTGTCATGTCTCTGTTTGTATTCCCTTTGGGCCAGCTTTTTACACTCACAGACAATATGGTTTACGCTCTCACCTTTCTCGCCACATAGCCTACATAATGGGGATTCCACCGTTTGGTCAATATGGTATTTTACATAGTTAGTCCTAAGGGCTTGTTCTTGACCTGCACAAATAAGTGCTTCTGTTTGGATCTTCAAGTCTGCTTTTCACAACCAGCTCCACGATTCTTCTATATGCGTCGTTTCAGGTATTTCTCTTACAAATTGACCATGCAGCCTTTTTTCCTTCCAACTGTTGAGAGTAGTTGTATGGGCTCATTCAGACCAGATTTGACAGGTAGTCATCCAACGACGTCATCAATCAAAAGACAAAAGAAGGGGCCGTGCATAAATTAGGGGCAAGTTGGGGGCATGATTGACACCACGCGGTGTAACCCTAAGAAGGGGGCGTGCATAAATTAGGGGCACGTTGGGGCATGATGCAATGCAGTTGTAACCCTAACACGTGAAACAACACGTTCATCCCAGGTCGTCGCATAAATTAGGGTTAGGTTAATGAGATGCCAGTCATGTACGAAGACAAGGATTTTTCATCGATGAGAATGACAAAGAAAAATAATGTTTCGTAACGTGCGCATAAAATAGTACAGTGTGTGCATATCATTTTATCAGTATGTGACTATTATTTTTTTAAATTTTTATTTAATACCATACCATACTTACACCTACAATACAACATAATTAGTATTAATTCGCTTGAACTGCTTACAATTCTGAAAAAAAAAAAAAAAAAAAAAAACCAGAACAGGCCAGCTTACTCCTGTCAATAATTTAGGTTCTAAATTTGAAAAGACTTAAATAAAATAAACGTGGTTTATGATGTATATATATGTGCCTTGTTTCTTTTACGTTCATTTTCATTTTCATTTTCATTTTCTTTTTCAGGGCACTAGGGTCAGGCTGTCAATAGATTAAAAAAACAACAACAGAGGCTCCCACTTTTTTAGAGCAATTGTAGTTGTATTTTTTCCATTTCATGGATATGCTTGAAATACAGTAAGAAATCTTTTAATTTTGGACAAAATGTTTTCTGTCTACATAGCCAAATATAATATTTAGCATTTAAGCAACAGAAGTTAATTTGAAGTTTATGCTTAGAGCTATCTGGCCTTAGGCACAGTGCTGTATCAGGCATTAAGGGTGTCTCTTTAGCAATGACTTGACAAGACTGTAGCCATACCTTAAAATTAGTCCAAAAAACTTAAGTTTTTGGGCAGGCCCAAAATAAATGTGCCAGTTTCTCTGTTTCTCTTTCACAGAAAGTGCATTTCTCACTGTCAACGAGTCCAATTTTTTTCAAGAAGTTGTTTGTTGATATTCTTCCATGAAGGAATTTGAAATTGAAAGTGTAAGTTTAGTGCTCTTTGTACATTGAAAAGCCATTTGATAAGCCTCTTTCCAGTTGAAATCTTGCTTTGTCGTAAAAAAATCTTCCTGCCACTTTTGTTGACTTTGGCTGGGTGATTCGCTTTTCCCTGATACAAGTTTCTTGTACACTAGTTTACTTGGTTTTTTGCTTTTTAAGAAGTTTGACAAGAAACTTTCATGTTTAGTCCACATTCTTGTATTATCGGATATATATCTTTGGAGAAGTTTAATTGAAGAAATGATTCCGAGAAAGGTTAAAGGTCGGACTCTCAGGTTATGTATAGTTTGAAAGGCTGTGAGCGAAAGGAACTTCCCAGAGTCATCCATTAAATGTTCCACTTTTGTTATTCCTTTGCGGAACCATTCTTTAAAAAACACTGGTCTATTCTCAACTCTTACAAGTGAATTATACCATAAGGGCAATGTCCGAAAATGATGATCTGAAATAATCGTTTCTTCATAGTTAACTTCTGACCAGATTTCAAGAATTTCTTTGAAAAATGGGTCTGATACTTTGATAACGTTACGACTGTCTTTTATGTCAAGATTTCCAGTTAGTGTTACTTCACCTCCATATTTTTCAAGTTCTAAGTCAAAAAAACGTTTCCAGCTTCCACAGTTTTCCTTATCTAGATACCTTTTTATCCGTGTGGCTTTAAGAGATCTATTAAAAGAAACTATATCAATCATTTTAAGTCCCCCTTCTGAGTAGTCATTTATCATTACCTTTCTTTTTATTTTGTCGCCTTTGTCATTCCATAAGAAGTTGTAAAACATCACATTTATCTCCTTTATTGCTGTATGATGTGTTTGAAGAGGAGAAAAAATGTATATTAGCTGTGAAGCTATAAGGCTTTTTAAAATAGTAATTTTTCCTAAAAGGCCGAAGTTTCCAGCATCCCATAATCAACTTAATTTTTTCCATTTTATCTTTGTAATTCAAAGATATAGTTATGTCGGGGTCTGTTGACAACCATACCCCTAACGCTCTAACTTTTTTTTTGGGCCATTTGAAGTCTTTTTCAGGGCAAAGTTTAAAATCCCAATCCGCCCTTGCACCAATCCACAAAGCTTCAGTCTTTTTGTCGTTAAGTCTGAGGCCGGATATATTACTAAAATGCTCTATTACGTTCAAAGATTCTAGTAAGGATTCTTCTGAGCCGTCTAAAATAAGGGTCGTGTCATCTGCATATTGACTAAGTTTAATTTCTTTGTCCTTTAAAGTTACGCCTCGAATTTCTTTTTTTTGTCAAATTGCATTGGCCAGTACTTCTACAGAAGGAATAAATAAATATGGTGACAGAGAGCAACCTTGCCTAACTCCCCGGTTAAGCTCAAAGAAATTACTTGCCCATCCATTGTTTAAAATACAGCTTTGACTATTACAATAAAATACTTTTAACCAGTTCAGGACAGTCTTACGAATAAAGGGCCACTCTAGAGTATCAAAGGCTTTTTCAAAATGAAGAAAAAGGAGCAATCCCGGCATATTTTTTGCTTTTGTATATTTGATGACGCTATCTATTAAACGAATGTTTTCTCCAATAATTCTGCCTCTAATGAAGCCGGTTTGATCATAAGAAACAAGTTTTGGCAAGAACGTTTTGATACGGTTTGCCATAGCTTTTGTCGCTATTTTGTAGTCGCAGTTCAAAAGTGTTAAAGGTCGCCAGTTTTTTATTAAATTAAGATCAGCATCCTTTTTTGGTATGAGCTTAATAATGCCCCTCCTTTGTGATATCGAGCGCTTTCCTATTTCGTAAGAATAATTAAAAGATTTTATCAAAATTTCCGCCACGTCATTCACAGGTAAGTCCGTCAGTTCCCGGGGATTTGTCTGGCGCCATGCTTTTCAGCGCTTTTAAACATTCATTCTTTCCTAATTCTCCCTCACAGAGAAATTGTTCATCATTATTCAAAACCTTTCTGTTTTCTTGCTGTGGAAAGAAGAAAGCCCCTTCTTGGTTGTCAGTACCTACTTTACAGCTGTAAAGATCTTGGTAAAATGATTCACATTCTTTTAAGATCTCTTTGTCTGTACAGATGAAGTCGTTGTCATTAACTTTAAGCTGGGTTATTGTTCCTTGTTTACAATGTCTCCTTTCCAAATTAAGAAAGTATTTAGTGTTTTTCTCTCCTTCATTGTACCACTGAGATTTAGATCTTAAAATTGCTTCTTTTGTTCGGTATTCTATTATTGCTTCCAGTTCGCGTTTCTTTGTTTCAAGTTCCAACCACACTTTTTCCCTTTGGGTTTCATCGTTATTAAATTCAGAAAGACGTTTTTCAAGAGTTGCAATTGCTTGTTCTATTTCCTCCTCCTTTCTTGATAGTTTCTTCTTCTTGAAAGATCCATATTTCAAGGACTCCTCTCTCACTTTCAATTTAACCATTTACCATAGTAAGTTAGGGTTAACCGTATCATCTTGCGCATATTCATCCTTGGTCTGTTTTACAATTGACTTTATCTGATTAACATACTCAGTGTCATTTAAGAAAGAGGTGTTCAGTTTCCAAAACCCCCGCCCTCTATTGTTAGAATGCACCAAAATTTGTAGTGTAATCATGGAATGATCCGTTTTATATCCTGGTACTATGTCCGCACTGACAGTGTTGCAAAAAGTTGTCTGATTTACCAGGAAAAAGTCGAGCCTGCAGTGGACTTCAGGCTTCTTTTGTCGCCACGTAAATCTGGAAATCTCAGGGTTTAAAACTCTCCATGCATCTATTAAATCAAGGTTTTCAAAGAAATCGGCTATCACTTCCCGCGACTTTTTATGAGTTCTAGCAAGACCACCTTTTTTGTCCTTGTCAACATCCAAGACTAGGTTAAAGTCACCACCCATAATTATCTCTTCGCCTTTAAAGTCGAGCAGCTTACTAAAAACAGAGGTGAAGAAATTTGGATCATCTTGGTTTGGAGCGTATAAATTTGCTAAAGTTATATGTTTTCCATTTGTGGTCAGGTCACATATTATGAATCGTCCCTTGGGATCGATATAAGATTTTGAGAGTTGAAAGCTGAAATTATTGTTAAAAAGTATGGCTACACCTGTTTTGTTACTAGAACAACAACTGAACAATGCCTGATAACCCCATTCAGCTCTCCAATCGCGTATACTATCTTCCGTACAATGGGCTTCTTGAATAAAAAACATCGACATATTTTTGCGTTTGAGCCAGTTGAAAATTTCTCGTCTCTTAAGCCTGTCTCCTAGTCCCCGCGTGTTAATCGATCCTATTCTGAGATCCATTTTTCTCGCATATTTTGTTAAAGAAAATTGGATCGAAGGCGCTCGAGTGCATTACTGAAATAAACCTTAAAGGTGTAAGCTGGAAAAACAAAACAAAAATACATAAACAAACATATCTACTCATAAACACACTTAAAACTAATAATATTAGAAGATTGCTGAAGGAATACGGTTGTATTTGTTACCTTGTTCGTGTTTTCCATATTTAAGCCGCCCAATATTACTTTAATTTAGATGTAGCAAAGGCCGAATCTATCAGGCTTAATTTAAAATAAACAAAAGACAGTCAAAACTATAGCCAAATTAAGCTTACAAATCAAGTTCTTTACCTACAGGCCAGAATTTCCCTCTGATGAACAGCTTATCGGGCTGTGCCTTGCTAAATGAAGCCAGGATGTTGTTTCTCCTGGCCTTCTTAAAAGTGTCCATTTGTGCTCTTCGTCGCTCCACAATCTCAAAGGGCAGATCTTGATACATCTTATAATTGGTTTCTCCCAATCGGGGGCCTAAAGCAAGCATACTTTGACAATCCTTGAATCTCAAAAATCTTGCTAGAATAGGCTGCGGTTTCCCTTCTTTCTTCTTTCCGCAGCGATGGACTCGTTGAATTTCTACTGAGGCAGCGTCCATATAACCAAGTTCCCTTTCTAGAAAAGAGTGTAGCACCAGCTCCGTATCTTCTCTGCTCACGTCGTCCTCTGGAATATTTTCGAACTTCAGATTTTCACGCCTGGAGTAGGCTTCGAAATAGAGATGTTGGTCTTCCACTTCTTTAATTCTCGCCCCGAGCTTAAAGTTCTCCTCTTCCAGGTTTCTTAGTTTCGTGTTGGTATCATTGTGCAGTTTTTTTATACTCTGCGAGGTTTCTTGACGATCTGCTTCGATTGAATTTAAGCTCTCTTTAATATCATCAACATCGCATCTTGTCGTGGCGTGACAACTCTCTAAACTTTGCACACGTCCTTCCAATTTCAAAAGTGTCGCTTGGAAATCGTTCATTGATTTTTCAATACTGTCCAGTCTTTCTAGCTTCTTTAAAATATGTTGAAGTGTGTCGCTAAGCTCTCCAGTCATATTAAGAGCCGATAAAATTACGTCTTCTTCTACGTCTTGCTCGCTTACTTCATGGACACGAACAGCGTGCTCGCCACTTCTCAATTTTTTGATATCTGGAGAAACATTCGATGTCGAAGATTCGTCTGACGAAGAAACTCTAGTTTTCCGTTTGTGTTTCTTTAGAAGTTTCGGCCATTAAAGTTCACAGAGCAATTGAGTTTATGACGGGCAGCTTACGAAAACACGTCTTACTCCGCCATTGCCCCCCAGTCTCCTTTCAGAAAGTATGAAAGTATGTGACCAGCCTGGTTTGGAGAGAGAGAGAGCTCTGTCCTGCTCTGGAGTTGAACTGTGAATAAGAGATCGCAGCAAAGCAAAGACAGGACTAAGGAAAAGAAACCAATCACAACCACATCAGATGACCTCATCGGAAACCAATCAGAAACAACCATTACCTCATCGAGAGCCAATCAAAACGCAAATACCTATTGTTTTGAAGCGAGTAAAACAGAATTTTAAAACACATGCACAATAGGCTTTACACGCCTGGACAAGTCCACAAACGCTTTGTTCTTTTGTAAACTAAATTTGCATAGAGGCGATCGAAGCGCGAAGAAGGAAGAATATAGACCAAAAAAGTTGTTTTGTGTGGAAAAGAGGAGCATTCTCAACTCTTTCACGCTTTTTAAACAAACGTGAACTCCGTTGTTACAACCTTTTTTAAGGAAAGTTTTCCAACCTCGCGCTTGACTGAAACACGGGTAAATGCAATGTTTTTATGTAACAATACACAAAGACATTCTTCAGTGCACAGACACAAAGAAAGCCTACTCAACAGATTTGAATAACGCCTAAAAAAAATTGGATTTTGAGAAGCGTTTGAGACTGTTGTATGGTGAAGCGGGAGTTGGTTACATATCGTATTTCAAAATACTTTTCACAATATTTGACGCAGTGAGCAAACAACAATATACATTTCAAACGCTTTATTAAAAGATACTCTAGTGACAAGTTGATATAAACGATTGTTCTTCGACTATTTGACTATCGTAACCTTAAACCAAACATGTTGCGTTGCGCTTAAACAAATACTGTGACTCTGATAATGCAGTTCTGTCCAGTCATAAAGAATATGAAATATTCGAGACCGGACTAACTTGAACGAATTTTATTTGCAGAACGCTATCGTTAAGTCAATAAAAACACACCAACAAACATTTCAACATTTCATTTACTGAATTAACAGAGAACGCTTATCACAATGTGATATTTGCGCGAGATAGTTCTCTTTGTAATTCACTTGCATTCGCTGCATCATTATTGTTTTGTTATGCATGCGCTGTTTCAACGCTTTTTGAGCGAAAATAAATCCAACACGTTATTCACTTGAGTTCGCTGCTTAACAGAGAACGCTTATCACAATGTTATATTTGCGAGAGATAGATTTCTTTATTCAAACCTTAATCCAGAAAAATAAGTCAATAAAAAGTTCTTTTGAAAACGCACCCTATGTACAACAAAGATAATACATGTACTGGTCAAGCAATATTATGCATGCACTGTTTCAATGTTTTTAGAGCGAAAATAAATCACACACGGCCAAGTGTTAACGTTGTTAGTGAGTGACTGAATTCACAAAAAATGCTATAAAATAATACGTGCAGTGCCCATTTGTCAGTAGACTCGTTAACATGAATAGAGTGTACTTTGTCTTGGTTCGGGTTTGCGCTCGGAGTTGTTTTGCAGGACACTTCTTTTACAGCACACCTCGCGAGCAATGATTAGCTCTTCTAAAAGAGTTACATCCAATGAACCCCGGTCGCTTGTTGAGTTTTTATTACTGCATGGACTAATGCAACGCTACATTTACCGAACAATATGCATTCCACAAAGTGTTATGTGTCACGTACTCGATACATTACCCTTCTTTCTGGTGGATAGTTTGGCAAATTGTTATAAAAAGTCTACGAATAAGAAAGATCTAATCATTTGTTTAACACCATGGGTAGTGCTGCAAGCCGCGTATGTGGAAGCTCATCACCCACAGTTTCTTTAAATGACATGTCAGAGAATGCGATGTTTAGTTGCGTGTTCCGGTAGCGAAGGTCACATCGAATTGAAATCTCCGCTTTAGGGGGAGTCGACAAACTGTATCGTGCGGCGCGTTTTTATGGTTTGAAACGCACGCAAGTACTCGATTGGCTCCGCCAACAACCTGGCTATACCCTACACAAACCTGCAAGAAAGCACTTTCGTCGTAATCGAGTAATTGTGTTTGATATTGATTCGCAATAGCAGGCGGACTTGGTTGATTTACAACATTTGAGGCGGTGGAATCAAGGATACAAGTATTTACTGACTTGTATCGATGTCCTTTCCAAATACGCGTGGGTAGTGCCCTTGAAATCGAAAACAGGAGCCTCGTTGGTGGTGGCCTTTGAAAGCATTTTCCAGGAAGGTCGTAAACCTGCAAAGTTGCAAACAGATGCCAGAACCGAATTTAAGAACAAAACGTTTCAAACCTTCCTCAAAAAGGAGAATGTACATCATTTTGTAACCTACAACGAAACCAAGGCCCAAGTGGTTGAAAGATTCAACCGCACTTTGAAGCAACTGATGTGGCGTATGTTCACTACCAGCAGCTCGTACCATTATTTGGACCGACTGGACGATTTAGTCAATGGGAATTACAATCAAAACGTGCACTGTAGCATCAAAATGAAACCGGCGGATGTCAACGAGAATAACGCATCAGAGGTCTGGAACAATTTGTATAGGAATCTGTTCAAAAAGCCAACAAAGTATAAATTCAAAGTGGGAGATCAAGTCAAGATCAGTAAGCATAAACGCACCTTTGAATAAGGTTACTTACCATCCTGGATGGAGGAAACCTTCACTGTTGCTCAGAGACTTCTGCGCGACCCACCCATGTATCGTCTTAAGGAAGCAGACGGCGACTGGATTCAAGGCACTTTTTACGAATTTGATTTACAGAAAGTGATAGAAACGGCAAAACACCTGTTTCGTATTGAAAAAAGTTTAAAACGCAGGGGACGAGGAGCGAATAAGGAGGTGTTGGTACATTGGAAAGGTTGGCCAAAGAAATACGACAGTTGGATTCCGCATAACCAGTTGGTGGATTTACAACAAACATGATTCAAGATAACCACTTTTACGTGACACTTCCCAGTAAATGCAAGCAGTAATTTATTTCCAAACAATTCCAAGTCCTCCTTTCGTGTAGCACTACCTCGACAAATCCATCTGAAAGATGAAGAAGATTGGGAAGTAGGTTTGCATCATATCGTGTATCCGCTATCAATGTTTGCCATTACAAATGACTGCAAACATTCTCACATCATGCTGGAACGTCGAGGTGACTCCACACCGTTTGTATTACCCGAGGGCAAGTATCATACAGCATTAGATGTGAGAGAAGGAATGTTACAATGCCTGAACATCACTGACCCAACATCTAAGATAGAAGTCACAGTGGACGACGAATGGAATACAACGTTAAACTCGCAAAATGAAGGACTTATGATCAGACTGTCTACAGCTCGCGCGTTGGGATGGATAACCAAAAACAACACTCTTACACCCAGCGTTCGTTTGAATGCTGCACTCACCTTAGAAAGAAAATATGGTCATGATTTCAGCTGGCACCTTCATCACATATCCCTGTATTTACATCTTTCCTCCTTCGCTGTCGCTTTGCTCGTGTAAGCAGAGGCTGGTTCAAGTTCAAACCAATCTCGTGGAACCGTGGCAGGTGGGTGACAAGCGCTTACCTCTCTTACATGAGATGATACCCCAGGGCAGTTTTCGAGAAACACTCCTTGAAGAAAGAGAACATATTGTGTCCCTACCTTTGCGGACAAAGATATTTCAGACCATTGAAATCTATTTAATGAGTGGATGCGGTCAAACGCCGGCATTTTTAGACGGTATCGTCAGCGTCGTTTTACATTTCTGCCGTTGATCAACATGACCAACAGTTTTTACATGGTGCTGACCAGTGATGCAAGTCTGACTCAGTATCCCGAAAACAAGGCGGCCGATTTTAAGATGTAGTCACGCGCGGTGGCCTCATGGTTAGTGCGCTCGACTCCGGATAGAGTGGTCTGGGTTTGGGGCCTGGCCGGGGACATTGTGTTGTGTTCTTGGGCAAGACACTTCACTCTCACCGTGCCTCTCTCCACCCAGATGTATAAATGGGTACTGGCGTAATGCTGGGGGTAACCCTGCGATGGACTAGCATCCCATCCAGGGGGGAGTATAAATACTCCTAGTCGCTTCGTGCTACGGAAACCGGAGATAAGCGCCGGCCTGATGGGCCTTCCTAGGCTCGTAACAGAGACTTTACCTTAGTTACCAAGTCAACTACACCTAAGTGAAGACTGGGAGGTGGCCATGACACGCATCATTTATCCTTACACCTGGCAAAACGTAGGTGAGAATTAGTTGTCCTACACTTTGCTTTGTAAGACAGACCTTGAACCCTGGACATTGAACATCCCTGTACCAAGTGGCATTTACCGTACGGTCAAAGATGTCATTCACGGTATGACGAAGGGACTACACAATCGATTGAGAGACATTTATTTGAAGAGTGACAAGACCATTACGAGTCTGGAAGGAAACGAGTGTTTTTACATTTACGAGAAAATACATGATTACTTTGAGTTGAGGTTACCAGCCGGTTGTTATGTGATTCTACAAAGACATTAGCTCGTGCCTCGGGGTACTTAAACCATCAGTATAATATTCCTCAGCTGTACCAAATTGGAGGCCTTGTCCAACATAATGATGATTACAGCGTCCTTCTTGCGAGGACAACAACAACACTTGTCAGAAAAGAACAATTGGTGCGGGGATTGCTCTCGAGAGACGCTTTTCAAACCATCTACACGTATTCCGATTTAATCGAGTCTCAAGTAGTGGGAGATGCTCAAGCCAACTTACTTCGGATGCTCGTTCCTCGTGATCAGCCGGGGAACATGATTACTGAAGAGGTAAAGGTGCCCCCCTACCATAGACTCTGTACAACTGTGTTTTCATCCGTGGCGATCAATGTAAGGGGAGACACAGGTCAATTGATACCATTTGCTTCTGGAGCCGTACGCGTGACCCTGCATTTTCGGCGTCGTGGTATTCTATAACAACACGTTATTACCTATGAACCACCGATATTACCCATATGGACGACATGTTGTACCCTATATGCAGCATGGTAAAGGAGGAGACATTAGTATCTACGGAGGAACACACCCTTATGGTCAAGGGGGCAACGGCTTAGGTGGAATGTTTCGGTCCTTATTCCGTTCAGCAACTCCCTTTCTCAAAACAACAGCACAAAAGGTGGGAAAACGAATGCTCGATACTGGATTGGAAACGGGAATGCAACTTGTCCAAGATGTGATCAATGGTCAACCTTTAAAGAAAGCTGCCAAGACAAGAGCGAAAGCTGCTGGAGAAAATTTACTCACAGGGGTCATTGATGACATTACACAGCAAGGTCGAGGAAAAAGTGTATAAGCGTGCAGATACGTCAAAGCCGTGCAGTGAAGGACAGACCAAGAAAAGGAGAACACCTCGTTCAACGTTCAAGACTATTTTTGATCAAAGATGGCATCAGCACACCCTCTCTCAGCCCTGGTGCAAATTCAAGTTTACTGTTGTTTAATGTACCTGTGACAGATGTGTCGATTGTTAGCAGCAAATGGGTCGATTACGGACCGGTTCAAACGGGAACTGATCCCATCGAGTTTGTCATCAAACCGTTGGCTGACTACATTGACACTAACAAGACAGAGCTGCGATTGGTAGTAAAGATTACCAAACAAGATGGATCGCCCACGTGGGATGGCAAGAAGTACACTCTGGTCAACAACGCCCTTCATTCCATCATCAAACAGTTTACCATCAATGGCAAGATTGTTTTAAGAAATTGGTAAAGGAAGTCACGTTTATGGAGGGTATTCCCGACGACATTCCCGCCTTATTTCCACCCCCTCATCGTCCTGGTCTGCTCTTGTTAGATGACCTCATGAGAAACTGTAGCGATGACGAGCGCATTTTGGATTTGTTCACCAAAGTGTCCCATCATTGTGACGTCACCTGCATTTATTTGACACAAAACCTTTTTCCCCCAGGAAAGTTTTCCCGGAGCATTTCTCTTCATGCTCATCACATCATTGCTTTTAACAATCCTCGAGATACTTTGGGGTTGAGGACACTGGCACAACAGGCGTTTCTGGGCGCGTTCCGTTTGTATGGGAGAGTTTTCGAGACGCTACATCACAACCATTTGGATACTTAATGATGGATTTAGATCCACGAACCCCGGACATTCAACGATTGCAAACAAGGATCTTCCCAGCGTCACATTCATATCCCATCGTTTACGTGGATAAGAAAATCTATAAAACCGATGAACCCTTTCCGGTAGATTTCATTTAACGCTATGGCTTTGCAATTGTTGCACCACGAGGAGACAGTAAACAATCAAAGTGGTGGTGACATGACTTTGCGTTCTGGAAAGATTTCAAAAGCTACCGAGAGAAGAAAACGAGAACTCATCAAGGCTTCGAAAGTCAATGAACATTTACCCTTTCTCTGCACTTGTTTTACAAGCAAAGGGAAACAGCGGAAAGAGATGATATCTCACGCTAGTAAGGGACAAATAGAAGCCATCAGTGAAGTCGCTCTTAATCTACTTAAGGAGAACATTATGGTTCCAAGTTCATCATTTAAACGCTTGAAACCACACAAGTCAAAACTCCTGTATTTGACTCGCAAGACACCTGGTATGAAGAAGAAAAAAGAAGTTCTCAATAAAAAAGGAGGATTCCTGCCAGCTCTCGCCTCTTTGATTGCACTGTTCGCTTTGGATTTATTGGGTTAAGTGTTAAAATGAAACACGCAAGAAAGATGATGTTGGTTCCAGAGCATTTATTGCAAAACCTTGAGACAGAACATTGCTTAACATCACCTCCGCAACTCACGACCTTGACGCGCTTGGATCAAGACATGAAACATATCACGGATTCTACTTTGCCCGCGGATCAAAAAGTGGCCTTATTGGATCAACTATTACAACGGTATCAAGGTTTGGCAAGACAAATGAAGAGCGAAACGAATGCGAAACCTGCAGGAACAGCGACGACAACTCCAAATGAGCCCACTCCAAACCATTCTCCTACGATATCCGAGGTACAACCCAAAAAAACAGCACACAGGAAACTTCCAGCTACACCTGTTGGTCCATGCAAAATTCCGGTCAGGATAGAAACACCACCTTCTCCTATCGAACAGGAAACAGATCCCTGGATCTTTGAAACGCCCCCAGATTCCACGGAGAAGCGGGTTACTAAAAAGTCCTACAGGGCAAGAACACCTATGGTTGCCCGATTAAGGAGTAATACAAAGTGGGAACCTTACTGAACAATAATGATGCAGCGAACTCAAGTAAATTACATTTTTTTTCATCTCTCATTTACGCGTGTGTTATTTATTTGCTCTAAAAGCGTTGAAACAGTGCATGCATAATAGAACAATAATGATGCAGCGAATGCAAGTGAATTACAAAGAGAACTACTCTCACAAATATCACATTATGATAAGCGTTCTCTGTCAATTCAGTAAAACGTTTGAAATGCTTGTTATAAATAAATACCAACTTTATTCATTTAATACAATGAAAGGGAAGGATACCAGAGGTTATCCCTATCGAGGGTATCCGCCCGCAGTCGGATGTAATTGACCGAGAGTCGATTTTGAGGAGGGAGGAAAACCGGAGTACCCGGAGAAAAACTCTCAGAGTCAGATTGAGATCGATTGAAACTCAGCCCACATACGACCCGAGGCCAGGGTTGAACTCGGGTCACAGAGGTGGGAGGCGCGGTTGATAACCACTAAACCACCCTGACTCCCCGTTGGTGTGTATTTATTGACTTAACAACTATAATCTTTGTTGTTCATAGGGTGCGTTTTCAAAACAACTTTTTTCGGATTAAGGTTTGTTTAAAGAGAACTATCTCTCGCAAATATCACATTATGATAAGCGTTCTATGTTAATTCGGTAAAACGTTTGAAATGTTTGTTGGTGTGTTTTTATTGACTTAACGATAGCGTTCTGCAAATAAAATTCGTTCGAGTTAGTCCGGTCTCGAATATTTCATATTCTTTATGACTGGACAGAACTGCATTTATCAGAGTCACAGTATTTGTTTATGCGCAACGCAACATGTTTGTTTTAAGGTTACGATAGTCGAATAGTTGAAGAACAATCGTTTATATCAACTTGTCACTAGAGTATCTTTTAATAAAGCGTTTGAAATGTATATTGTTGTTTGCTCACTGCGTCAAATATTGTGAAAAGTATTTTGAAATACGATATGTAACCAACTCCCGCTTCACCATACAACAGTCTCAAACGCTTCTCAAAATCCAACTTTTTTTAGGCGTTATTCAAATCTGTTGAGTAGGCTTTCTTTGTGTCTGTGCACTGAAGGATGTCTTTGTGTATTGTTACATAAAAAGATTGCATTTACCCGTGTTTCATTCAAGCGCGAGGTTGAAAAAGTTTCCTTAAAAGAGGTTGTAACAACGGAGTTCACGTTTGTTTAAAAAGCGTGAAAGAGTTGAGAATGCTCCTCTTTTCCACACAAAACAACTTTTTTGGTCTATATTCTTCCTTCTTCACGCTTCGATCGCCTCTATGCAAATTTAGTTTACAAAAGAACAAAGCGTTTGTGGACTTTTCCAGGCGTGTAAAGCCTTTTGTGTATGTGTTTTAATGTTCTGTTTTACTCGCTTCAAAACAGTAGGTATTTGCGTTTTGATTGGCTCTCGATGAGGTAATGGTTTTTTCTGATTGGTTTCCGATGAGGTCATCTGATGTGGTTGTGATTGGTTTCTTTTCCTTAGTCTTGTCTTTGCTTTGATGCGATCTCTTATTCACAGTTCAACTACAGAGCAGGACAGAGCTCTCTCTCTCTCCAAACCAGGCTAGTCACATACTGATAAAATGATATGCACACACAGTACTATTTTATGCGCACACAAAGCATTATTTTAGGGTTACGTTTCTTTCTTTGTCATTCTCATCGATGAAAAATCCTTGTCTTCGTACATGACTGGCATCTCATTAACCTTACCCTAATTTATGCGACGACCTGGCATGAACGTGTTGTTTCACGAGTTAGGGTTACAACTGCAAATTGTGTCATGCCCCAACATGCCCCTAATTTATGCACGCCCCCTTCTTAGGGTTACACTGCGTGGTGTCAGTCATTCCCCAACTTGCCCCTAATTTATGCACGCCCCCTTCTTTTGTCTTTTGATTGATGACGTCATTTAACGACTACCTGTCAAATCTGGTCTGAATGAGCCCATACAACTACTGTTGAGTTTCTCATTGTTCCACGATGTCTTGAATTCATCTTTGCTCACTGTTTCCTCACTCCTAATTACACTAGTAGCCCTTACCCCTTGTAGCACGACTTCCAGAGAATTCTTCACATACCATCCTAAGCTGTTTTCCTCACTTCTCACACATCCCTCACAGCTTATCAGTCCCCGGCCTTTATTCACCCTTTACACATACAACCTATCAACATCGCTCTTTGGATGAAAAGCACCATTTATTGTCAATACCTTTCTAGTCGTTCTATCCAATGTTTTTAGCTCTTCCTTTGTCCATCTTATAATACCTGCTCTGTACCTCAGTACAGAGACTGCCCAGGTGTTAATGGCGTTAATTTTGTTTTTTCCATTCAATTTTGATTTCAACACAAGCTTCAACCTTCTCTTGTACTCTCTCCCAACTCTCTCTCAACGGTCTTCAAACTGGCGCACCAGCTCCATGGTTGGATCCTCATTTATTTCATAGGCAATTAAATGCTTGCAAAACGTTAGTGGTACCATACCTTCAGAAAGGACTCATGTGGCTTCTGTGCTTGTTTGGTCTCCTTTTCCAAAAGGAGGGGAAGGCATAATAGTGCAACCAATGACTTAATGGGAGAAAAACTATAATTCTCGGTTTTCACATGACGTCACGACCGCCATGTTGGTGCCCTAAACAAAGAAAAGGCGGCCATGTTGGTGCCCCGACCAAATCCTCCGGGAATTTAACTCTATTATTATGCAAACGCTTCCTTTTGTTTTCGTTGAAAAACATGGCTGTTGATCACGTGAGTGAAAACCAGCAATTAACACTTATTTACTTAAAGTTCTATAATCAATTATCACTTCCTTTCTTCTCTTCAGATTTTGAAAGTCTTTTCTTGACACCTGACTGACAAACATTTTGAGCTTTGATTTTTATCTAATGCTCATTTACTTTGAGTGCAAGTTTTGGATTTCACAATTTGCCATTACTCAAGTTCAAAACTGACCGATTATTCCTCACAGGGTTGGATCTAGGGCAAAAAGACGTCATTTACTCACTAGCTTAAAATTTCAGGTTGTAACTGCCGCTTCTTATCGATGCAAAACACGAGTTTAAAGGTCTGAAAGCCCGAAACTCCCATGCTGCATAGTAATCCAACTGTGTACACACATTGCATTCCTCTCACGCATTGCATTCGTCAATCCAGCTCTTAATATTTTAAAGTTAGTAATGGCAGACCATCAAATAGGAAAATTCCAGTTCAAATAAACATGTGTCTTTCTTAAATGAATGCTTAAAAGCTGGGCCACTCAGTTTTGTTAACATGTTTTGAAATCCAAAGAAAACAAAGAATTGATTTTTTTTTGTCATAGTACCACTTCATGTGTTAACATCATCATTACGCATTCAATGTTCTTGAAATCAGCGAAAATAGTCTTTAAACATCCACAAATGGATGTAAGCTCAATAATTGTAAGGACTTCCGTGTCAGAACTTATTCTTAAACTTTTGCATCTTTCCCCTCAATGAACAACTTGGAATTAACAACATGTATCGAGGTAGAGGGGTGACTTCTTAAGAATGTGGTGTTAAAAAACTCACAGAGAAGGCTCAGATCTGGGACCTCTTCATCTTCTAGATCCACAACTCCTTGATCCAGATAACCCAAGTATTTTTTAATGGTTCGGCTATTTGCGATCTTGGGAGAAAGTTGCAAGAGTCTGTTGATTCCCTTTTGTAACATTATGATCTGCCATTAGGCGTGAACATTTGTTACATATCTGTAAATTCAATGAAGTATATTGTCAGATGTAAAAGATGTGTCGCTTAGTAGGCTATGTACACTTACAGAACATAATAATTAGCACAAAAATACTTTAAATGGCTGCATGGTATATTATCAATGTGTTTACTCAAAACTAGTTATCACAACACAGCAAAAGATCATGTCAACTCTGATCACATATGATTCCTCTAGGATTCAACAAGATTCATAAAAGAACTTATTTAAGATGGTGCCTTTTTACATAGGTCATAAGGCGGAATAGCAATGCGCCGATCATACGCATATTTTTTAGAGTTAAAATGAACATTGCTCGGATGTAATCATTGCATGGCACACTCAATGGGAAAAGGCAAAGGGGTATTACTAGTATGCATGTTTTACATGTAGTTGTTGTAGAAGAGGAAATTCTAATATATTATTGGTCTCACCTTGTTCTGCGGCATTTTGTAATAACGACGCATTTTGTAATGTTACGCATTTTGTAATAACGATTGCGGCATTTTGTAATAATGTGCACATTGTGTGATATCGTGTGCAGCATTTTGTAATAGATCCAACCTACGCATTTTGTAATAAGGGCTGCAGCATTTTGTAATATTTGTAATTGTACGCAAATTGTAATAATGTCTGACGCAACTTGTAATGAGGCCTTTCCAATAATGTTAACGTGGTAACCGACATCGCTGATCTTTATGGTTGTTGATTGTTAATTAGTATGAAATGAATATGTAACATTCACACTTAATTAACATTCAATTTAGTACACTTACTGAAGTCCGTTCTTTTGCAATTTTTCTGATATATGGCAGCCAAAACCGTGTCCTTTGGTTTTCGACTTCGATCCGAGGCCATATCGATATTCAATATGGCGGCTTTTAACTATGGGAGTGGGCCATGAACCGTGGACTGGATATTGGGCCTCAGGGTGCCGTAGCCTAACGGCTATTTTACATCTTAATCCATTACACAACATTGTTTGCAGAGGGGGATGGGAGAATTTTAATTCTCGTCAATTACAATAGCGTGCTGTGTTTGAAGTGTCCCTAAACGTTTTGACAAGGACTAAGGCCACGAGCCGCCGGTCCTAAAACCTCTGGGTCAGTGAAGGGTTCCTCTATCACGGAAGAATGCATGGGAATATCTGGAGAGTTTACCATCTCTCCTGCCACGAAAGTACTGAAAGAAAATCGCAATTCTAAACCTTTGAACAGCAACTTTTATTAGTTATTACAACGTATTTAACTTTAAACTTCGTAGTACATTGTGCATTTTACATTAGTTATTGTATCTTCCGCCAAAAAGCTGCTTTAACAAGGAACAGCATTAACAAAGTACAGTAATAACAACAACCAAAAACATGCTGATACAGAAAAGCTACTAAACAAAAGAAAATAGCACCTTATTTGCGCCAAAAAATGTTCTTAATTTGGAACCAACCTAAAACTATGGCACATAACTCGAGCCATGCATGGTGCCAACGGTTGCTATCAATTATACGTCTTAACTCGAGGATCAATCCACGTGAAGGACCAAACTCCTTTATGAGCCGCCTTACACTGATTATACCCGGGGATCCGGCACGATAGTATATTTTCGGTAACAAGTAAGTGAAGGTATTGGCGCACTGGCGAGATCGAGAGCACTCATTTCTTAGTCGCTGGAAATAATGCAGGCATCATTGGGGTTTGTAGATCGTATAGCTGTTTCAAAAATCATGGCAATTATTTCGTTTGGAAGGTGGTCAAATGAACTTGTCTCTTTGCTCCTTCTTTGCTGATGATTATTGTGATTCGGATTCTCGTATATGCCCTCTTTTACTCTCTGGTCCTCTTTGTTTGCTCCACCATTCGTTTTGTTTTGTCTTTTGTTATTATTTTCTTCTGCTTTCTCCGTTTCGTTTTCGTCTTCATTCAATACTTCCTGGTTCTCTTGCTTGTCATTTGAAATGTTTTCAGCAACTTTCCTCGACCTCTAGGCACACATAATCTCCCCCTGCCCTTCGGCAAAGTGTCCTAGGTTGAAATTCGTAACTCCAACCTCAGTAAATGGAGAAATCATTGTGGTTGCCTCCACTCCGAGGGAAGAATGAACAGTTATTTGAACATTGAAAATGTTCGACGCGGCCTGCAAAGTTATGTGATCTCCATGGGTGCCATCTTTGTTCATTTCGGCCAAGTATTCAGCTCATCCTTGACCAGCAAATAGTTCCAAGGAAAAACCCTCTAAGTCGTTTGGATGTTCTTGTAAGTATCTTACAATCTCTTTTCTCAGCGTTTCTGGTGATTGTTCAATTCCTATCCTCCTCAAGAAGAAACATGACAATTGCCATCTTTCGGAGGATCAAAGGCAATAAGCGTGCTTTCTCTAAAGAACTCTAATCTATCCTCGCAAGTTAAAACAATACGAGATTTCTTTCGATGCAACCGCTTCTTTCTTTTTTGTTCTTGCTCTTTCCGTTTTGCTTTCTCTTCCTGAGAACTAACACTTGTGATATCTTCCACAGAAATCCACTCCTGCACTCTTTTATGTGAAGTTCGATTGATAAATAATACTTTATACATTAAAGTTTTGAGATTTCTTGCAACTATTCGGCCTTTCAAAATGTGCCTTCGTTTTGGAGCAATCCTCCCTTTTCGTGACTTAAGCCTTAGCAAGACTTTTATCTCCTTGTTTATACTCTGTTGGAGGACCGTTGCGACGCATGTGCTTGTCCATCATCCGTTTTTCCAGCTTTCGGTTGTAAGACTTGGCCCTTTCAAATGTTTTTGACGGTCATATGGTGTTTAGACAGGTCTTTCGTTTTTGGGGTTTCTAAAGGTTCTGAAGGACAGCTGTCAATGTCGTAGTTTTCTAAAGATGCTTTGGTCACAACATTCGATTTTCGCCCATAGTAAACTTCAAAGGGGCTTAACCAGCCAAGTTCTTCTTTCTTTTCTCCGTTTTGGCCCAGTTGATTCCTTTCCCCTTCGTAGTCAGTAAGTGAAACATCATCTTGTCACGCAATCGTCGGTGCGAACGTTTAACCTTGCCTTGCGATTGTGGGTGGTAAGGCCTACTTTGAATTCTTCGAATTTTATACGTCTTGCAAATATCTTCTACACGCCCATGAAACTCCAGGCCTTGGTCACTTTGAAGACGATCCGGTGGTTCATCCCGTTCATATATCTTTTTGAGTTCCCTTGCTATATCTCGACTTGACTTTGTGGGCAGTGGTACGAGCCAGAGATAACGACTGAATACATCCATGACAGAGAGAATGTACCTGTAACTCTTCCTTCCAAGCTCAACTGGCTCCTTGCTCAAGTCAACCAAATCGACCTGGTGCTGCGACTGTACGTGGTGTGCTCTAACAGGCTTTGGTAAGCTTTGTTTGTAAATGCTGCATTGTGGACACGGTATCTAATGTTACTTGAGGTGACTTGTCGTATCTTTCGCTCAGTAAGTCCTGCGTAACTATCGTGTGATCTTTGTTTTAGCTTTTTGTAACCGGCCAATTTACTTTCTTTAAACGTTTTTGCAACAACTCGTGAAACCTCCGACTTTTTGGCAACCTTTCTTCCGTTGAAATATAGCGTAGGACTTTCCTTGTTTCCCAGAGTAAACATTTCCTTCCTTCTCCAAAACTGGACCACGGCACTTTTCTGTGATCTCGTCCGCTCAGCTACTGGCACTTGAAATTTTCCCTTGACGAGAAGTAATAAAGTCTCATACTCATCGTCATCGACTGTGTGAATAAACATATCTTCCTTCTTCTTTTGTTTGTCTCCACTTTGAACAAACGGGAGAATACAGCAAAAGAGCAACAACAACCGATGAATACTGAAAAACATTTTGAATACAGCTCATCGGCTTCATCAGTCGAATTAAAAAGTAACGGCTGACAGGAATACCCCAAAAATTCTTCTTTTGAGACGAGTAAAACTATCCAATTGGCTGAGATGTCCCCAGGGGAAATAACCCGTAAATTTCTATTGGCTATAAATGCCCACGGGAATAATCAGTAGCCGTGAGAAATCCCTCCTGTCCTCCGTATGTCCTTTTGAACATCAATTTCAGGTGAATACCAAGGCGCACAAGGACCAAGAACAACCTGACGGGGACAATGTACCTCCCCCATTCAAGCAGTTTAATTGGCTGTTAGTAACCTCTTGAAAATTACAAAATGTTGAGAACCGTCGGAAAATCTTCCTAATATTGCTGATGTATACAGATTAAATCTGAGAAGCATTCCATGATTTTATAATTTGGCTAATTACATTCTGCGCCTGCAATACAATACCACTGATCATAACAAACGGTTTAAAAGTAATACCACCTTACAGTTGTCTCATCATTTTGATAAAATCATAATGTTCATATGTATAAAAGGGGCACACATGCATCATAATATGGTTTAGGTTTTGTTGAATTCAAATGAAGTGATCCGAATAATACAAATGGCAGAGCAACACTGCAAATGAGACATAAATCTATCTAGATTAAAATAAGCAAATACTGCAAATTTCGGTGTGGGAAAATATATTAAGCGCGCACATGTGTGACACACAAAATAATACTGCGTGTGCAGTACTTCCTGCTCTAGAGCTGAACTGTGAATGAGAGATAACAACGAAGCAAAGACAAGACTAAGGAAAAGAAACCAATCACAACCACACCAGATGAGGTCGTCGAAAACCAATCAGAAACAACCATGACCTCATCAAAAGCCAATCAAAAGGCAATTAGGTCATTCTATGATTGATTCCTAACGATGTCACCGGCCCATCATACCTTGAGGGACAAACGTTTGGTGGTTATAAAAGCGTCGGTCTAGCTCACTTTTTCATGAGACTATATCATGTCTGAGAAGAAAGAACAAGTAGTATCGATTCGAAAACCCACTCGGCCTTCCAAACTCCTACCAAGAAGAAGCCAGAAGTCACACAAACATGCTGAGGAAACAACGCTATGACCATGGAGGAAATACAGGAATTGCCACCCCTATCGCCCATCCCACCCACACCCACTGTGCAAGTCGTGGAGCAGACCTACCAAGAAGGGGAAGTGTGGGAGCCCAATGAACTCACCACTATTGAAGAACTCATGGGGCAGATCTTCGATGACCTGTCAGCAGAAGTTGATACCACATGCCCTTTTCATGGTTGTTTGTTGGAGCACCGAACATCAGACAATGGTTTTAATTACGTGAAATGACCTGAGTACCGCTGTGCCTTCATTGCAAGCCAACAAAAAGTACACCAGTACTTACAAGCGCTGGAGAAACAACGGCACCAACAGCTTGTGATTAACATCCACAAAATGCATTCCAAATGGCCAAAGACCTTCCACTCTGAAACAGAGCAAAACTGAGAAGAATCCTGGACGCATGTATTTCAGTTGTCGGAGCCGCACATGTCCCTACTTCCAATGGTTGGACACTCCCTGGAACCACAAGATCCTAGTCTTCACCTTAGAGAAACTGAATCCGCCACCGCAACATCCTCAATACCCAGGCTTTAAACCACACCGGGTGGCTTACCAACCAAAGAAGAAACAGAATGTTGTGCCATCTCGACATCACCCATAGAAGCAGAGTGGAAGATCGTTCAAGAACACATCCCAAGTACCGTCCGCCTTTCAAATGGCTTGTCGCATGGCCTAGCGCCTATCTGATGGATGCTTTTCAAAGACCATATGAACTGTGCTCAATATTGTAAATAGTTTTTAATTGGTTCAGTGGTGTAATAAAAAGAGAATGCAACCACTTGATTGATGTACTTGTCGTTGTGAGTGAGAGTGAGCGAATGTTGAAACCGAGCGAAATCACCATGATCACAGGGGGCGCTAAAGGTACCGATGCCTGGGCCACACGATGGGCGTGGCAATGTGGGATGCGTGTTATGTGCATTGTCCCTTACAACTACCTTATCACCCCGAGGGGATGGGAAAGGATGGCGTCTCTGTGGTGGTCATGATCCCAAACCTGTTGATGCCTTAGCAGTTTCTCATCTGGGGGATTTGTCTCTTTACAGCGTATATACCCGTCGTCATCTTGTAAAGTCAACGGGTTATTGCAGTGCAATTATTGGATTATAAAGAAAGCTACTGTGTACGCTTTTGGAAAATTTGCACAAAACAGTCAAGAATTAGAGTGTGTGGATGGTGGGACGGGGTGGAGCGTAGATATGGCACGCCTGATGCACAAACCCTTGTATCTGTACTCGATGACACATAATCGTTGGTTCGAGTATGATCGTGTTTAGGACAGGTTTGAAGCCTGCCTTGAACCCATTGTGTCATTGATGGGTAAAACATGCGCCATCATTGGTACACAAAACATGGAAGCTCATACTGACCCGTGGCGCAGTTTACAGAACATGTTTTTGATACGTTGGGGAGAATACAGCATGCTGTCGAAGAGCTAAAGCGAATAAGCCATTCCCAAACACATAGCAAAAATCATAAACAACCATGATTTCACTGGTCCACATACCTTGAGGGACAAACGTTTTACGGTTATAAAAGCGTCGTTGTTGCTCACTGTTTTTTCACCCGAGCCAAGAAAGAGCCAAGAAAGAACCAAAAAAAAGAACAAACAGATGCTTTTGGTAAAAGGGACACAGGTGCGTTTGAACAAAAAACATAGGCCATTTAAAAAAGGGTATTTGCCCGGGTGGACAGAAGAGGTTTTTGTGATCCGTGGGGTCGTTCCAGGAATAGTACCCACCTAAAAAGTACCAGAATGGGATGGGACTCCAGTGGAAGGTACATTTTACAGACAAGATTTGCAGTCGGTGACCGTACCAGATGACGGACTCTTTCGCATAGAAAAGCAAAGGAATGCAGGTCAAAGTGCTGCGATCCATTCCTAGCCGAGAACGGCGATTGCGGGGGTGGGGACAGCGTGGTGGGTGGATTTCCAATCACATAACACCACCACCAGCAATCTTGGACTACAAACTGTTCCGTCAGTGGACCACACAGATAAAAGGCAGACGATTGCGACGAACAAGTCTTTGAATTTCTGGGCTTTGCCAGGGCAAGATGTGTTTATTCAAGGGTCTCGATGGGTGGGGTACTCCCCGCTCAAAAAGAGCCCTTTTACCCCCTTGGAATTCACTATTTCCGAATTGGAAGATTTTGTCGATTTGAATCAAAGTTATTTGACCTTTGACATGAGACTACCTACCAGTGCCAACAATGCTGGTTTGTATGCGGACTGCAGCTGAAGGCAATCAATCGGGAGACGATTATACCAAGTAAGTTTACCTGGTCAACAACGTGGCGCACACCATGATCCAGCAATTTGACATGCGATTGAATATTATGTTAATGACCAAACAGACGGGTATGTATGCCTACCGATCGTTTGGTGAAACCTTGCTGAATTTCACACCCAGTGAAGGTGAAACATTGCTAGCCCCACAAGTTGAGTGAATTATTTGAATGTGAATGCTTCCCTGCAAGCCACCAATGCTGTGAATGATGACCGCCCCCTTAATGCTGGCGTGTTTGCTACTGGAGAGACGAATCCCTTGAAAGTGTTAACTTCCATTTTTTGGAGAAGGGATGAGTGCGGCTGGTCATGAAACCGCATTTGGAAGCTATTCATACCGGAACCGTGTCAGTTTCCGGCATTGAAATCAAGGTGTGTATCACCTTTAACAGTCCTGAGTTCTTTTGTTTTGTCACAAGGATGGCGGACAAAAAGTACCCAACCTGGGTCCGAATGATATCCAAGCCAAATTTTATCTCTGTAGGCTGACCTTAAACCCTACCACTTACACGGCACTGACTAAACGAAGGCATAACAAAGGCATGTGGGCTCGGTATCCTACCGTGTACATGGATGTCCAGACACTCACCTTTGACGGGGGGAGTACCATGTTTAAGAAAACAGATCCGTTTTCAAGACCGTCTAATGGTGGGACAGTCACGCCTACAACGAAAATTTGGATCATTACCCATTTGCCTTCCAAAAGGTTGGGGTGACCTGCATTCGTAAAATCATACACGATGAGGAATATCCTTATGAAACCTTGGAACTCAATCAGAATGATAACAAGAAAGCTGAGTTTGCGCAGCTCTTCGCCAATCGCGGCTTCTGTGGTTTGGGCATGTCGAGAGGGCAAATAGCTCAATCTCCTCAATCAGGTTCCATGAAGTTGTGGGTCGTAGACGTAGAGGCAGACCCCGGAAAACTTGGGCAGAGGTGATCAAAAAAGACCTTAAATTATCAGGTCTTGCACCTGAACTGGCTGCCGACAGGGATGCGTGGAGGAATGGTGTGCGAAACCATGAGCCGTCACACCCGCCCACAAGTGGAACATGACGTTAATGGATAGTGAGTGAGTGAGTGATCACCAATTGTTTCTCATCTTCGCCAAATGCAAAACACGCATAAGTGCGATCGATATCTACCATGATGATTTGATATTCTAGAAATAGGGATGGGGCAAGGGAAAACTGAGTGAGCTCGTTCATTCCGCAGGGGCAGGTTCCACATTGGCTTCAGCGTGTGAGAGGAGGGCGGCATCTTGTTGGATTTGACGACCACGTCTGAGACCTCGATGGTTTGGGTGATTGTCAGCGATGGCTTTAGCGGTGACGATCGCTTGGGCCCAGCACATGTTCTCAGCATCCTTAATAATCTTAACGATGCAGCGTTTCTTAAAGCAGAACTTCGTTGAGGCTTGGTGACTGGGCTTACAATCTCTACCATTTCCCCCACCTTGTGGACTGGCGTGCATGTGAAATTCTAGTTGAAAAGTATCATTTAGTTCAAACTGCTCATTGGAGTTTAGCATACGACTCATTAAATTCATGAATTCACGTCTTATATCATTACGCCACTCTCCTGCGAAAAAAAAATCGTCAATGTCAGGATTATCCAGTAAGCGTCCTAATGCCCTGCGTCATCCGTGGGTGAGTGCACGCGTTAAATTCTGCTAGTGCAATATTGGCCCGATCTGTCGGACTCTAGTTTCAAACACACAATCGTGGACCCCCATTCTTTTCGATTGACCTTCTACTACGGGCTCCAGGGTGCATTCTATGCGACCAGGTTGATGAGAGGATTGTAAAACACCAGCACCCTGTTGCTGACTATGAGGCGAGGATGATGAATCAGGGAGATTTCATAAACCTCTTTGTCAACATGTTAAGCCATCTAAAGCAACACATCAACAACATCCTGCACGTTGTGTTCCAAAAAACAAGATAAATAACAGTCGTTGTAACTAAAAGAAAAGAAAAATAATCTAATAGGAAAAAATAACTGGGAAAAAATGGCTAGAAATGTTCTTCGTTTTCCCTTTTTCCTCTGCATGTGATGTGATGAGGGCCAGTCTGGTGCTTCTCAAGTTGCCTCGTTCATGTCCAGAAGAATTCTGGGTAATTATGCCACAAGTTTATGAGTATCTTATACTGTCAAGTGCTATCCTCGAAAAATAAAGTTGATTATTATATTATTATTCCATGACGAGGAAAGACCCCAGGTTGTCTTTTCATAGATTTTTTTATAAGTGTCGGGCCACCCAGTCCAATTTTTAGCTTTCAAAACTTGCCCAAATGGTATCGGTAGGTCCTGTTTGTGCACAGAAACGCCAGAGAGACAACTTCACTCGTGATACGTCATGTTTACAACAAAGCCGATTTTAGGCGTCCCAGTCTGCACGAAACCGTCTCTCACCTCTGTCTTCAGAAGCCCAGACACGCACGGTTCTTACATCTGCGTTTATGCCTGTACAATCAACTGAAATGTCAATTCCTTGTAAAAAAAACATCTTTTTGTGGTATAGTAGGTATCGTAGAGCCAGAAGATTTGCGCATGCGCTGACGGAATGTTTAAACAAGAGAGAAGAGAGCAGTACCTCCAGGCGTGGCGCTGGAGCGTCGTACCAAACGAGTCATCGGCCCGTGCCCGTGCGATGGCTTTTGGACGCAGTTGGTCCTTCGTTGCTTTCTGCTACCGACCTTGCCTCCCGGTACGGCATTGAGGGAGAGATATGTCGGTCCCTAAACCATATGTGACCAATCCAACGCCTACTCACAGCTCCAGACCTCCCTTGTCATTACAATTTAACGTAAGATTTAGATCGCCCAAATATTCAAGTGAAAAGTCATTTTATCTCTCATATGGTAGGCACTAAAGTCGCGAAATACAAAGTGTACGCACGCGCCCTGCTAAAGGTAACATACACACAGGCGTAAACATTCTTTCATCTCGAATTTCAGAACCTTGCTTGTCTGGGCTTCTGGAGACCGAGGTGTAAGATGGTTTCGTGCAGACTGGGACGCCTAAAATCGGCTTTGTTGTAACCATGACGGTTTACGAGTGAAGTCGTCTCTCTGGCCTTTGTGCTCACGAATTCCAGGACCTATCGATACAATTTGGATAAGTTTTGAAAGCTAACTACTTCAATCGATGCTGTATTTTGCTGGACCGGAGGAAAATGGGAGAACGAAGAACATTTCTAGCCAGATACTAAGGAGTAGCCCTGGAGTTTGCTGTCACTGTAGACATTTGGTTTCTGAACAAATTTTCGTCATATAAAATTTGCGACAAAGTAGTGCTTTTTTGCTGTTATTCTTGTAGCAAAAAAATGGCCTTTCGTCAGCTGTTCTTGTCAAAAGAACGGTATAATCTAAGTAAGAGAATACTAAGATCTTCATTTGTAGGTTACGAAAGGCAAACTCTATATGATCTCTGTGCAATAAGCGCACTAAAAATTTCTTCATATTCATAGTATAAAAGTCTGTTTTTGAAGAATTTTCCTGCTACTGCATATGAAAAACAACCGAGTTTTCGCTCTGGTCTTCTTCTCCTGATGTTCGCGGAAATTACATTCGGTCCCTCAATAAACCTAAAACAACCAGTTATAGTGTTATTTCTCTTTCTTACTTCAGTAGCAGCTTAATTATTGAATACGCTACCTGATTTTATCCGTAGTGACCGAGTTAACAGGTCTTAAAATGAGAATCCAGGCCGCATTTTTTATAGCTAAATAATAAATCTAGCCACGGAAGATCAGCAAACATGTTTTTGCAGAACGGTAGGTGTTGTTTCTTTTATACAAACTCTGGTAAATTGGTTTACATATTTTTGGTCAATGACTTGTTTTACCCTTGATCGTACAAATTTAAAACCATCTAAGGTGGTGATGCTAAGGGGTAATTCCGATGATTATAAAAACGTTTTCATACTTCAATATGATTTTGTAGAGAGGGTTTACTCGTGCTAAAAATTTTTCTGACTTCCTTGATATTGATTCGCTACATGATTTAACTGAGAGACTCTTACAAACATATTTGGTGGTGTTTAAGGGTTTAATTTCCATGTTTGTTTGTTGATTGATTGATTTGCTTTTTAATGGCAGAGTGGCAGGTGAGGGAGGAAAGGATAGAGTAAAAGAAAAGGACAGAGTTAGATCATTTCTCTTCGATGCAGCGCGTGAACGTCTGGCACAAATACGAGGGAATC
>OX421457.1:20539762-20554762 GCA_949126865.1 Montipora capitata | reverse complement strand
TATGCATTTTCCGACTGGGATTGCCATACTGGCAACCTAGTAAAAATAACTACTTAAAAAACAATGAAGGAAGGCTTGAATGAAACAGTAAATAGAAAAGGAGGCAGGGATGGACATAATTGAAGAAGATAAAAATGGACTGATTGCAACTGGAGTTTTTGAAAACTGTTCCGTCAGACTTAGATTTTTCTGAAAGTTTGTCTCTGTTGTTAATAACTTTTATAACTGTGTATGGTTGACAGACATGTTTTGTTAAGAAGCTTTGATTTCAATTTTGTGTACCCTGCGAAAAGAGTCTGGCTAGAGAGGGTAAAAAGGAGACTCTGCTCGCAGGCATTATATGATTTTTGTTGTTTAGAAGTAATTTCTGTCGATTTCTGGGTTAACGTTAAGTGTCATAGCAAGTAGATGTGAATAGGGGAGAGTAATTGATAAAATTACACAAAATAGACTTAACTGCCGTGAAAGCTTGTGCAGATATAACTGATATAAGTAAGATAAACTTCTAAGTCAATCGTTTCATCCCTGGCCAAATGAATCCAGGTTCTTCCAACTGCCCAATCTAAGTTTAATTCCTTATATAAGATGTCTATGATTTATCAACTACCGGGTCGAGTCACTCTTGACACCAGAACGAGAGCCTTTCAGTACAAAATTCCGCCTAAATCGGATTGTTTACACTAATGAAATCCCATATAAAATGAATTTAGTTCCTTCCGCTCCGCTATGTTCTTTTCGTGGAGATCACGAAGAAACTCTTGAGAATCTTCTAATCAGCTGTGCCTACACTAAAACCTTGCCTTCTGTTATTTGTTGGTTAAATACTTACAATATGAAAATTGACAGGCTTGCTGAGGTAACCATCCTTCTTGACGGATAACAACCCAGAGAATTGTTTTTTGAATCGCATAATCATTCTTGGAAAATTAAACTGACCATTTACTTATGCCGTTGCAAAAATTTCAAGCCGTGTATCTTTACTGAAGAATTTTTAATCGAAAAAAAAAAGAATAAAAAAGAATCTATTCATTACAAAAATGGCAAAACATGACGTCTTAAATATTTTCCTCAACAGCTAAGTAGCAGGTATATAATATTATACGCACATATACTGATATGTAAATTTATCCGTAGAAATTATTATGGGTTTTTTATTGTCAACCATACCCTTAATTAGATCTAACTAACTGTGAATGTAATGTAATGTAATGAAAATTCGTAATAAGCGATATAGTGTGAGTGGGTAGTGTAAACGTTAGTAACTACGTTATTTTTTGTAAGGTTCTTGTAATTATGTGTTTTAATATAGCACTAATAAAATGTTAAAAAAAAAACTTACTGTAACTGTACACATGAATAAACTTACTGACTTTTTTATACCGATGTACGTATTTAGCGGATTTTACTCAGAATAGTATTTCAGGGTTAGAATGAATTGAGCAATGAATATTCACTGTGAAATGACGACGTTTTTTCAATAGTGCCTCGGGGATACTCGGAAAAAATCCGAGTGCTTCTCTGCAGGAGTCGAACATACGACCTCCCGATTACTAGTTCGGATGCTCACTGCTACTGAGCTTTTGGAGGGTCACAAACTAGGTTCAGGCAGTATCCCGCCATACTGCTAGTCCAAACTGTGCGTTCTCACCATTGAAATGAATGACTGGGATGAAAATTGTTAACCGGGATGATTCAATAAACGGAAAAGAAGTGACACATTTGACAATAAAAAATTGCGGCAGAACATTTCTTAAAAACATTCTAAGATCTAAAAAGCTAAAAAGTTGAATAAAAATCGACGACCTTTCGACGTAACCGTAACGTCATTATCAAGTCAAAAATGTATAAAACTAAGATCTGTGAATACTAAGACGAACAATAAGAGATAAGAATAATTTACAAGTTAAACAAAAAGTTTCGCACGTGCGGAGTCCGTTTGGAAGTTCAAATTAGGTTTGAATTTCTTGATGTAAAGTATTTCAAACACTAAACAATCAAATTTGCCTTGACACTTTCTCAGAATCTTGAAATGGCTCTCATTCAACAAATCGCTCCTACCATGCGCTTCATGAAAATGCTTGCCGATTGTCGAATTTTGGCGTTCAGCAAAAAGCAGTGGAGAACTTTTCATGTTAAGTCATTCAACAATCGACTAAGCATTAATCTTTGATCATTAAACTAAGAGTAAAATACCTGTAAAAGGTGGAGTCAACGTTTTAGACAGCCAAATGTTAAACTGTTTGTGATAAGAGAGGCTGAGAATCAAATTTTATTCATCTTTATAAAGACAAGGATTTTTCATATGTTCAAGGGTCTCTTAAGGATTTTTCTCGTCACGTGACGTCCCTTTATGGTACAATTAAACTCATGAAGCAAATATATTGTACTGACTGGATATTTTAAGGTGTAAGAAAAGGAGCAAACAAATGTCATGCACTTTGCAGCCTCGTTTTCACGTTAACGAAATAGTGATGTAGCAAAACCCTCCTTTATCTTGGATCATATACCACCTTTCGACTTTACGACGTAGCGAGCCCTACTCAGGAGGTAGTAGTCTGATAAAATCCACTGTCAAACCTTTTCTATCTCGAGGGTTGAAGGAAACCCCTATTTTCCGGTCTCTGCTACTGGACTAGTATGACTCGCATGGCTCGCCATGTTGGCTCGCATGAATAGCAGCCATGGCTCGCATGGCTAGCTGGCTCACACATTGTCCTCACTCCATTCAAAACGTGTTTGTAAAGCACATTTTTCGACCTGAAATGCCTTAAACCCGCAAGCCTACGAAATGGGTCTGAAAATTCGAACTGTTCAAGAGGAATACTAAATAATAATACTAATAAATAATAATAACGGTTTATTCAATGTAATCGACAAGTGACTCTTCTGACATTGAAAGCTAGACTATAAATGCAAAAAAAAAAAAAAATATATATATATATATATACAAGTTACGAGGGTCTCTCGAGCCAACAGCGCATCCCTGCCCCCCAGGAGGATCACAAATGGATTCGAAGTCCAAGCCTTGGCGAAATGTAGTTAATTAATGAAGTTTGAAAGGACCAAGGACGGACAACCCCTGGATAACATTTTTCATTGGGAGAAAAACGTTTTATGCCCTGAGCGAGATTTGAACCCACGTCCCCCTGATTACCGGTTGGGTGTGATCACCACTACACTATCAGAGCAACCATGCTGGCTACATGGCCAATCTGGATAGCGAATGAGAATAACGTGGTCATCCCGGGCCCATGTTTTCCCCCAACTAGATGACGCTGGATCAACCAGAACGATGATTCACAGGCGGACGAGAGAGAAGAGGACAATTTGTATTCAAGTTACGAGGGTCTCTCGAGCCAACAGCTCATCCCTGCCCCCAGTCGCAAAACCAAATGTAGAATCTTAGGCAGTTCCATTGTCTGTAATGATCGTTTGAAATTTCTTGATTGGCCAAGCCTTCAGTCCCGTCGTGATTTCCTTAGTTTAGTACAATTATTTAAGTTTAAACGGTGAAATAGATTATATACGGAACTGCGGATATGAAATCAAGTGAAGCTATGATCCTCGCAGTTATGAACGCAATTTAGTGCAGTTGGTTAGAGCGTCGCACCGGTATCGCGAGGTCACGGTTTCAAATTCCTGAATTTTTCAGGCTATTGACAGATGGAACGAACTCCCAGAACATAATGTCAATTGTGATCTAGGTTACCTGGCCTAGGAATGGAAGCGAGGCTGCCGGTGATCCTGCTTTGATACAAACCTTTGTGCTTTACGATTGTTAATGTAGACTAATTATTACAATTACAACAACACAATTTACATGATAAAAGCAGTGAGGTCTGTATCAATACAAGGTCACTAGCAGCCTCACATCAATTTATAGGTTAGGTCACTGAGCAAACAACTGTAAAATTGCCAATTAACAACTAACCAAAATAATGTTATTCAAAACAATACAGGTGTCTTTCTTCTGTGGGAGCAAGAAATTAGCTAGGGCCCCTGCAATCATTATTTATGTCTCTAAGGAGAAAAAATGGGAAAAGTTACATTTGACTAAAGTTGTAGTGTACCTGTATTAACACAAAAGTTGTCTCATTGACTGAAGCCGTTTTTTTATTATTGAAAGGAACTTAATAGCAGGTGGAAAACAAAAGCTGTGTAATAAGCTAATTTAATTACAACATGAGGAAGTCTAAGTATCCCATGTGTTAAAATCCCTAGGATTAGTGCGGTTGTGGAACATGCCCATCAACATAAAAGTTCCTTGTTGCCTTTGGTAAAGTTACTTCAAGACCTTCCAAATCCTTTGTCAGAATGATTTGACATCCTGTTGATAAATTGAACACAATAATTAGTACCCAAAATATGCATAAATATGCAGCATTATGATCATCCTCATCACCACTTCAGAATCACAAAAATTATTTTGCATAACTTTACATTCTGGGAATACATTCTGGAACAACGAATAATTTAAATAATTTTACACCCTGTACACTAATATAAATAAGATATTATATCACATTAATTTTGAGTCATTATTATATGGACAGGATTGTTTTACACAAAACTACACATAGAACACTCGTACAATCAATACAACCACTACGCCAAGGAACTGAATGTGGTCACATTGAGCAACAACGTCATGATTCCTGCATTTTTTTGTTTGAAGTAATACCCAGTATTTGTATTAAATCCTGCTTTTCAATCTCTGACATGTATATTTATCGTCCATATAATAAAAAGAAAATTACACGTACATTGTAAGCTCAGAGACATGAATTTTGCCTGGGAAGCGGGCAGCATTGTTGGCGTGGTTCACAGCAGCCCTCCCCATTCTTCGCACGGGCTTCACTGCTTGTTAATTTGCCTTTCACACCAACAATACTGCCACCTACGCAGGCTGTACAAGAAGTCATTGGGGGATGAAAGTTATGTTATTGTCAAAACATAATTCCCTGCAACATTCTCATGGCTTCCACCAACTTTAGCACCATTAATGCAAAAACAATTAAGTAGCACCAACATGAAAGTTCACAATCATATGAAACTTAACCCCAGATACCAAACATTTACTCACCTAATCTTGAGTTTTCTTGGAGAAATGGGGCCATATCTAACATATCATCCTCTCTGAAAATACATCAAAGAAAGATCGTCTCTGTTTTGTTGTTGGTACTCCCCCCCCCCCCCTCCCTCAAACAAATCAAATTAACGGGTACTGGTGAGAGGTTAACTCTGTAAAATCTGAATATGTTAAAGGCCAATTTTTTATTAGGGTCAATTTAAATCTAAACTAGGTAAATTTCAAATCAAAACTAGGTTTTTTGAGGGTTGGGATGTCATTTTCCCAATGGCTAACCCCCTTGGGTTTTGCACTCCCAATTTTTTTTCAAAACTCGAAAGTTTGTATGTTATAGTAGACAACCATGAAGAGTTTTACACCAACATAACTCATTAATTTACACAGATCAAAATTGGGAGGGAAAGGACAAAACCTGGACCCCTATTATTATTATGATTATGATTATGATTGAGAGTGTCCCAATGCATGTTAATGAGCGTTTTAACCTTAGAGAAAACGATTTTGTGACAAAGGGAATGTGATCACTTTGTGACAATGTTTAGATTGGGTAATGTTGAAAGTGGCATGTTGAAACTGGACAACTTTAAGGAACACATAGCCTTACTTGATTTTATATCATTTTGCACTTCAATAAAATTGTGATTCATTTCATATATCATTTCGTTCGTTGATTCATTCATCACGGGAACATTATTTTGAACTCACAACTGACAAGCTCCCAACATCAGTGGCTTCATAGCTCAGATGGTTAGTGCATCGCACCGGTATTGTGAGGTCACAGGTTCATCATGCAAACCTTGTTGAAGCCCTGGATTTTTCAGGCTTCTCTACCCAATTACTAAAATTGCGTTCATACTGTGAGGATCATAGATAACTCAATAGAGTGTAATGTGAAGTGCTAGATTTCTATACCATATGAACCATGTGAGTGTTAGCCCTACTGATGGAAATGGGCCCACACAAGGACAGAGAAAAACTCTGACCAGGGTGGGAATTGAACCCACGACCTTCGGGTTAGATCTCTGCTGCTCTACCGACTGAGCTACAAGGTCAGGCGGGAGCAGGCGGTGGGAACAGAAGATCTTAAAGTCACGGCAATGAACATGTACAAGTACAAGATCATAGCCTTACTTGATTTCATATCTGCAGTTCAAAATGTGATTCATTTCATATATCATTTCGTTCATTGATTCATTCATTATGGGAACATTTGACCTCACAAATGACCAGCTCCCAACATCAGTGGCTTCATAGAGCTCTCAGTTGGTTAGAGCATCACACCAGTATTGAGAGGTCACAGGTTCAAACCCCGTTGAAGTCTTGAATTTTTCAACCTTCTCTACGCAATTGTTTAAATTGTGTTGATAACTGTGAGGATCATAGCCTTACTTGATGGAACTGTAGAGTGTTGCAGAATTGAAATTTTTTTACACACTGGAAAATGAATGTAAAGTCTCTGCTTAAGAGCCAGAAGGCTCATCAGGCCGGCGCTTATCTCCGGTTTCAGAGCATGAAGCGACTAGGAGTATTTATACTCCCCCATGGATGGGATGCTAGTCCATCGCAGGGTTACCCCCAGCATTACGCCGGTACCCATTTATACACCTGGGTGGAGAGAGGCATCGTGAGAGTAAAGTGTCTTGCCCAAGAGCACAACACAATGTCCCCGACCAGGCCCCGAACCCGGACCACTCGATCCGGTGTCGAGCACACTAACCACAAGGCCACCGTGCCTCCCACAATGAAAATGAATGTAGGTGGGTGTATTTGATCCCATTCATGGATTAAGTAAAATCCAAATGGCCCCCTTCCATTCTTCCCTGGAGCACTTAACAGTTTGTTTGAAGTTTAAGGTTAAAAAGCTCATTGATATGCTTTGGGACACTTTTTTAGCAAAATAAATAGGGATAGAACTGGTCCACGGACCCAGTATCCGTGTTTTGTCCTTTCCTAATTGGGGATAAAGTTAGGATTACCCCAACCTACATGTAACAATAGTTACCCCTTACATTAATGCACCCGTCAACTGATACCCCCACCCCCAGGTCCCGGAGAAGGGTGGGGGATTATACGGGCATTGAAGAGCTTTTGAACAACAATCTGTCCCCTGGGGGTGGTGCATTTGACTGATGTTGACTTTGGGTCCTGTCCCCACGTGGAGCAAGAGTAGAACTGGGAGCAAGCACTGGCATTCCAGTTTCTTAAGATGGCGGAAAGCGTGAGAAAGGTAAGATCCCGGGAGTAGGGGATGGGAGGAGCAGTCTCTTATTTACGCTATATAGGTATGTGCCGCCTGTATTATTTTTGGTAATGTAATCCTCAGATATACCTTAGAAATGAATGCGGCAAATGTCGCTCAGCATAAAAGTTTTGATCAAGTGAAGCCATCATCCTCGCAGTAATGAACGCAATTTTTGCAATTGCGTAAAGAAGCCTGAAAATTTCAGGACTTCAACAGGGTTTGAACCTGTGACCTAGCGATAGCAGTGCGACGCTCTAACCAACTGACCTATGAGGCCACTGACGTTGGGAGCTGGTCATCTGTGGGTTCCAATGTTCCTGTGAGGAACATAGCGAGGTTCATAGCTTGACTTGACTTCATATCCACAGTTTAAATATGATCCATTTCATATATCATTTCATCGTTGATTCATTCCTCACTGAGCATAACATTGCGACTTCAGAGATGGCGGGGTTTCATGCCGGCCATCTGGAGAAAGGCAACAAAGGCCGCTTTTGCTGTTCAAGAGCTTTTAAGTGCAATCATGATAACTCTTCTCAGTTAAGGTGTTGTTTTGGAACTCGGCCCAGTCCTTTCACGGAATGATAATTTTGAAGCCGAAATTGCCCCTTTGCTTTCCTTTTTTTATCATCGTGTTGCGAAGAAAGGAGCATGGTGACCCCCCATTTTAAATGGTTTTATTTACTCATAATAGGTACACAGAAAACATAATATTACGTTAAGGAGAAAAAAAGTTGGATAGTAGAAGTTGTAGTTTTTACCTATAATTGATGTGAAACTGCATTTGGAGCCTGACACTGAGTGCAGGGTGATGACCATAGTAGTCCAATTTGCTTACATTTCTTTGCAAGATTGAGCAATTTGAAATCACTTTACTTACAGATTATAGCCTGGACAAACAAGCAAGTTCAAGTTTTCGGTAATATTCAGTAGCTTTAATTTGCTACATAGCAACAATTTTTCCGGTTGATCTAGTTTTGAACGCTTCTCGCGAAATTCGGTAAAAACACTTAGAATAAATTTAAGGGCATACAGTGCGAAGACAAGCTTGGTGACCCCATCTTTTTATTGCATTTTTTAAATGTACATCCTGTGTATGAATATCAATTGTGGCAGGTTTGAAAAAAATCTGGATAGTACGTTATTTTCATGGGAATTACCTTAAATAAAATTTAGCAAAACCGAAGGTTAAAGTGGTACTATGATCAAATTTTTACCCCTTGATTTTTTGAGTGTATCACAAAGAATTCCATGAAAGAACAAAAATGCCATTTACCATTTGCAAATATCTTCATTAGTTCCGGAGATATTTAAGTTTGAAAAATGGGTAAAATATGCAAATGAGATGACTGATGATGTCATACACTCAACCTAATATTGTATTGAGTATATAAATAGAGCTACCTTGGCCAATTTACAGCGCAGACCATTAAAACTTGGTAGTCTTATAGTTCTACAGGAAACACACCGATGGCTATAAAAAATTAAATGTTCCCATGGCAACTCACTCTTTTTCAGTCCCCACCCACTTGATTTCAATATGTTAGTGATTTTCAGCTTGAAAAATGTTAAACAAGGCCACAAAGTCATGCTAACATATTTATATGCTTGCTGGATCATGCATATATAGTGTTGTTAGCAAATATCAAAATGGAACACCGAAGGTGGCCAGAAAAGCTCATAATATGGGGGAGGTCTGGAACCCAGTATGATGCCATGGTAACAGAACTGTTAAGCTCATATTGTGGAGAACATTTAGTAGAATCTTACTGCAAAAAATCAAAAATTTCTGATACAAATTGGCTGAGATATCTCTTTTCATCATATTTGAACAAAATTTGGTTGAGTGTATGACGTCATCACTTGGCTAATTTGCATATTTTAAAAACTGGAATATCTCTGGAACGAAAAGAGATATATTTGAAAAAAGTAAACAGCATTTTTCTTCTCATGCAGACTACTTGTTTATGTTTCAAAATGGCTTAGATAGGAAAGATGAGATTTTCGTCATAGTACCACTTTAAGAATTTAATAAAACAATAATTTTATTCCATTCGCCCTTGTTGGATAGGAGATTGGTAATAGCCAACTTGGCGCATATTTACCATCTTGTATCCAACGTAGGCTGATGGATAATTGTGAATTAAAACTGTACTACATGCCTGAATACACTTTTTCAAGTTTAACAAAGCGATTTTAACCCTTTCAGCCCCGTGGGGTTCCCCATAGACGAGTAAAATCGTCTGGCGTTAGACAGAGTAAAATCTATAAGTGGCACTATTGGGAGTGAAAGGGTTAATGGGGTTATTGGGTGAATCTAGCTGTTGTTAAAGGGACCTTGATAGCTTTTATGGTCCTCTAAAAGGGTATCGAATCTCTATTTTCTACCCTTAGGGTAAGGGTTTGAGAACCTTGGCGACACACACCTATCCGAAATTGTCGGGAATACCGAGGGGGATGGGGGGGGGGGGGGGATAAGAGTTGCTTTAATCCACACATACCATGTTTTAACTTGATAATAGTAATACTACTACTACTAATAATAATTTATATTGCACGCTATCCATGAAATGATCAAGTGTGCATTACATGATTTACACTGCAAATGAGCCCGTAATACGTACATGTCAAAAACCGCTGAAAATGGTGACTGATCAAGGGAATGGATCGTCGATCAACCACATTACAATTTAATTGCTCCATATTTCCAAATTGAAACAAAATTTATGATGAGAAACAAATTATTTTTTAGCGCTTTACGTATTTATTTTAGCAAAAGTTTCGGGAAAATGCCAATTGCTAACCCTTTTATTTTAACGGTGAAAGCTGGTCGCAAATTGGCAACTCCTCCAGATATCTTAATCGCAAAGGCCAAAACTTCAGTCGCAAATCATAGGTACCCCAAGCTCACGGAGTATTGTTGTAGTGATCATTATTTAGGGCATTAAAATATATTCATTTGAAATAAAAATACAGGGTAACACCAGAATTTATCACCTTGCCTCCTTGTCTTATTTATGGTATGTTCTTAGCATTTCTGGCCGTTTCAGTGCGATTCTAGGGAGTTTTAGTTCCACCGTTTCTCTCTCATATAATATAATTCCCCAAGATTAAATATAGAAAGAGAAAACAGCGAACCTACAACCCACTGTAATAGCCCTGAAATGGCCAAAGTACGCCCCAAAAACACTGATAAGGTATCGAGAAGACAAGGTAAGGCATTTTTGTTGGATTCATGTTCTTTATTTCCACTCCTAAACACGTTAGCAAATTCCCATGCAAACGCTTATAATTTTAAGGACGGAGCCTACTATTGTTATTGTGCGTAACGTTCTGCGCACCTCGAAATACACGGATTTCCTATCAGTGATGCATACTAATACAGGGATATTTTTGCGCGGTTTAAAATTACGCAGAGAAAGTAGATCTTAGTAAGTACTATTGGTATCCAAAAAGAAAATTGAGGGTAACCACACATTTCTCAGAGATAATTAAGCTTCAATTTGAGGAAGAACGCCATACATGGCTTTGTATTTTAAAGCTTTTTACAAACATTGTTCATGTATTATCTTTGAAAAACGCATGGTTACCCCCAATTGTCTTTTTTGATTTCAATAACACTTGTTAAGATCTACATGATTTGATTTATTTTTGTTTTTTTGATTTACAGATTTTGCCAGTCAAGCTGTTACAGCGCCACAACAGCTTGCGCCAATTACTGTGGCCCCTTTTTTTACCCTCCACACCATGATACTGAACAGAAGACAGACCACAACACCGGGAACTACGTGCCCTACTCTTAGCTACAAGTGCGTGGGTTCTTTTATGTCCCACAGGATTATAGACATTATAGGGTTGTGAGATGGGACCTCCGGCTTATCGTCCTTATCCGAGAAGACTTGAAAGTCTAACCATTTGCTGATGTAGTTACAAAGGCAGCACTTTCTCCTCAATTATTTAAAGACCCTGAGTGTTGGTCCAGCCGGAGTTGAACTCACAACCTCCTGTGTGACAGCCCAGTACTCAACCAACTGAGCCACCGGTGTGCGGTACATTTTCCACATAATCATAAACGGGGGCAAAAATACCTTTGAATTAGTAGGCACCATCCTTAACTGATCGTGATGCTCAAATTACATTGTCAGCTTGGGGTACCTGTGCGCAAATGCGACTGGATTGGTCGCGATTTCCAGTCCTGAGTTACCATAAGCAGGTAAATACATTGGACTGGCCTAATTATTAGTTCTATAAACTGTTTAAGTTTCCGCAAAATCCGGCGTGATTTCTGCATAATCAACGTATGTTAACATGCATGCAGTATTGGCCAAAAACTTTCGCATAATCTTTATTTTTTCCGCATCCTATCAGAAACCCAGGAACTAAGCTTATTTGGTACATTTAGTTGAATTCAGGACTTAAAGGGAAACTTTTTGTTGTTCGCCAAAAGCATCTCACTTTGCTGCAATCCTCATGACATATATGTAATTTTGTTTCTTGCATTTCTGGAAGTAAATGATGTTTAGTCAAGGAATAAAGAAAAAGGACTTCTTAAAAGTTTGATTCTGCAAATAACAAAGAGAGTTTAAAATGTTTCACTTACCATCTTCGAAATGATACTCCACAAACACAAGTGTGATGTATTGTATTTGCATCAGTCATGTGACCTCATTTGCCCATTCAAGCTAGCAGGTAAGTTGTTGTTGCGGTTAGTCATTAAATAATCTAACACTCTATCTGTTGTGTGTGGGCTCTTATGCTTTGAATATTAAATGTAGTACACGGAGATGCCCTTCACTAGTACAGCTTGGTTCGTGCTTGAGAAACCATGATCAATATCAACCTAAATGTACTGTAGGCACAGTGAAGATCCCTGCCTATGACTTTTTCCTCCCCCCCTTCACCATCCCAAATTACTATACTGCAGCAGAAAAATATGGCTTTTCAACATGTACTCACTTCTCATCTGGTTCTGGAAGTTGATCAAGATAGTCTTCTTTTACATACACATGGCACGTCGAACATGCTAAGGAAGCTTCACAGGCTCCTAAGACAATATTATTATAATGGTTAAATGAAGAGAAACAGTTACATGTACATGTACAAAGTTTGGGAAAATGAAACAAAAAAAAAACTAATGTGGGATAAAAAAAGAACTACACAGAGATAAAGCAGTGAAAACTGAAGAGCCCAGGCTACATGTAAATGTTCCAAGTGACAAGTTTTTGGACCCAATAGACCTTTTCGGCTCATACATTTTGTTTTCCCAATACAGATCATGTGATAATACTCAAGAGGCTTGGTCCTTTGTTTTGTTCATAAAAAAGAGTGCATGCTGGCATATTCATGCTTGCATGCCCTCATTTTAATGAACAAAACAAAAGACCAAACCACCTGAGTATTATCACATGATCTGTATTGGGAAAACAAAATGTACAAGCCGAAAAGGTCTATTCTGCAAAGAAAAAGAAGCATAGAAAAATGTGGTGAAATATCCACTCTTGCATCTAAAACAGAGAAAGAGACAAATTGCGTTTTCTCCTTGACCATTAATTTGGCCTGTTTTTCTGTTGAGATGTGAGACCAATCATGTCAGACCCCTAAATGGCCCTTACTGCCAAATGACAAATATCTGGAACGAAAGTCACCTACACAAACTGTCAGTGTGGCTTTAACTCCATTTTTCAAAGGCTTAATAACCCATTGACTCTTGAACTGCCTCCCACTGACGAGTAAAATCTTCTGACGTTAGAGTAACATCAGTCACATGTCAGTTGCACTCCTAACTAGTCCCTAAGTCAATGGGTTAGGGCTTTAATTTGGATTGCAAAACCAAATATTGCCATTTTCATTAAACATACCTTCCATTTCGATTGCATAGCGGTGAGCCAAGTATAACAAGTTGTCTCCTACTTTTCCCCTTACTGCTGTTACATTTCCATTGCGATCAATGAAAGTCACATTTACGCTGCAAATTTAAAAGCTCATGAGAAACTCTTTTCGATTGCAGTCAACAGAAAAGAAAGACTTAATGTAAAAATGCAGACTGCAGACCAAGACTAAAAAGAGGAGAGAAGCTGATAAATAATGCAGTGATTCTTTAAGAAAAGTCAGAATGATCTCGGCTTTGGTTTTAGTAGGTATGTAGTTAGAACACTGACACAGCCTGACTCTCATATTTCGTAGTCTGAGGTTCTAAACCCAAACAAAACCAAGGCAAGTTCTACAAAGTCATGTAGACGTAGATGATCTAATATCACAATTAAATCTATGTGATTCTACAGCTGTACTCTATTAATTACAGTACAACTGGTACATGTAAGTAGAGTGGGTTGTTAGGCTTCAGGTTTTGAATGAAGTTGATAATCATAACAATTTTCTTTTTTTTTTCCATTACATGTACCTAGCATGTCAATGCCAGCTTTTTCTAACTTAAAGGTGACTGTGTATAGCAGACCAAGAATGAAGATATTTAACGGCCATTATAAATGCCTGTTTCTGAATAAGGACTGATGTATCACGGAAGGTTAAAGAATTCCAATGACCCAGAGTGCTTTATCTATGATTACTATAATAATTATTATTAATCTTAAAACTGTAATATCATTATTGTTACATGCCAAGGGACAGAAGCATACTCCAAAATGCGGACAACAAGAACCTCTCTTTTTTCCCATCATGATTCTTAGACCTAACAATTTTGTTCCCTGTACTTACTGCAAACTTTTTATTATGCCCTACAGTGCATTATCTTTGTTACCGCTTAAACATTATTGTAACATCTAAAACACTGCTTTTTCTGTACTCACGGCTATCCCGCATGTAGAGTGGCAATTCAAGAATACTTGAATGTAATGAATACAAAAATGTGAACCAAAACATTATGGGAGGGTGTCAACTGGGTTGCTTCAAGTTTCTAATTAAATTGCACATTAAAATACTAATGATCAACTTATGAAAGGTGGTGGAATTAGAGTCTGAAACATGCTGTCATTGTTAGTCCCCCCTCGCTTTGACTTACATCTCATCAGGGGATTTTGGATCTTGCATCTCATATTCTCCACTTAAGAGTGGCCCTGGAGACAAAAAAATGTAAAAGGTGATTTAAAGCAGCTAATTTGGCTTTATGTACATCTCTGCTACTTAGCACAGGTAGCTTTTGAAAAGAACACAAGAAACATATAATATACTATACCGGTATATAGATATATATAGGTACTTATGGCAAATGGGTGGAAGAGATAGACCTTTAACGTTCCATCACAAAATTTTAACTTAAATCTGAACCAGTCCACACACACATGTATGAACTTTGGTCAGCTCAATCGACATACAGGCAGCTTAATGAAATTAAGGCTTCTACAACAAAAAAAAAGCATGTCACATTCTGAAACTGTATTTGCTTAACACCTGACTGGCAAAATGTTGAGCTTTGATTTTTAACAGTTGTTGTTGTGTTCTGTCGTTTCGTTGATTGTGTTTCATTGGCCCTGAAAAGCCCCTATGGTGAGCGGTCAATTAAGTACATGTATGTATGTATGTGTGTATGTATGTATGTATGTATGTATGTATGTATGTATGTATCTAAAGGCTGTGTGATAACTTTGAGTGTAAGTTTTGGATTTCACAGTCTGCCATTATTCACGTTCAAAACTGACCGATTGGGTTGAAC
>OX421457.1:20499762-20529762 GCA_949126865.1 Montipora capitata | reverse complement strand
TCCACGTCAGTCAAGCTTCTAGATGCAAATGAGACAGCCCTCCATGTCCCTCCTTGTTCTTGGGCAAGAACTGCACCTAAACCCACGGGAGACGCATCTGCAACGACTCTTGTCCTACAGTCAGCCCTGAAGTAACCCAATGTGTCGGCCCGAGTGATAAGACGCTTCAGCTCCTGAAAAGCTGTCTGCTGCTCGCCTCCCCACTTGAAGGTAACACCCTTCCTGGTCAACTCTTGAATGGGCTTGGCTACGGATGCTACATCTGGCATGAACTTTGCCGAATACTGAACTAGACCCATAAACGATCGTACCTCACTTGCGTCCTTAGGAGGCCGTGCATCTCTAATGGCAGCAACCTTCTCTTCACTTGGGTTAACGCCATCGCTGGTCAGTTCGTGACCGAAGAACGTGAGCCTTGACAATCGAAACTCGCACTTCTCTCCGTTCACTGTCAACCCCACTTCACTCAGCCTATCCAACACAGCAAAAAGACACCGGTCATGTTCCTCTACACCCTTTCCATGAATAATTAAATCGTCCGCAATGTTCGCAACTCCGGGACAACCCCTCAGCACATCCCTGACAATTTGCTGGTATTTCTCCGGTGCCGACGTCACCCCGAACATCAGCCGCTTGTAACGATATAGACCCCGGTGTGTGACGAAAGTAGTGATGTGCCGCCTGTCCTCGCTGAGCAGAATCTGATGAAAACCCCATTTGAGATCAATCTTGCTGAACACGGTACTCCCGTTCAAATCGTGCAAAAGCTCCTCCACCGTTGGAATCAGGTGTCTTTCACGGATGATTGCTTCGTTTGCACGCCGCATGTCCACGCACACCCTTTAATAATGTCTCCATCGCCCTTAGGAACAACCACCAAAGGTGAGATCCATCCTGAAGGCCCATCTGGTACCTCCTCAATAATGTCGAGCTCCAGAAGCTGGTCGAGCTTCTTGTCCACCTTCTCACGTAATCCAAACGGTATTCTGCGCACAGGCTGGGCGACAGGCTTCACAGACTCATCGATATGGAGTTTAAGCTCGTATCCCTTTAAAAAACCAACACCAGTAAACAAGGCCTTGTATTTCTCCCGAATACAACTCTCAAGTCCTCTACTGTCAACATTGTTCGCTTGGAAGGGACCAACGTACAAAAGATTGAGAATTTCCGCGGTCTCACGACCCAGTAACGTTCGGCCGTCGCCCTTAACCACCACGAAATCTGCTCTACAACCACTGTTGTTACCAGTCAGCGATACATCTGCAGTAAAAGTTCCGAGAGTCGGTAACAGTTCCGTACCGCTGTAAGCAAAAAGCTCTCTGGCAGACTTGCGCGACTCACAGTTTATTCCTTTCAGTTTCAACATCTCCCAGGTCTGTTGTCCCACCACGTTACAAGTAGCACCAGAATCAATAAGGACATCAGATACAGTTACACCTCCGACTATCAAGGTAATCAAATCACTACTTTTCCGCTCATGGCCAGTTAACTGCTCCACAGTAAATGCAAACTCGGGACTTTGCTGAACCGGTCCGGTAGGTCCTTCGCTGTAACTCCCGTCAGCTACAAGGTTTGTTTCCTGCGAACCTCCACGACCACGGCTACGTCTTCCTCTACCGTCACCTCGTCTACTCCCAGTATTTCTTCTTCCACCACCAGCACCTTTGCCACCTTTATCCCCTCTGGATCCGGAGCCACCACCACCACGCTGACGAGCTCGGGGACATTTAACTCTGAAATGGCCAATAATACCGCACATTCTGCAAGCCCGGTCACGCGCTGGACACTTCCTGTCTCCAATGAAATGTCCTTCTAGATCGCAACTAAAACATTTCTTCTCTTTCCCGGAACGCGTATTTCCATCCGACTTGTCACCAACTGCATTCACTTGGCCAGTCAATTGATTACTCACTTGGTCAGTACCGTACTGTTTCAACTGGCGATCAACAGCTTCCTGCGACCTCGCAACCCTCAACAAATCATCCAACGTTAGAGCTCCCTCCTTTTCCAGGAACTTCCGACGCAGCTTGCTGGAATAACACTTGTCAATAACCTGATCACGGATGTAGTCGTTCTCGCTTTCACCAAACTCACAGTTGATTGCTCGTTGACGAAGCCTACAAACGAACTGATCAACGGTTTCTTCACTTTCCTGCACAATTTGTCGAAACAGATGTCTCTCATTTGAAAGGAACGTTCGCCTTTGGAACAAAATAATCATCAAGGACTTTAACTGTTGCCTCGAAAGTAGCGCTCTCAGCCTCAGCAACAAGTGTGAAGTAAATTTCCTGAACATCCATTCCCGCGACATGTAAAAACAGAGCTCTCTTCTGTCCGTCATCCGAAACCCCGTACAGATTGAATGCTCTTTTCCACCTCTTCCACCGTTGGCTTAAAGTATGTGGCTCTCCTTTTGGGTTAAATGGTTCCAAACAACCGACATCTAAAGCGACCGAAGTTCTACCCGAACCACTCGAAGCACCGCTCGAATCGCCGCTTCCTGCCTCTGTCTCGCCTCCCGGCATCGCTAAGAGAAAGCCTTGTCGAAAACCTCGACAAAATCCTCGACGAAATTCTTAGGTTATCCTCGTCGCCAATGTAGAGACGCAGTTCATCAAAAACACTCGCTTTAATACACACAGATCGACCGTTGGTTTTCACACACTCCGTGCATACATTACCGCTGCTTTATATAAATAGCGCGAACAATAGATGTAACACGATTGGTTCCGATACATTCCACACGTGCAGAATTACTCACGACACTACACCAACTTCTTCTGGTATACCAAGAAATTGGTAAACATTTGGATGCTGGATTAGAAACCGATTGATATTATTGGATTTTGCTAAAGCTCGTCACAAAAAGCTGCTTCAAAAGCTAAAGTGGTTTGGTATCTGTGGCCCTTTACTTGCATGGTTTGAAAGTTACCTTACAGTAGCTGCTGCATGCAGCGAGATGTTATTAATGGTTCCTACTCCAACTGGAATCCTGTAAAATCGGGTGTTCCGCAAGGATCTTTGCTGGGGCCTACCTTATTTCTAATGTACATCAATGACCTTCCGAATGTAATCATGCATGCGGCAATGCTTGCCGATGATGCTAGTAGTTACTTTGTTGGTATCCAAGACGATCTAAACACTCTTTCAGAATGGTCCACGATGAATGAGAGTGCTTAAATCTAAGAATTTCAAGGAAAAGAAATAGCCCCGATAGATGGTATCACCTTATGGGATCACGACTGGAAGTCGTCCAAACCACTACGGACCTTGGTGTTGTCATCACCAACAACTTAAAAGTGTCTGATGACATCTCTGCTGTTGTTGCTAAGGCCAATCGAATGCTTGGATTCATAAAAAGGGACTGCACTGGAGACCTCAACAAAGATGCACTGAAGCTGCTCTATGTCTTGTTGGTTCAATCAAATCTGGGCTACGCTTCTCAACTCTGGGCCCCTCAATCACCAACCCTGATGATTGAGGTTGAGAACATTCAAAGAGGAGCAACTGTAAAAAATGTGAACTCTCCTATAAGGAGCGTCTACATATGTACTTAACCCTTTCACCCCTGAACCGGTCATACTTACTGGTAGTATTTTACCCACATGATTTTACTCGTCAAGAGGGAACCCCTTAGGAGTCAATGGGTTAACCAGTTTAAAACCCACTATAGTATAACCAGTTGAAGTTTTAACACCTGCCCAATGGTGGAAGAGTGGAAGTGATGTTACACAACATCATGTCGCACATGTTGCAGAGCATCAAACAGAAATGTGCTGAGGTTTTCTTTCCTTCTCGCTAGAGAGGGTAATCAAGGAAACCTCTGCCAAACAGGATAAATCATACAATGCTCTCATGCAAGTATATTCACTATTCAGTATTCTAACTCCTCAAATGTCGCTTACTGTTTGTAACAACTACTTCAGTCTGTGAAATCATAACTGTAGTATTCCTAATTGTCATTGTTAAATCTGTCTGCGCTATCAAGGTGTGAAAATAGCAAAATAATCAGGGAGTTGATTGGTTTGGCACGTTGGTGCGACCGCACCAGATTCAGTTCAGAATACATGGTCAGATACTAGATATTTGCATGCAGGTGCAGTTCTGTAATACTTGGCATGTAAATTGTCATCTGCTTTGTTCTTCGCACATGTACACTTTCATATAAAATAATTAGGTATAGCGATGTTTCTTGTGACATCACCCTTTCTTATTAATATGCCAACCAAAACCTAATTGGCTGTTGAAACAATGACTTCTTTTGTTCTGTGGTTGGCAAATTTGAATATCAAAAGAAATGCGAAGTCAATGTTTGTAAACAAGAAATGTCGCTATTGTTGTGTTCGCTTGGTTTTTTTATGGACATTAATAATAATAAGCTTAATATATTACTTCGGATCCGTTGTACATGAAAGACCAGCCTATACTGTCACCACAAAAAAGGGATCAGTCGGTAGAAGCGGCTAGGCATTCCACATTTACTCCGACTTTTTGTGCTTATAATGGAACAATATATCATTTTAGGCCAATACCTGATCGAGTATGAAACTTGAATCTTGCTGTAGCGGTATTGAATGATATCAAGGCCTTCGATGGCAAGATACCCTTTACTCGTGTCCATAACAGTAAACTTCTTTGAAGCAGCGTCATGATGGTATTCAGTCATTTCACAAAACATTACTTTGACACTGACCATTCATTCATCATTCTACATCAGTTTGGTTCAAATAATTATTTGCTCAGCAAACCGCCATATTGAAAATGGAGAAGGGACTGGGCATAAGCTTTTGAGCGTAACCAGGCCTTGAGTTTTGAAGCGCATCTCGTTCCTTGCAATGCACATGGCCGTGAGTCACATTGATGGTTAATTCACGGGCATTATTTTGTTTCCTTTCATTCCAGTAGTCATCGCTTACCATTAAAATGACTACAGGAACAGAAAAACCCATTACGCGGGTTATTCAGGTGACAAACATTGCGCAGAATGCCACAGTTGATCAAATGAAGACCTTGTTTGGTTTTCTAGGAGAAATCGAGGAAATGCATCTCTTTCCCGAGTAAGTTTTCGTTTCTTTTATCCTTGAAATTTATTAGTTTTTATTACCAGCAGTAATAGAAGAGTGGGCAGAGCTCCGGGTTTGGAGGTCTGATTATTTATGGTAAGAAGTTCTGCTGTTTTAATTGCCCACTTTCGATATATTAAAATTCAGTCCTTAAAACAAAAGGCATCATCACGACGCTCTGAAAACTCATACAAATCCTTATACTTTTCTTAAATTCCCCAGAGCCTTGAGATCATGCGTTTTGTTTAGGACTGAATTTTAATATATCGCACTTGGTCTATTGTAGTAATGAATGGTTGGTACTTGTAGGCATTTTTGAGCATGCGTTTTGAGGGTTCAACCAAGCATGCAGCAAAAGAGCTGTTGTTGTTCTTGAACACTGAGTAATAGTTCTGTAAGCAAATATTGCTCAAGAATAGTCCAAACATAGCCTGGTGTCAGAAGTGGGACAAAGGGAATCCCAGAAATCAAAATGGCATTGCCTGATCACGACAAAAAAGGCACAGTACCGCTCAGAATTAACCTAACAGGGAACGTGTTCGCGAACGCGATCAGAACGAAACTTGAACGAGAAATGAAGCAGCAACAGAATGGATACGGAACGGGGACAGAACGGATATGGAACAAACAAGTTCTCTTTAACCTGTTCTGTAGAACACGTTCTCATTTGCAGGAATGCGTTCTAGAGAACGTCCCGGCTAAGCGAGATTTACATGTACTTTGTGAGTCCACATTTGTTGGCATTAGGCGCATGTCACTTGACATTCGGCCTAGTTAAAAAATGTATTGGTGTTCAAGGCCGTTATAAAAATTTAATATGTAACGCTAAATTAAGCGCTTGATTTTAAGACTACAATTAGGAAACTGTAATAATCTGAAAACGGAGATGGAAAGTACATTTCATGGTGCATTTAGCTGGTAAAGGAGAAAGCTTCAAAATATCTTTCTGTTTTCAATTAAGAACAAAACAAAAAACCCGCACTTCAAATCAGCAAGAAAACAGCTGCAGTGAACGCGATCGAGATGTTAGTGTGAAAATTCTTACGTACACATTAGTTGGATAGAACCAGAACTAGTGTTACGGGACTAGTTTTTGCGCTAAATTTAACCATCACGCCAAAAATAAATTTATCTTTTGGATTAGCGTTCAAATGGTTTGATCTGTGGTTTGGTTCGTTTGGTTTGAATCGTTTGTAAAACACTGGGTTTCCTTCGTTTTAATCGTTCCTTTAAGATATTTCTTTTGTACATAATCGAAAATACATGTTAAAATTCCACTTTTGAAAATTGCAAAGCTGTGAAATGCGCGCAAACAAAACAATTAGCTCGTTCTGCTTCACTAAACAAGTTTTGTTGCCTAGCACGTGACAATTGTTACTCAATACGTGACTAATTCTCTCATGCAAAGTACAAACTTTGAAAGGCTGCAAACCCTCAAAACCTTTAAAACACTTTAAACCTTTTTTTTTTCCATTCTTCCAAACCATGGCTGCCGCGAACCAAACGAACGATAGAAAGGTTAAAGCGATACAAACGATATTAAAAGTGCGATGTTTCGAATCAAAATGTAACACGTCCAACGAAAAATTTCGGATTCCACCAACTTTGTCTTGGTGCTGTGCACTAACAAAGCAAAATCAACACAAGGAAAGTATCAAAATAAACAGCAGACATAATAGACAAGCTTTTGTTTTCGGTATTATTCCAGATAAATTCTTTGTAACAAAGAAATAACAGCTAAACGTCGGGTATTCTCGGTAAGCGTTTGACAACCAATGCCGTGCACGAGGCCAAATTACATAAGCCATCTTTTGTCCTTGTTTTGCTCACTTTTTGTATACAATCACGTACAGTACCGCCTGGAAGTATTGACCCCTCGGGACGAGGCAATACCTCCTCTTTGCCGCGGGTAGTGGTTGCGCGCCACCGAGGTATGCAAATTTTTTTCCCTCGGTAAAACCGAGGTGCAATTTGCCGCGGGAAATTTGCCGCAAGAGAAAAGACGAGGCTTGCCGCGGGAAAAAACAGTGATCTGCTGCACGTGTGAAATAAGCGGAAGACTGTCAGGTTTTAGATCTCATGGTGTGAAGAATCGATTCTTAAAGCAAGAAATCGTAATCAAAATGAGAAAGTGCGCGATTTCCGTAAGGACTAAAATTTTATTACCTTTACATAATGTAAAACCGAAGACTTCTGTACTGTAAAGATACAAAGATACTGTTAGTTAACTACAGTGTAAGCGACAGCTGTGTTATCCAACCAACGAAACACTCGTTGTTATCCAAGCTTTAATACTCTATGCGTGTGTGAGAGATTTGTTTTGTTTCGAAAAAGGTTCTATTGTGTCTGTTTTCGTCCAAGGCTGACCTCATTTTATTTGGAGACTTGAAATTCAAACTTGTGCGATTGTCTTCATTTTATCATCGCCATTTTGGTGAGAGGCAAGTACGGTATTCCTTTCACATATTCCAGTTATTGTGAAACTTGTCAAATTTCAATCTTAATTGATACATTCTTGCGAGGCATCGGAGCCTCTGTCGGTAATATTTTGAGACTTGACGTACCAACGAATAATTTAAGAATGGTTTCTTTTTTCATCTTTCATCAGCAATAAATTGTTATGTGTAATCATAGCAATTGCAGCATGTTGACAGTGCATGGAAAACAAATCTAGGAATAGACTGTGATTAGTGGAGAAATGAAGTATCTAAATTATCTGAACGCTCATCGTTTGCATACGAATTATAAAGACGCAAAAACCAGCAAGCGAAACAAACTTGGGAAATTTTGAAATTTCGCCTAAAGAACGACATAATTCTTAACTTGACATAGTCTGATGTTCGAACCATCTTTGCTCACGTTGCGCTTTCACAAGTAACTCTGTTGGCAGCCTGCCGTCACTCGTGATGAATTTGCATAAGCCATGCCAATGATCAAATGTTAACCAGAGCACGAAAACAATCTTTTCAGTTGAGATGAAATAATTTTCTACTAGTTCAGGGGTTTGGTTTCCTTGGAATGTTTTTCTTTTCGTAATTTGTTACTTGTAAACAACTTGGAAAGTAATACCGCAGTAGTAAACCGCAAGAATAATATTTACATAAGTCATACTTTGAACCACGAACGGTTGGTCACGCAAGGTTTTCGAGGATATGTTGAATGTGCTTTGTATTAAAATTCTCCGTGACCAGCAACCCGATATTTCAGTCAATTTAAAGTGAATAGATCTGCAATAATAACGTTTTGGATAGTGATTAGCGACACTATCTACATGTAGCTTGAGAAGTTTTATGCCTTTCAACACGGGTTTTGCAAGAGCGGGTCACCCAGACCCTGGACAGTTTTGTATATATATTGTCAAAACCCAGTTGTGGGCCACCGTACTCTCCGGCTGCAGGATATCGAGATAATAAATGTATGTTCCGAGCGCTGACCTGCAAAAAAAAGCGGACATATTCTCAAATAAACTGAAATGATTAAAACTTTAAAATGTGATGACGGCAAAGTCCATGCAAGCGGGAAAAGCGTCCACGAAATCGACTCGTTGGACCTTCGAATGAACAGTCCACAAGAAGTCTTTGAAATAATCACTGCAATCAAAATATGTCACAAAGAAGGTTTCAAATGTGGTCGGAAGATTCTGGCTACGGATATTCTATTCGCATGTTAAAGGAAAGTAAGGCAACCAAGGTCTATGACGATTGGCTATGATCCTCGATCTATGTTCGCAATTTTCAACCGAAACTTATTCAGTTCCTGTTCTTCAGTGGGATTTCAAAATTATAATCTGGCTTATCGAAACACAAAGTCGTCGGAAACCATTTACAACTCTACTGTGGAATTTTAATTACCGAGGGTTTACCTCGGTTGGCTTTTCCGTGGCAACTTTGGAGCCTAGCCGTAAATTTCCCTCGGCAGAAATGCGGCCTACCGCGGGAATACCGAGGGAAAGTCGCGACAGGGTGACGCGGCAATGACGCGGTAAAGGGGTCAATACTTCCAGGCGGTACTGTATTATACTGTTGCACAAATGAAAAAGAAATCTTATTGGTCACTGCAATAATTAAACTGTTTTAAATATCTCTAGCGCAAGAACCTCGTTTTAGGAAAGGACTAACTGCTTGATGCGAAGTTACAATCCCATCTTCATCTCGCAGTGAATGTTTCCGGTTTTTGTGAACACGTTCTTTTTCTTGTAAATGAGTTACAAGGAACGCGTCCAATGGAACCACAAGAGTACAGAGCTGGAACGGATTCGTAACGGGTATCGAACGGATATAGAACGGATAAGGGAACGGAAATTGAATGAATATGTAACACGTTCCGTTCAGTGTTCCCTGTTAGGTTAATTCTGAGCGGTACTGTACGTTCCAAAAGAGCTAATTAGGGGAGCATGGCAAATTGTCCTCAGAGGAGGCTTTCAGTGAGAATTGCATAGCTACATGTACGTAGCTAGGAGAATTGTCACCATCTGATTGGCTAGCGAAGCAGGGTATCCAGTGTGGAATTGCATCTTGAAAGCAAGGCTGACTGATATTGCACTGTAACAATGGGTAGCCTTACATTGCATTGCAAGCGAAAGTAGAAAAAAATGATGTTTTCAAAAGCATTAATAGTATTATTCTCCCTTTTCAAAGCAAAATCCTCACCAAAGGGAGAAAAGAGAACATTTTCCTTGTGTTAATTTATTTATGACTTCCTTGAAAGATTTTGTAAGAAGCCACTTACGCTTCAGTTCAGTTTATTTAGCCACAATACATTACGAAGTACAACATAAAAAGAAATTCCTGGACCCCCTCGTTACATAAAAGAATACGAAACAGAAAGAGCTTACATGGATTGATGGACTACATAGACTGCTTAATTAAATTACCATTAAACATAACACAAAGTTTTCCTTATTTTACGCTAGTAACAAGAACAAGAAAGATAGAATGCTTAAATTAAATTACCGTAATACCCTGGCCAAATTTTGTCTTGATATGATTACCCTAACTGTACCTAAAGAATATGTTTATTTGTTTGAAAAAAGGAGAAACTAATTTGAGCCTCCTTAAGCCAAAACCACGACACAATCGAGTAAAGATGAAAATCTTCATTCACATGTTGTATGAAAACTTGTCAGACACATTTACCATGCGCATGAACTGACACAAATCGTGCAACCATTATTTTTCAAACACGAAGTATTGTAAAGTGAAGAGGCAGTGGATCGAAGCGAACCGGCGAAGACGTTCAGGCTTGCGCGTGTACTTTCTCGATTACATTTTTGAGCACTTGTAAATATGCCTGTAGTATCTGATTCGTTCCTACACACTTAAAGAAGCTATTCTTCTTACTTTTGAAATATTCTCTGATGATTTCATAAGTAGGTAAAATAATTGAAAGAAACTGTAATCGAAAGTCAAAGCATTGCGTGACATCTGCTTGAGGGTAACTTCGTCTGCAAGTGAAATTTGCATATGTCAACGCAAGCGAAACTTGGAACATTTGCATGCTCGTAATGCGCCAATCAACTCGAAACTTCAACATTCCCCCTCCCAGGCAAAGCCAGGGCATTTGAACTTTTGAGGATTGGATTGTTCAAATTCCCACCCCCTTGGGCCAAAATGATGTTCAAATGCCCTACCCTATCGTCATACCCTACTAAAGAACAATCGTTGTCAGCTCCTGCCGTCTTTAATAAAGACCTTTTGAAAACCTTTTTTGTAAGCCAATTGCTCACAAATGCTACATCTCTTTCTTTAAACTCTTCCATTTCGTCCAAACACGTGTTAAATAGCTGTTAGCAACTTTGGCGCCCGAAAAAAAAAATCATTTGAAACCTGACACTTCTGGTTCAATTTTCCCCACTCCACGCAGGCAAAGGTCGAATTCCCCACTCCCCGGTCACAGAAGATAGTCAAATGCCCGGGGTTTGCCCCGGGGGGAGGGGGGGATGTTGAAGTTTCGATTTTATCGGCGCATAATGCAACTGCCTTACCAGGCAGCCTCACTTTACATGTATTTAAAGCAACAAATCATGATTTACCAATATGAACAACAATGCGATGGGAGCACCGTTGAAAAAATTCACAACTTTGTAAATTTGCGATCGCTTTCTCAAGGCATTATATTCTCTTTGCTTAATTAAAATCAACGATCAATAACGCTTATTATCAGGGTAATGAAAGCTTCAGGTTTTAAGTTTTAAGTCAAGCGAGCATGTTCAAGTCGATTGTGAAGAGAGCCGTTTTGTAAATGATCGCAACAGATTATTCATTGATCCTTTGAGGAAAGGAGTGACAGGAACTGTGTGCATATTTCGTCAACAGCACTACTTGCACTTGATATCCGACTTGCTTTTTCGACGCATGTACAACACACAAGTGCACTTTGCTTGTCTAATTTATTTCTCGAGAGATCAGTCAAGTATGAAGCTCATTATTTTTCTCGACTCGAAACTCTAAAGACTCAACTCGTGAGTTGCGAAACTCGACTCGGGACTCGATTCTCGAGTCAAGTTTTGCGACTCGCAAGTGACTCTCAACTTACCTTTGAGCGGTACTGTAGCTTAGTGACAGCAGAATTGTCCTTCAAAACATTATAAAGGTGTGCTTGAGTGTAAACTTTTATCAGTCTTCACCCTCTATCTCGGACTGTATTTTACTTCAACACATTTTCAAGATGAAGCCAAACTACATGTAAGTGTTTTAAACTCTTGACACAGATTCCACCTCGACCTCCCCGTTAACTCCTCTGCCTCTTTCACTGTATTCATAACCAGAGCTACATGTATGCCATCGGCAAACTTGGCATCTGATCAGGGGCGTAGCCAGGATTTTTCAAAAGAGGGGGTGGTGTTTGGTATGACGTAATCTGAAGCCATTTCTGTGCTTTCTGTGAGTTAATATACCACACCTAAGTTGGTATATTAAACGGTCTCTTAGCTTCTCCGTCTCAGGTTGGATCGGGTTGAGAATCTTGAGATTCTTTGCTACTAGTGATGTCAGTGATTGATTGACAAAAAAATGAAAATAATCATTAATTACGAATTTGAATGCAAGTTAATGAAAGCTGCTAGAATTAAGGTCAGAGACTAGCAAATCAAAAATGTCATTTTTACAAAGGGAACAAGGAGGCGGACTTAAGGACAGAAACTTACATGTAACGTAATAACATTTTTTTGTTTTATTTTACTTTTTTCCTCAGAGATCCTATGGTTCACCTGGGTACAGCCACACGTGTTTGCTTTGTCAAGTTTACAGACCCTTCCAGTGTACATGTAGCACAACATCTGACAAACACAGTGTTTATTGACAGAGCTCTGATAGTTGTTCCAGTACAAGATGGTGAGCATAGATTCAGATAATGGCATATAAAAACTTGTTTGTCTACCATCATTATAATGGTGTTGAAGATGCATTGCTTCAACACAAATTAACAATTTTTTCTTATTTGGGAATCTGACTTTATTAATAATTGACAAACGCGTGTTTTAATGTGTCCTGAGAGTACATTTTCAAGGCCATTTCCTTCCCTCTGTCATTTCAATGTAGTACATGTAGTGATGAGGTGTTACAAATGATACAAGGCTTTTACAATGTTATGTCATTGACCAAAAGGCAGTAAAATTCTTGAGTACATGTACATTTGTATGTCAAATTATGTTGTGTTTTTGTCTCCTATTCCTTTTGTCTCCTGTTCATTTTTCTACTTCACCACTTTCTGAGCAGCTGAGGAAATCTCAGACTCGCCACATAGTGTAAGTACAAATGTGTGTAGCTTACATTTTATGTTACTGCAGTACGTTCTGGGAATCTGAGATGATGTACAGTATAATAATAATATAGTGATTTAATTTCATCAATCTTCACACCTCTTCACACCTATTGAGCTCCCTTGTCTATTATCAAGAGCCTAATCTTACAAAATTTATGTACTTGGGATTGGAAATAGACTTTAGCCCATTGACCCCTAAACTTCCCCCCCCCCCCCCCCCACAGATGACTAAAGTCAACTGCCATTAGACAGTAAAATCTGTTCAGTCTCACTCCCAGGATTCAATGGGTTAATGTAGTATTGTTTTAGCCCATCTTATTTTGGACATTTGTACCCAATAATAACATTGATTGCTTCTTTAGAACATGGTGTATTTTTTTCTCTCAACCCTTAGTTTATTACTACTTGTAGGATAGTAATGTGAGGAGATTGTATCATGTTGTAAGAAGAAGGATTTGTTTGCATTAATTGACAGGAACAATACCAGATGAATCTCAAGCAGTTCAGTTGGCAGCACCTGCAAGTGCTGTTGCTGGAGGATTTACTGGATCATCAGGAGGCCTTCTACCCACCCCACCCATACCAGCTCAGGTATGATCACATGGCCTGTTTGCCTACAAGGAAATTCTATTGGCTACAGTTAATAATAAAGTAGATTGACCAAGGTGAAATCTTCTGGCACAGTGTACATTGTAACATCTGAATTTTGAATTATAATTAAATAATAAATTTGAAAGAGGAAAAAAAATCTTCTGGTTTACCTGTACAGTAGTCAGGTGTACAGTCATGTAATATGTCATTCCAAGTGTGGCTGATATGCTTTCTGATCTGCCATTGCAAACTCTCCTTCAGTGTCCTTGCATAGATTGCTTATAGTGAACGTGAACATTGTTTCTTTACCATAGTACAATGTATATACATGTAGAACCAAGGTTATCCCCTCTGTAGGAACCCTCTTTAAAACTCTCATAATTCATCAACACATGTACGTAGTAATTTGAGATGTTACCACTCACCTGAAAGTGGTTCACAGGGATGTCCTGCATCCGATTGGAATTGGAATTTAGAGATGAGGGTAAACCAGAGAACCCGGTCCGGGAGTAAAACCTCTTGAAGTAGAGAAAAGAACCAACAACAAACTTACCGTGGGCAGTACCTGGCCTGCAGCTTTGCAGGAGGTCCACTCTACAGACGATTATGGTCAGCTAGAGTACAAATTATTACAGCTAATGTCTGCATGATGGGGGTGTACATTTGTACTTATATGCTACAACTAAAATGAAGGTGTCCTTAGGCTAACAAAAGAATCTTGAATTAAGGTAATCCTAACAAAGGAGCTTGAATGAACAGCCTTAGTGCAACAGAGAATTATTGATTTGTGAATGTGCAAAAAAACAGACATGCATTTTTCTACTAGACATGTACTCCTCTTCTTACAAAAATGTGTTTTCTAATTTTTTTTCTTAGGTCCCCATTGTGCCCAGTGTAGTTTCCACTGTGATTCCTGGGGTAAGTAACAGGTCTTATGTACGTACACAAATATTGCATTGTAAAGTTTTTGCATTTTGAAGAAATTAGTGCTATTATTGTATCTTCAGGTCCCATTTTAAGCAGTTATCAATCTGATTCTCTCTCATCAGGAACCAATGTTAACATGACAGCTTTATTTTTAGTCTCTAGTCTGCCGTATTAAATTGATAAACCCAGTTGATACAGTGTACAGACCAACTTCACAGTCTGTAAATTTTCGGCATAACATTTCCTAACTAAGCTTTCCTTTTGAATTACTGGATTTGAAACTCGTGCTCTACTCTGCGGCAAGATTTCCTCAGTAGTTTGCCTTGCTGAATTTTACCGAAATGAACAAAGTGATTAGAATTATTAATCTTCTGCCACTAAGCAGATTTGCCTTTAGTGGTCTGGTATTCCTCTTCAACATTCTGGTTCCTTCCTCTCAATAGGTTTCTTATCACTGGACATCGTGTATACTTGAGTTGGATTTTTTCATATTCTCCTTTGTCCTCTTCTTACTTGTGTTTTAGTTGGCCACCGCGCTTACAGTGCCAGCACCCTTACCAGCCCCGCCACCACTGACCAATGTGGACCCTAGCAAAATTGATGAAATAAGAAGAACTGTATATGTTGGAAACTTGGATACCACGGTAAGAATGCTTCAAAGAGGAAATGGGAAATACACAATGTAGACATTTGTTTTGCTTTGTGCCGAACAGCAAATGGCAGAACAATGCTTAGCACAAAGTGAATAACAAATTATCTTATTTCAGTTTACCATAATTATTTTTGCGATGTACACATGTATAAGGCAACCTTTCCTCACCATAGAATAAGCTCAAAAACTCACCCTTGACTAATACATGGCTCATAGAGAGTCATAACTGCATACATGTAACAACATGGTAATTGAGTTTGTTGTGATTTTAGTATAATTAAAACAAACTAGTTCTGTGACATACATGTACCTCTAAAAGACCAGTTTTAAATGGCAACATCAAGCGAAAAAGTGAGTGGATTATAGAGACCATTTTTAGGTATTTACATTCGTAAGTTTTTGTGTAAGTGGAGACTTCAACTCTACATGACTGTAACAAACTATCACTTCCAATCACTTTCCATTGATTTCACATTGTACCCTGGTGCAATGCCCTGTTGTCACTGGACTCTGTAAATTATTTTTCAACTTGGTTTTTGATCATTTAATTAAGATCATGCATTTCACTCAGGGACTACACGGAAAGTTGTTTTTAGCTTTTTCCCTCACACATTTTTCTTCTATCGATGCCTGCCTACCTCTGCAGAAATAAAAATAGGTCAGTTTCAATACTAGAAGGTGTGATTTGATTATAATTTTTTTAATGCTTAATAAAGAGTTTTATGTGGGAATGTGTCACAAAAGCCAGCTTTTTGATGCAATCATGTATGTGCGATAGTTATAAGTTACATTGTACCTCCCATTGAAAGGTACATGTTTGGTCTAAACCTTCATTGCTAAAATAATAATAATAATAATAATAATAATAATAATAATAATAATAATAATAATAATAATAATAATTTTATTATCATTATTGCATTACCACATGTTTTAAAGAAACTTCTCTATATTCTGTACATGTACATGTACATGTACCTTATCATGATCATCATCATTGTCATCATCATCATTTGCTTTGTCCACTGGTTAATCTTATATACCAATATACTTTCTGAGCAAGTCTTAACCCGTGATGAAAGGACCCTTATAATTTATCTCCTTACTCTAGAAATTTATGTATTACTTTCCTCAGCATCCTTGCTGTTCCTAGTGCGTCGTTTATTAGCAATATTATTGTTGTTGTTTTTGGTGGTGGTATTGACTATTGCTCTCCTTTCTTATAATTTTTTTGTAAGTACTTTCTTTCCACTAACAAATTGGAATACATGCAGATTTGTGGTGAATGAAAATTATTCCTCTTCATTTTCTGTATAACAGCTTTCTGCAGAACAACTCATGGCATTTTTCTCTGGCTGTGGTGAGATCCGTTACGTTAGAATGTCAGGAGATGAGACTCAGCCCACCAGGTAATGTTATAATAATATTGCAATTAAGAAAATTAATAGTTTCAAAAAACAGGTAATGTTATTACATGTATGAATAGTTATATATTATTATTTATTATTTATCATTTTTAACCCATTGACTCCCAGGGCTTCCCCATTGACGAGTACAATCATCTGGCGTTAGACAGAGTGAAATCTGGCCAGTTTAGGCCAGTTTGGGCGTCAAAGGGTTAACTGTTGTGGTTAAAATAGTTTACTTAACTTTTATCAAACCATCTGAATCTAGCTGACTTTTCAAAACTTATCTTGGCTGCGATAACGATATACTCCCTGCTTTGTTTTGTCTTTGCATCTACATTTTTAGGGAGCAGAGATCACCTCTCTGGCATAGTGACCAGTGAGAGCACTCACCTTTCACTGATGTGGCCCGAGTTTGATTCCCTGATTTGGGGTCATAATATTTATGTGGGTTGAGTTTGTTAGTTCTCTACTCTGCTTCGAGAGGTTTTTCCTAAGGGAGTGGGAACTCTGGTTTCCCCTCATCAAAAATCAACCTATGATTTGATGTCTTGATTTGATTTGTTTCCATACAGTGTCCCCAGTTAGTACCACAGCACTAAATACACTTGACACTTAAAAAAAGTTCATGTTCTTCTTGACATTTTACTAATTTTATGTGGTTTGCAGTGCTCGAACTTAACGGTAGTCCACTTGTCCAAGACAAGTAAAAAATTCTGAAAACGAGTAATTTTCTTCCCAACTAGTCCTCTGAACGAGTAAAGTTATCACTCTGAGAAATACATGTATTTTTTTTGTGCCCAAAAGTGCTAAAAGCCTCGAAACAAACGAAGAATTGGCAAAAAGCAAATGTTTCAAAAACAAACAATCAAAAAGTGCTAGGCATTCTCTTACCGAATAAAAGTCTGGGTTCTACTTGAAACGAAGCGCACTGTGGGCATCAATATGGCGGATGTAATCGTATCTATTTTTCTTTGGTGAGTTATAACGTGAGAAAAAGTATGTCGAAACAGAAACAAGGACAAGGCTTACTGTAAGGATAAATACGAATGGCTGAGGTTTGACTGAAAGGAAAACAAAATGTTCTGCGATTTTTGTAGAGAATTTCCGAATAGCAAAAACATGCAATACTCCCTGAGGATCAAAAAGAATAATTTCCAAATGGAAAGCCGGAAAGCACACGAGGCAAGTAAAGGACATGCTTTGAGCTCATGCAGACGTACTACACGACTAAAACCCCGCCTGGATGAGTGTAAGAATTCCAAAGGTCGTCCGGTGATGAGTGATGTTTTAATAAATATCTTTTCACGAATGCTATCAAATGTTATAATATACAATGTACTTTCGTTCTGATCTCTTTTCATTCATTGGAAACTCCCAGGAAATAAGGAATAAACATGCAGCTTTTCTCAGCAAGGAAATCTCAATTTTGGCACCATCTTTGACCACATGGTATTATCCATGAAACAATTGCAGGCTCAATCTGATGTATCTCACCACCGGTATCGTTGTTAGCAAGTCGTTTTGCAAAGAGCAAACGGTGACTGGTGGTCTCAGCTGATAATGTGGTGTTAGTTACAAGGTGTTTCGCCACCTCCAGCAAAAAGGAAAACAAGTGGAGCAGAACCTGCTGCTTAAGAACAGGAAAAACACAAAATCTTGATAGCATAAATGTATAAAAGGAAGACACTAGACAGGAATCATAACCTTGTAAGCTACATTCAAGTACATTTTGCCGTGGCAGATATGGACCACTGTAAACTGGGTTCCCACGGTGCAAATAACATAATGTTCCAGAGGCTAAAGTTGTAATTTCTGACAAGAGTGTAAAATAAAACATGAATGCTCAAGTAATTTTATCAACCATTTTCTATACTTTGGCATTTTTGCCCAGGCAATTCAAAATTTGTCTGGGCAAGTATACACCATAAGACATACTTGCCTGGCTGATACCTGCCATCTGTATTTCTCAGTTATAGCAAGCTGATCTAATTTTCCAAGGACAGCTCTGTATCATTCCCATGAGTCTGCACCAAAAGATTGAAGGAGCACACACAGAAAGCTAAAGTTCCCTGTGAAAGGCCAGATACACTGTGTATTGGCCAGGAATGAATATCGTTAGTCTGTGGGAATTTTAATAAGTTGAGGTGATTCCCTAGTAATAGAATTTGTCATTTCCAATGAAACTTTGCACTCTGTTGTAACATGTCAAGGAGATGATAAAACACTGGCCATAGATTTCTGCTGATTTTTTCACTACTCCATGAAGACAGCGTTCTCAGCAAATATAATTATGCAATAAAAAATGGGGGTCACTATACTCTTTCAAGAGAAAATAGCCTTTCCTTGATGGATTATACTCGGCATCAATGAAAATCCACCATTTTCTCAATGTGCGCAGTAGCGCGTGCCAATGACACAAGAAATTATGCGCAGTAGGGTTGCGCAATGCAAAACCAGGGAATAACCACAATCAGAAAATTACATTCTCTTTACATCTCAGTAGTTCAAGGAATTTGCTGCCACCTATTTGTAGGAAGTCATTGCACCTGCCTACCCCTAAAGCAATGGCAAAGTTGAAAATGCTTTGTTAAGAAACCAAAAAATCTAATCAAGTCAAGAAAGCAGGAAAGGTGTTTTTTCCTTACTTAACTGGAAAAAAACGCCTTGTCAGAAGGAATGGAATGAATGTAAGCCTCCCTGGCTTTGTGATGCTGCCCTGCTCCAGAAAAGAAAGAAAAGAAAAGGAAAGGAATTTTGTTTAAGTTTCCAATGTTCTAGCACTGGAGCACTAATTGCAGAGACACTATAAACTGAAATCAACAAGTTAATGCAAATCAAATCAAACGTTTGTTGATTTTTGAGGAGAGGGGAAATGCATCAATAATTATTGGTTTTAAGTTGTGCTTGCTTTGCTGTAAAGTACATACACTTCACTTGATCTCATCATAGTACATGTACTTCCCGCAAGCTAATATAAGCTTCCATGTTTGTCAATATTTTATACTGCCCATGTATTGGATTTTTTATATCTCTTATACCCTGGCTAGCACATTGCACACTTTCCACAACTGTTGTTATGTACTGAGGTCCCTGATACAGGATCTGTAAAAGGACATCTTAAGGCTTTTAACCAGTGTGAAATTCTTGTTGGAGGTTTTGTGTACAAGCAAACCAACATGAGTAAAGGTGTTGTTGATACTAAATTATTAATATTATTATTTCCAAGGTTTGCTTTCGTTGAGTTTTCTGAGCCCAGTGCAGTGAATACCGCGTTGCAGTACAATGGAGCAATTTTTGGTGGCAGACCTCTCAAGTAAGGATGAATATCAAAAAAGGAATAAGTGGAGAAAAAATTAATGTTGATTGATTCCTTTATCTTTTTCTTTGCACCTAACCGTTCTATGCCTAACCGCGACAAGCATGAATCAAAGAAAGAGACCTCATTGCCCACCCTTGTGGTCTAGCGTCAAATCCATGGATGGCATCAATGTGTGATTTTGGTTTGTCCTCCTCTTATCACTGACAGCTTGTTTTTTCCTCGTGCTATTCCTGGTTTCCTCTCTCCAGATTCCATTTTGTCAAGGGACACTCTTATGAATTGTATCATTGAGAACCTCAACCAAGGAAACTGTCCACAAATAGTCAAGGAGAGGGCATATAAATCCCTGATAAAACCACACTTAGAATGTGCCAGTAGTGTATGGGACCCATACCTCATTAAGTACATTCTTGGTTTAGAGAAGGGACTGAACAGCACTGATCAGCACTATGGGTAAAGTCTTGTTACTCAAGGTCCCCGGGAGAAGTTACGAAGTTACCTAATGAGCTGGATTGGGTGCCCCTTCAGAGGCCTTGATTAAATGCAAGGAACCTTTTACAATCATTATGTACATGTAGAAGGCCATAAATAAGAAGCTGTGACTTGAGACCTGGCCAATCCATTTGAAGGGGAAAACCTTTGTGGATTATAATTATAGATATACAATGTAAATGTAGATCAATGCTGGACAGATATCAAAGACGCTTTGCACAGTCTCTGATTATGTATAAGTTGTGTAACCTTTTTTCTAAAAGAAATTATCTTGTACTTACAGCGTGTTTCTGGTTCACATTTTTCAAAGTGCATTGACAAACTGTACTTATCATTTTCCAGAGTCAACCATTCCAAAAATGCTATCGTTAAGCCGTCATCAAAATCATCAGACAAGGACAGAAAAGATGTTGATAAAGCCATGCGACGTGTGAAAGAAGCCTCGTCCATCATTGAAGATGAAATTGATCCAGGTATGACTTTTTTCTGTAAAACGTTTTTCTTTATTTTGGGAAGGTAGGGATTCTCTAGTGGTTTTGCAATTACCGGTAGTAACTTGAATCTACATGTACATGCAAACGACTTACAGTAATTAAAGTGTACAATGTAGGGTTATTGCAATCTACTTCTTGCACTATGTAGGAATAGCGTGAAACTGTTATTTTATGCAAAACTTGGTCACAAATTGACGGGAAAACGTTTTTTACGACCTGTTTTGTTTTTTGATGTTGAAATACAACGAGCCCTTCAGATGAAGTATTTAGGCGTCATTGGATTACTCGAAGTTTGTCAAATATTGAGTGCTGTGAAACCGCGAACAAACGACACAAATTAAATGGGTGCATTGTAATAAGTCTTTTCCGAGTTTATGTCTGCCTCCTCTTGAAAGCGAGTCTAAGTGCGAAGTTTTTCTTATGTAAATTAGTTTTCATTCATATGGAAAGTAGAACTATTTACCATAACAAAAACTTCGCACTTAGACTCGCTTTGAAGAGGTGGCAGACGTGAACTCAGAAATGGCCTTTTCAAAGCAAATTGCTGGTTTTCACTCACGTGATCAACAGCCATGATTTTCAACGAAAACAAAAGGAAGCGTTTGCATAGTAATAGAGTTAAATTCCCGGAGGATTTGGTCGGGGCACCAACATGGCCGCCTTTTCTTTGTTTAGGGGCACCAACATGGCGGTCGTGACGTCATGTGAAAACCGAGAATAAACGCTTCCAGCACTAAGAAAAAGCTTGTGAGCAAGTCTGAAAATGTTGCACGATGATGATAAGGCAATCACTACATGTGTAAAACAAAACAAGTCAATCTGGAAGGTATGTCACGTACCTTTCAGAATGAAAGAGAAATTCGTACTAAAGTTGCATATAAAAGTTTTATATGGAATTTTATTAAGAAGCTCTCTATGCCACTTATTGTAGTTTTTTTTTTTCAGCGGACAGGTCAAGATCCCGCTCCCGGTCGAGGTCACGACAAAGATCCACATCAAGGTAAAGTATGGACTGGTTGAAGCAGTTCCTTTAGAGTTGCTTAGCCAGCCAGTAGCTTTCAGTGCCGGCATGTTTTTAGGGAGCATGACATATCGTTTTACTACGTGTGACAATTCACTAAGCCGCCGCACTGAAATCCCGGAGCTTCTTCTTCTTCAAGGGTTTGAATTGGCAGGCAAGCATTTTGCGAAGAAGTTGTCTTCATAGAGTGTTTTCGCACAGGTGACCATGCAGCAGCCATAATTTATTTGTATAGGTAATCATGATTTCGAGTAAAATTTTCAAAGACTAACAAAATTGCACGAGCCTGCAGGGCGAGTGCAACTTGTGGTCTTTGAAAATTTTACAAGTGCTCATTTATTCCAAATTGCATGAGAAAAACGGGCGATCGGTTCAAAGCTTTCATTATCCAGTTGTTTGTGCTTTCCGTTGTAGTCTTTGTTTTGCAGATTCCTTCAAACTTTCAATGAAAACATTGCCATCCTCGCGTTCTTGCCAAATCTGTCCGCCATTTTGTCAATTCAGCCCTCGCCATCCAGTGCTCGCATTTGATTGGCTATCTGCGAACTTCTTTTTTCATTGACCAATCAGAATGCTTACTTTGTTACCTATTTTTGCATCCAGTTACCTTTTTTCTGCACTGTGTTACCGAAAAACTGCACTTCTCGCTGCCAATCAAATTGCAGAAATTTTTTTCTTGTATATTATTAGCATACTAAAACAAATAGAAGAATGTTCATAAAATTGAGTTCAATTCGGAAACGAACATTTTACTCCTCCAAAATGGCCACTTTTTCTTTGTTTCACTCCTCCATCATGGCCGCCGTGACGTCATGTGAAACACTCTGTACATTTGCACTAACGTACAGCTACACTGAGGGTGAGGCAACCAAGATGAGAGCTGTCGGTGTAGTACCTACAATCTTGGACAGAATAAAATGGAGCAAAAATGCCTCCTTCCCCCTAAATCAAAGATGAAGCCGTGCGAAGGCCATTACGCCCCATTTTCCCATCATTGATTTTGGGGTAAGGGGTGGTCTCATTTTTCCATTTAATCTGTCCAAGTTTGTAGTTGTTACTGGAATGGTTCTGCGCGTGTATGAGCAGTTTGTATTTACAATATTATCTTGATGTCGTGAAAGCAAAACCATGGTAATTAGCCATATGTGTAATCCTATACCTGTTAAAGTGAAATGAGCGAGGAAGACCACATTGCAAGGTGCATGAATAAATTTCAAGTTAACAAAATGCAAAGGGTTCAAAACACAGCTGCTCGACTAGTCACTAGTTCATCCAAGTACGATCACATCACCCCTTTGTTACAGCAACTTCACTGGCTTCCGGTTTCGTATCGCGTTGTTTTCAAAATTTTACTCCTTGTCTACAAAGCTCGTCATGGACTGTGCCCTGGGTATGTCTCTGAACTATTGCAGGAGAGAAAATCATCTGGAGTGTTGCCATCAAGTTCTCTTGGACTCCTAGCAACACCAACATCAAGAACAAAAACATGGAGATAGAGCATTCTCAGTCTGTGCACCAAAATTGTGGAATGGTCTGCCTATCCACGTCAGAAATGTTGGAACACTGTCTTTATTTAAAAAGAATCTAAAAACATATTTATTTTCTATATTTATTGACAGTAATTGTGTTCATTTTAAAATTAGTTTTTAATTAATTTTCTTATACTTATTGTGAAGCGCCATGAGCGTTTTTTTGATACTTCCTTGGCTGACTGCAATAAACACATCCAGGGAAATTACTCCAAATCAGAACTCCTAACACATTCATCTCTTTTGTGCAAAGTGCACAAAAGCATGTGGCTGAAAATGTCATAACTGCTTATTGTTAAATAACTGAAGTTCAATGATTGGCAGGTCCAGAAGACGCAAATCTCGTTCAAGGTCAGGTTCTCGCAAAAGGCGGTCACGCACTCGCTCACCTTCCAGGTCAGCATTAATTTTAGTAAATTTTGTATAGTGGGAGTTTCAATTGAGTGTCGTAAAACCAAAACCAAAGTAATTACTTTGGCCAATCAGAAAGGACGGAGACAATCCAGTAGACCAATCAAAACTCGAAGTAATTACACGTAGCCGAAACAAATCGCGGGAAAATGTGCACGCGCGAGCCACGATTGGTTTTGGTTTCACTTCTGATTGGTTGAAAAAATGGCGCGAGAACTTTGAACCAATCACTGAGTGAAGTAAATGCAAAACCAAAGCAATTCGCTAATTACTTTCGACACTCAATTGAAAACCGCTCTATCAAATCTATTGACGCAATCATACTGAAGTGAAAAAACCTGTCCCCTGGCATTTTTTCATTGATTTATTGAAAATTTAATACGTTCTTCTTGCTCTTTAGACGAAGTATTCAGCATTCATTGCATTAAATTCTTCCAGCGATTCTAAATTGACTGATTCAAACAAAACAAGCGACGGATAAAACGGATGAATTGTGACGTAAATTAAATGCGGTCAGCAAGCACTAAGTACCAGAAGATGTATGCGAGCAAATCAGAAATGTTGCGCTATATTTGTAAGGCAACTTGGGTAATCTCCAGGGGATCAGTAAGGTATTTGTCTTTGGCTAATCTCCAAAAACACAGCAAAAGAAAGAAAAAAATCAGGACACAGAAGACGTGCGTGAATTCTTGCAAGACTCACGACACGTGACAGAACTTGTCGTAATATCAAGTTTTAATAACTGGAATTCGTATATTTGCATAGGTCAGCAAAACGCAGATCTCGCTCCATGTCAGGTTCTCGGAGAAAAAGGCGGTCACGCTCACGCTCGCCTTCCAGGTCAGTTAATGTTAAACTTGTTGGGCTGCTGCGTGTGAAAAAGATTTGATTTTTGAGTTGTAAATTTTCTTTCTACCAAGACAGCGAAAGCCGTTGACGTAGGATGCTTTCTTTTCTCGTGACAAAAAAGTAATTTGGTGCATTAGAGGAAATGGAAAACATAGTATAAGGAAATGGAATTAATTGGATAAAATATGAAAATGTACACGGAAAGGTAGGTTGCGGTTTTGACTTTCTGGTTGGGGTTAGATGAGGTTAGGTTCTGGTTACTTGATTGTTACGTCTAGTAAAGAATTAATTTAGCCCAGGTTTTAAGTACAATCCTGGACGAAATTGCTCATATGATTCCAACCTGTTCATCTACATCTAAAAGAAACTCTTTTTCATGAAGCTGCTGTTATGTTTTAGGCTTCCCCTCCTGGAAGATTTTCAGTTGTTGAGATATGATGGGTTATTTGCACCTCTTTCCGAGCTTCATCTTGTTGGGTGTGGCGGTGTGGGGGAAGCAGGCCGTTTTGGCCTTCTTTTTGAGTTATTGTCCAAAACTTCGAAAAATTGAAGTCTTTTTGTCAAGGAGTTTAGTTTTGGCAACATAGTTTCTTTTTGTTTCAGAGATAGATTTAGGGACAGGCGACGTAGATCTCGCTCATCTTCAAGGCATAGGAATTATCGACGATCTCGGAGCAGGTATAGTGAAATGGATAAAGATGGTCTACTACAGAAATGAATAGCCTTGAATTAGCATTTTATAACCAGCTACAAGTCCACTCCCCTATTGTCCGTTTTTGACTTTCCGTAGCCTGCGTAGCAAGTGTTCCTGTTCGACAGAAGAGCTTCGAAACGATTTTCCGCAAACTGGCCGCGCGGAAGTTGGGGCTTCCGCGCGGCCAGCTTGCGGAAAGTCGTTTCGAAGCTCTTCTGTCGAACAGGAACACTTGCTACGCAGGCTAGACTTTCCGTGGTTCAAATCAGTTTCAACACTTTCAAGAAACTTTACCTGTAGAGAAGAAGAGTCATCTTCAATACTGTACCGCCAAACAGCTATGTTAAGGTATTTATAGAAGACACGATCGTTATGGTGACGTAATGGGTCACCATAGCAACAAGAGAGCCAATTTAAATCCACCCCATATTTTGCCTTTAAATACTTACGACTCCAAAAGGAACTGTATCACCGTCATTTTTATTGCTGGAAAGTGAGAACCAGGTTTAGTTGAAACTCTCCGCACAAGCAAAAATAATATTCTCTTGAACAGATTTAGAGCTGCCTCAACAGTCACCGCAAAGAATTTTGCTGAGAGTTTGTATCTTAGCCTGCTGATTACCTTCCATCAATATAAAGGCGGAGGTCACCGAGTTCGTTTTGAGATAAACGCGTTTGAAGACAAAATAAAGGATCAGGAATGTGGCGTACGTAAAAATAGTCTTACGCCATAACCGGTGTTTCATATGTTGTTCCAAAAGACCGTCTCTTGAAATTGGTTTGAGGCTACCTTATTACTAAAATTGGGAATTAGATTCGTGTCTGGACTACAGATTGTTGAAACATTGGACTTGACATTTCCTTCTTGCTGTTCTACAGCTCACTACTGAAATAATCAAGATGGTTAAACCGACTCTTTGGCCGCAAAAATAAGGTCATTTTCGGAGTTGCCATGCCACTACTGCTTTACTTTTGTTCAATTGCATGATATCGAGCGATTCAGGCAGATTTAAATGAAATGCAGTGGGTACATATGGAGGTCGTCTTCAATCTCCCACAGCTGTGGTATCGTGTTGTTATCTAGGCCATGCGATTAGGCAAACAAATAATTGTTAGCCAATCTAAACTGACTTTTTCACGCATTCGGAGTATTGCATTATATTGAGAAAAAGGAACGAGATAAGGTGAAGTTGGCAAATAACTGCAATACGACTCTTGGAATTCGAAACTCACTGAATTCCTCTCTAATTAAGTGATTTGCTCGACAGGGAAAGGAGGAGACCTCGGCGTTCAAGGTCAAGGGAGCGAAAGTCTCGATCACGTGACAGGTCCAAAGAAAGAAAAAAGTCCCTTTCACCGGAGAGGTCTCCGTCGAAAGAAAGGAAACCAGCCAAGGATATTTCGGAGGATAAAGACGGAGAAAAAGAGAAGAACAGAGAGAAATCGGAAGAGAGGACAGAAACAGAGAAAAGGAGATCTAAGGATAAAGACAGAGCCAAAGAAAAGGAATTGGAAAAAGAAAAAGAACGCGAAAGAAAAAGGGAGAAGGAAAAACAAAAAGAAAAGGAAAGAGAAAGAGAAAGAGAAAGGGAAAGGGAAAGGGAAAGAGAAAGGGAACGAGAGAAACGCGAAAGAGAAAAGGAGAGGCAAAGGGAAGAGGAACGAGAAAGAAAACGACAAAGGGAACAGGAGCGTGAAAAAGAGCGAGAGCGAGGCAGAGCAAGATCAAGGAGTGCATCATTGTCACCATCACCTAAAAGGTGAGTTGATGAGCACCAAGGAATTTCCTGTTAATACTTGTAGATCCTCGCAATGCTTAAAAAAGAGCATCCTTACCGCACTCGCTATGCTGTTAGTAGTGTGTTACTCGCCTCAGACTGAGACCGAACCTCTTGATATCTTGCAAGTGGTTGGAAAAGTCCTCTAAAACGAAGTCAAACTGCAATGTTTGGAATCGAGGTATTCGAAAGTGACAAAATAGCAAATCGCTGATAACGAATTGCAGCACTTGAAACACGTATGTTCAATCTTGTCTGCAAAGCAATCTTCGCAGTCTTAAGGATTGGCTCCAAAACAACAGACCGTGTTGCCAGACTTAATCGGAAGAACAGAACGAATTCGTTATTTCTTGCGAGACTCAAGGTTCGCTTAGTCATCTCAGAAGTGTAAAGAATCTTTTGTGCCAGCTATTCGTCATTCTGGTAGACTAAACCGGGCAAGGGGGAAGTGAGGGTTCTTGCTTTCGTCGGATGAGGAACGAGTAGTTCTTTTGTAGCAGCAAATAGCAAACCTAAGGGATTTAAACGCCAGGGAAGGTTCTTTCGCCACAACAGGCGTACACTCACCTAACCAACTAAGTAAAGTTATGTACAAAATAAACAAAGAAATAAAATAATAGTGTTAATAACAACAATAATAATGTTAATTTGAAAGCCAGTAAATCTATTGTAAACTAATAAATTGTCTTCAGCATTTAGAATCCTTCTTTTTTTTTTTTCCCATGTTTATCCGTAGACATCATAAGAGAAAAAAGGAACGGAAAGCCAGAGAGAAAAAGTACAGCAGCTCGCAGAGCGCGGATGAAGAAAGCGACAAAGAAAGAAACTTTCCAGGTAATCAAGTTGATAATTTGCATGCAACAAAGCGGATGTTTTGGGCTGGAAAATGAAAATCGCTTCGCAGACTAAAGCATTGATTGCTATAGGCCACTTCGGAAAACACCATAATAATCTTTATTTGTCCCCCCAAATTTTTCATAAGCATTGTTTTTGTTTTCTCTCGGGACCATTGTAAGTCCCAAGAGAAACTGGAAACAATGCTTATGCAAAATTTGGGGGGACAAACAAAGATTATTATGGTATTTTCCGAAGTGGCCTATCGATCTACGGTGCTACTCCTTCTTCTGTTGCCTGGTTCAAATCCTACCTGTCTGAGAGGAAGCAGTTTATTTCGTTAGGGAAAACTACATCTGAACAGTTGACGGTAAAGCAAGGAGTGCCCCAAGGGTCCACTCTAGGTCCGGTGCTTTTCCTTTTGTTCGTCAATGATATGCCTCTTCACGTTCAAAAGTCAACTATGGACATCTACGCAGATGATACCACCTTGTCTTCGAGTTCAAACTGGAAAACCATACAATCATTAAATCAAGCATTGTCACTAGATCTGTGTAAAGTAGAGAGATGGGCCAGTGAAAACAAAATGTATATGAATATGCAAAAAACAAAAGCTCTGTTGGTAACGGGGAAGCGTCTACGGAAGCGCATTGTTCAAGATTCAGGAAAACTGGAAGTAAAAACGGATAATGCAGAAATTGTAAAGTTAACGTTAAAAACCATAAACTTCTTGGTATGATCATCGATGAAGATCCAACTTACGAAGCGCATGTTGACGAACTTTGCAATAAACTTTCAAAGCGACTTGGCCTCTTACGCCATATTAGCCCCTACTTAAAGAAAAATCAGAGAATAATCTATTTTAACGCAATAATAAAACCACTTATGATGTATGCAAGCCAAGTATGGACATTGTGCAACAAGGAGGGCACTCGAGAGAGTTCTCCGCATGCAGAAACGGGCCGCCCGTATTATTCTTGAAGCACAACGCACTAGTCGAACAGTAACATTGTTTAACAACTTAAGCTGGATCCCCTTTTATAATGAAGCGTATATAAAGCGTTGTGAACTGGCCTATAAACGGATAAATGGAAAGAAAAAACTCCGATGTACACCAAAGAACCACGAGAAATTGTAATTTAAATTTATTGTGCCCCCTCCATAAAAACATCTCAGAGGGTGGACGCACCTTTGCCGTAAGGACGGTAAAGGGCTGGAACAATTTGCCTCGATCATTAAAAACAAGTAAGTCTTTAAAATCCTTTAAGGCTGAATTATGGAAAAGACTACTAAATTCTCAGAAGACAAGGGGATCGTTTGATATAAATTTATAACAATAGATAGTCTTTTGTATGCATTTCATTTCGTTTTTAAATCGATTTGTCTAGTTATTAATTGAGTTCTAGGAATGTTTGTTTTCTTATTCTATTGTAAATAGTATCTATTCTTAATGTAGTCTTTATACATTGTAATTTTGTACCTTAAGAGGGCCACAAGTTCATCAGTAATGTTAGTTACTGTCACGTGTTACCCTCGTAAAATAAAGTCTCTCTCTCTCTCTCATTATACACCTTATTCCAAAATGGCTGCTGATTTATGCGGATACAAATTGGCCCTTGTTGCCTCGTTCAAGATAAAATATTCTTTTGAATTTTAAGCTTAAGAACGAGGCATCAAGGGCTTATTTGAATAAAAACAAAAGAATATTTAAGTGGGGGCCATTTTGGAATAAGGTGTATAAAATTCATCTTTACGTTAGATTCCCACCCCCTCCCCAACTCAATGTTGGTAACGAAAAAAGTAATTTTTGGCAGTAAAAGAAACCAACATTGTTAGGGGAAGGAGGTTAGATGGACAGATTAAGGGGGAGGGGGGGGGGGGATTGGTCCAAAAGGGCCAAGTGTCTCAAAATCGTTTTGTCGCTTATTGAAGATGTGTGGTTAAGTGATCATCTGTTTTGTCGACAGAGAGCGATGAAGAAAGAGAGAAAACGAAGAAGAGTAAACGACATGGTAGCGCAGAACTGGAGGATAGTGGAGACTCAGATTACGAAAGGAGTAAGAAAAAAAAGAAAAAGTATACAGAGGACGACGACATTGACGAGGACATGTCTGACGAAGAAAAACACGGCGGTGAGCAACGGGAGGAACGAGATGAAAGACACAGGGAAGATAGA
>OX421457.1:20464762-20494762 GCA_949126865.1 Montipora capitata | reverse complement strand
GTGGTCCACAGGGGTAGCCCATGGACCGAGTCCATGAAGGGGTCCATTGACCGGGTCCATAGGGGTGGTCCATGTTTTGTATACGTCCCTTCGAGGCTCCCTTACAGCGAATTTTGACACGGCTGGTCAACCGTTCACCTATTTTCTCTCACCGTATCGAGGCTCAAGTGAACGGTTGACCACCCCGGCCACCCCGTTAATACGGCCAATATTTTCAGGCTCGTTGATGACCGTATTAACGGGGTTCCACTGTATAATTCATGGCTGTATCTTGCAAGATAAAAATTCTACAAGTGAAACAACTTTCATGTATCATGCCAAAGAATTTGATTCCCCGTGACATGTTTCAAACTGAGATTGTACATGGCATTGATTTTATCAAACTTAGTTCCCGTCCACACTTATCCTTATTCATTTGATTTAACGCAACTTTTTTTTCTCCGTTATCAAATGTATTCGCGTCCACACGTAGCGTTTTCGTTTCGCCCGTCCACACGTATACGATGAATCGATTTTGTCCGTCCATACGTACACGTGAAAATGGCGTTTTCAAAAAGTTCCACGATACGTGTGGACGGAAACCGTATCCGGAAAGAAAAAGTTGCGTTGTCAAACGAAAACGGATAAGCGGGAGGGGGCCTTAATTATTGCACGTTCCTATGAAAATTACAGCCGTTCAAAAATTACATCAGTACTTACTTTCACACCTTTCAATATTATTGCAAAACACGTTGAAATTTACATTGTTTTTCGAGATACGAAGTGTGCAAGGGTTTCACTTACATTTCTATTGTTATTGTGTTACCGTTAAATTGCAGTACTTTGAAATAAAAAAAAATTTACAATGACCTACAATGATCTACAATGACCTACAATGACCTACAATGATCTACAATGACCTCCAATGGCCTACAATGAGCTACAATGACCTACAATGATCTTCAATGACCTACAATGATCTACAATGACCTACAAAGAGCTACAATGACATACAGTGATCTACAATGACCTACAATCCCGGGAGGGAGGGGGGGGGGGGTACTTAATGGGGACGTGCGGCCAGCCAGGGTATGTTTTTCGGGATTTTTGTCTTAAACCGGGTATCGAATTTATAATTTTTTGTCTTAATCTGGGTATCGATTTATCAATTTTTGTCTTAAACTGGATATCTTTTCTCGGACTATATTACTAGTGTTATGATAGCCCTTTACTAAACAGGGGCGGATCTAGCATTTTTTGAAAGTGGGGGCCGAACAAGAATACTAATCAGCGCGCGTTAGCGGGCTAGGGGGGTCTGGGGGCATGCCCCCCCCCAGAAAAATTTGAAGATTTGGGTACTCTTACATGCAATCTGGTGCAATCTGGAAAGTAAAATATCAGGATTCCATATTGAATAAAATTATAAGTTGTGGTTATAACGATGCATGGTTTGTGACTCTTCGCTCCAAAGTCACAACAGCCTTGGAAGAAACGAATGAAGTGTCTTTATACCACAAGTGCGCAGGATGGTGATCTTTACGTCTGCTTTCTTAGCCATTTTCTGAATCTTTTCATGCACTGAATGCGCAAACACTGTTTTTGCATCCTTGCGCCTTGCGTATATCTGCCAGCTGATCTTTCACCACGTTAATATGCCTGTATGCCTCAATAACATCCAATGTCGAACCCTGTAACGAACGGCTAAGCCCTACCCTGAATCCAAAAAGATGCTTGGCAGTGTAAAAGCCAGCAATGAACACAGGGTTCTTGATTTGATGGAACAGCTCATAAGCACGTACGTGTCACAATGTTATTCTCATTGTACCTAACCAAAATATATATAATTATATATATATAGACATTAAGATTTTACGTTGTTACAGTCTCTGTAAAATAGGTTGACTGTAGACAAGTAATTCTCATCCAGTCTTCTTCGTCATTTCAAAAGGATAACGTAAACGCCGGTAACGTTGAAAGCTTATTCGCACAACTTTGGTCATACTATTAGCAAAAAGTCATGCTTTAGCTAAAAAAATCAAAAGCTCCAACAGACTGCTTACAAAATTATAAAATTATTGTATATTTTGACAAAAAATAAATCTCCGACGAACTGAAAGGGGGGGCCGCGGCCCCCTCGGCCCCCCCCCCCCCCCCCTAAATCCGCCCCTGCTAAACCCTAAAAAAGGCGTTCAGTGCTTAATGTAAACTACGTTACTCGTTACTCTGTTGATCGAGCTGTAAATACTTTTGTGATTGCCAATGGATTAAATAAGAAAGAGTTTCGATATCTATTATTGTCTTACACAGGGTATGGTTTCGGGTTAAATGTCTTAAACAGGTTAGGAAAATCAGGGATAATCTCTACATTTTTTCCTGCTCTAATTAAGATTTTATCGTTGCCAAGCGAGGCCTTGATATTTGTACATTTTCATTTTAGCTTTAAAACAAAGGAAAACCAAGCAAGGGTCTTTTCGCAGTTGTTTCTGCCTTCAAGGCCACGTGCGTAATTGCTGTCGTCATTTGGGCTGTCATGCAATGGACTAAAAGCGTTGCGTGACAACGCACAATGGATTTTTTCCCGGTCACCAAATTCTTCACCCTGATCCTCTTTTGTCTTTCTCTTTGATTGTAAGTCATTTAAGTAGGCCATTGCAGCTATGTAGGTCATTCCTTGTTTTAGTAACTATGGCTCCTTCACGGGAACAAAAACTGACCTGCTCCCAACTACGACCAGCATTGCTGAGATCATGGGTTCAAATTCCGCTGGAGCCGGCTTGACTATTCCGGAGGTGGGGGTAGGGGGTGAAGCGTACTATAGCTGATGAAAGAACCCAAACCTTCACAAATGCTAACCTTAGGCCTAAACATTATCTAAAGGATAGTGTTTAGGCTTAAGGTTAACATTTTTGTGAAGGTTATGGAGAGAGACTTCATAACGTGAATCATTTTCCCTTGGCCTCAAGGAGACTTTATGGACTTATTATCTTGTAACAGTTGACAGTTCTAAATATAATCTCAGACAAGATAAATACCAGTTCAAAATTAGATATGCAAGAACTAATATTTTAAAATTTCCTTATTTCTTTAGAGTAACGAAATCATGGAACTCTTTGCCTCTACATTTTAAAAAAAGTGAATCTTTAAAATAATTCAAGGATCTGTTAAACTCCTATCTACACCAGAAGGATATTTCTATCCTCTTAATTTACCTTTCTTACTAGTTTAATAATTAATTTTATTTCTAGTTTATTATTGTACATAATTCCCACTTTTCTATATATTTAAGATTTCATTAGATGTTTAATTCTTACTTATTGTAACTTGAGGTATAAACCCTTCCATGAGGGAAGTATTTCCAGCAAAGGGTTCTCCTGTCAATACTTGTAGTATTTTGTATCGCCAAACTATTAAAGGCAACTCCAGGCAAGATCAAGGGACTCCTCACCAAGAACAAGGGATTGGTCTAGTTCTTATTTCTTACTTCATCAAACTCTGTCTGCATTCCTGAGCAAATAAATAGCATGGGGTTTCAAAAGTAAACAGTCAAAAGCCATAAATAATACTACAAGTCACATTTTGAGGGGAGAGAAAACAGAAATTATTTCATACAGTATTGACATTGCACAATTGTCTTTACTAGACATCAGCTGTGAAAGTTTGCAGAAAGTACGTCTTGTACGTTTTTCCCTGGATATTTTGATCCAAGATGACCAAACAGTTAAACAGGCCAATTTAAGCCTCAAATAAGTGCAGAGAAATAACAGAGGAATACATACTGTTAATTGATTGAAAATCTATTCAATGGTGTAGCCAAGGATTCATGCTTTTCATTCACATGATCAGAGAAAAATGTTGTGTAAATGAATCAAAGACAAATTTCCATAAATATATACAATTTAATTTCCTGCCCTTGATTAGTTCAAGATGACAAAATACCTGTGGTGACATCAAGATTAACCAGAAAAACATGGGTAATTTGAGACGTCACTTTATACAGAGTCCTACATGGACCTGATTAGTTAGCAGGTTACTATTTTGTACCAAGGGACAAAAGTGTGGAGCTCCTAACCCCATTCTGTCACCCAATCTAATAATTTAAATAAGAACTTTCAAACACTCACTTAAAGTTTACCTTATTCTTTCATAAAATAACTAAAACTCTCGAGCACATGAGAGGCCTGACCCAGTATGGAAATGCAACCATTCCTGGGCTGGGTCAAGCCGCCCTCATGGTAATGAATATGTGAAATGTGATCAACACTATCTGTACGTCCTCTTAGTTTCATAATATTGCTCCCTAAGTTTTTTAAATTTCTTTTTTTAAACAGTGTTGTATTTCCTTTGTTAAACTTTCCATCATCATCATCTTCTTCTTCTTCTTCTCCATAGTATTTTTTTGATCCGTTTCATTGTAATATGTATTTAAGGCAAATGGATAAATAAATAAATAAATAAATTATATATATATATATGTAAATGATTTGGTTGAAAAGTTAAAACAAGACTAGATATTGCATCTCGACAACGCTGTTTCGTGAGTTGCCTCACTCATCAGGAGTTTAATACTAAATGTATATACAACAATCGTCACTTTAAATATCCTTGAAATCTACATAAAGGCTCCCTAAGGACTGCTCAATTACTACGCTGTAGTGATTTTTTCCTATGTCTACAACATGAAACAAGTTCATTTCTTTTGTTTAGTGTGCAGCGGTGTGGTTTGCGGATTATAATAAACTTCTCAAGTAAGCACAAGTTGCAACGTTTGCTTGCACTGTTATACGGTTTGGCGCGTGCTATAATTTGCCATGTAATTACGTGGTTAAATTAATATTATTGTCCTTCAATGACCAGACGTATTTACTGAGCTCCGTTGAGTTTCTGGATGCTGTATTTCTGAAAAACAGCGTTGTCGAGATGCAATATCTAGTCTTGTTTTAACTTTTCAACCAAATAATTAATTTCTGCTCTATCTAACGATATCGAGCACTCTATGCAGACAAGTCGATTTCCTGTCTACTTATATATATATATATATATATGTAATAAGGAAATAACTTCTTGAGGCACATATGTTTCTAATCGGTTTAATACTTCAAACGTTTCGCCGTTTAGAGCTTCGTCAGTGAATGAAGATTATAAGTACAAGATTGGTTTATGTAAAAAACTTAGTACAATAGCTCATTAATTTGATGATGTTAATCTAGATTTAGAGCTCGTCCATTGCAACCATTCATGACGTTCTCATGCTTGCGGATTTCTAGCGCTCCAATGATTTTACGCGTGCGGATCTTGTACTTATAATCTTCATTCACTGACGAAGCTCTAAACGGCGAAACGTTTGAAGTATTAAACCGATTAGAAACATATATGCCTCAAGAAGTTATTTCCTTATTACATTATCTATCAAGGCATGGCTACACCTTTCTTCTTCTCATATATATATATATATATATAACAATTTGTGAGTTAAGTTACATGTAGATTCTCAGTAGGGTGTTTGAGGGTGATAATAACTTCTCTTTGAGAGATCTGTCATTAAATTATATCATTAGCCAGATCATTAAGACTAACCAAACATGTAACCAAGCACATCCCAAGATTGGTAATCCACAAAAATTACGAGTCAAGAGCGAGTGGTGTACGAGAGAAATTTATTCTTTTATGGCCTTTTTCAATAGACTACTTTCACGTATTAAAATTCAGCTTAAAACATTCTTAACATGATTTCGAGAGTCTGGTGATGTCTTTTGTCAAAGACTGATTTTAATATATCAAAATAATTATTCGTCTATTGCTCAGATAGAAGACAAAATCAATGCACAAATATCAACTTGTTGCTAAGTACCCCAACTATTGGTTTTTTTTTACACTTATCCTCTCTGTCTGGATGTTTACAACAGGCTGATCATAATAATTTGTGGATGACCCATTTTGTAAGGACATCCAATGTTTTCAAAAGGATAAAATGATCTACAAACTAACTTCAGGATGTAGATTTTGGTTCACACTGCATACAGGTTGAAAATCAAACATGGTTTATCCTACGATTAAAACCAACCCAGATGAAGACAAACGCACAAGTGTCAAAAGGTTGGATCTTGAATCTTTACATTGTAAGCTGAAATAGACCATTTTACAGTTGTAACTAAGTTACCTGGTCTAAAGAATGGAAACGAGGCTGTCGGTGACCCTGCTTTGATACAAACCTTTGTGTTTTTCTAATGATGAGGTAGACTAATAATATTATCACAATTACAACAACACAATTTACATGATAAAAGCAGTGAGGTCTGTATCAATACAAGGTCACCGGCAGCTTCACAACCATTCATAGGCTAGGTCGCTGAGCAAACAACCGCAAAGTGGCCTATTCATTATTCTTAACAAAGTTGCGTCAAACATTAACTATGTCAAGCCAGTTATGTGAAGGTCTACACCATGTCGAGTGTTAGAAAACATAGGGTTTGAATCTTCACTTCGAAAATAAAATCGCATTCAATATTCTTCTAGCCAGAGCAGCACCAAACCATGTATGACTTCAGCAGAAAAAACAGAGATGAAATAAGATACCTATCAGTCAGAATTGGTGGGGGAATTGATTTGATAAGACCTTAAGTTTGCATTAGGAATTAAAATTAAAGCCAATGAGTAAAAAAAAAATCCAGGGAAACTAGCTTGATTCAATTCAAACTAGCTTGATACTGAAGGTTAAGTAGGCCACTTCATACTGTTTAACACAACCTGATGTGTTTGCCCATACTCTTACTCAATACTTTGTTTCGCTAGAGAAGACTCTCACTGACTGTCTTGAATAATCCACCATTTACTCTTACTGGGTATGTCTTTACTTTACTCCTTTTCACTTGCAATGGCAAAGTGCATGCAGATGAGTGAATTTTGAAGCCATGCAATCTTGGGATGTATTTCTCAGTACTTTTTCCAGGTCTATATTCAGGAAACACCATGAAAAACATGTGAGGAAAACTCCTGCCGAATGCCGATCCATCTATATGGCTGTGTTTGAGAAGCCGCGGAAAATATACCTCACAACACTGTGGACAATAAATCTTAACAGTTTCCTCTCCAGGTCTATCTGACAAGCCAATAGGAAGAACATTGGCATTGCTGCATAACACGCGAGGACAGTGTCCAAAATCACCCTGTAAATACTTGTGAAGCATCTTTTTGCATCCTCGATCAGTCAAGATAAACCTTGCATGAATGAGGCTGTATAATTTCTCAGTTTTTTTGTTCAAAGACTTATCAGTCACCTTTTGAACAAACCCATTAGAAGGTGCACTGCACATGTTTTCAATCCTTGCTCTATCATTTTGATCTAAAATTAAGTTCAACGCTTCCTCAAATTGTACTATCATTTCTTCAAGACCCAGGAGATTGGAGAAATCCTTGATGAAGTCCTTGTCGACTTCGCAGAAGAAATCGTTTCCAAGTTCGGTGCAAAATCGATGAATCCAGTCATCCATATCTGTTCAAAAATTTTCTCTTTATGTGGATCGTAAGGTTTTTAAACTTTTCTTCGCACTGCCCCGGCTTTAGAATAGAGTACAATAGTTCTGAAATGCGTTGACAGAAGGATTACAACTAACCACGTCACTGAAAGAACAACTTTGGCATAGTCCGTTTTAAACGGAAAATGTATTCACTAAAATTATGTTTTCCATTGTCAAGAGAAGTTAACGCCCCGTGGGTGGGTTCAGTGCAGTCAAAAGATGCCAAATATCCAACTTATGAATAACGATAAATACTTAAACAAATACTTAATTACATTTTACCCACGATTATTCCTTTAAACTCTGCGTGGAGACATGATGAAAAGCGATAGAAACTTTGCATGATGGCAGCCATCTTTCACACCTGTCCTTTTTTTGAAGTCACCGCTGACCAGCAAGTTGTGGCGACTCAAACCAAGGTTCCATACAACTATTAAAACAATTTTAGGAATGAAGCTCTTCTTTCTTGGACTCTTTTTCATATAAAGCGTTCTAGCTCGAAGAGGTATTTTTCAAGCAAAAGGAAAATATCACGAAAATTGAGAGAACATGTGTGCTCCCGTGCGTAAATCCATGAGAATTCAAGTACATCACTTAAAAATCCTCAAGACTACTATGGTAAAGTACTCCAATTTAGGACCATGCATGTTGACCGGTGTCATTAAATAAACAGTGCCACAGGATATTGCTGCTTGGTAGTTTCACATTGAGTAATTGCATTTCAAAGAAATCCGATGTCAACCAAATTTTATTTCGCACTGCCTCACAGAGAAAAATGGCTCGATTCGGTGACCTGTCAGCTATATTTCCCTACAAAAATAAGTCACATGCAATGATCATTGTTTGGTATTTTCAAATCTAAAATATCCTGCTTCCATAAAACTTACAAATCTAAATATATCATCAATGACGCAATCAAATAACCTCCTAACGAGTAGTCACCAATCAGGATCTTACATCACTAGAGAGAATTTCCGGTGGGATGGATAAATCATAGAATTCTTGCGGCAGTTCCGCCTTTATTTTCTGGTTAAAGCTACTCAGAAAAATCTGATATTTCTTTTATTGAGAATACAAAGTTCCTACGAATTTAAAGAGCCCAAAGTACCCTCTATTCGTGTATTGTGTGTGTATGTGTGTTTTGTAATAATTTTTTTTCTATGTCGCCGCTGTGTTAAAATATCATTTAATACGAAAACGTTTGCCCATTTAGTTCTTAGACGTCCTTTCAGTAGTATTAGGAATCATCTTCAGCAACTTCATTTTATTTATTCTTCGCTCTTTTTTTCTCAAGTATTGATGTGAAAAATATTTTTGTTGTTGTTGTTAATTGTTGAACTATCCCACACGATCGATGGGATCAACTCCATCAAAATAAGCATCATTTTGACTAGTTGCGTATTCTTTCTCAGGGTTCTGTTCTGTCAAGAGCCACGTAACGCTGCCTTAGTATGTAAACTCTGACTTTTGGGGGTGGAAATTTAAAATGTCTCAACTTCATGATGATGTTGATGTGTAAATAAACTCAACACAGCACTTTTCTGTGGTGTTTTCAAATTTTAGCTACCTTTCGTAGCTCAAATTTTGTGACACTGAAAGTCACACCGAAAGCTATTGAAAAAGGCGATGCTTTTTCCACAATGGGCGACCTCTGAATCGATGAGTGATGACTTTGCTGTGGTGCCGTTTATCAGTTATTGTGCAAAGTGTTTCAGCTTTTGAGCCTATGGATGAAATCTTAATTAAGGACTGATCGACCATTCAATTGCGCAGGACGGAGGTAAGGTGCTGTTTATTTCTTACCATCGAGTATGTAACCATTCATATCATAAAAGGTACCAAGAAGTGACTTTACTTTGGTGTTGAATATTATGCTCTGGAAGACGGTTCGCAACGAGTCTGTCAGGGATCGTTTCTCGAAGGCAGTGGTAGACCTTTGAGCCTGTTTCTAACCACTGCTTACTTTTGTTCGAAAAAGAATTTATCATGGGATTTATGATACTGAGAATCCCATGGATTATATTAAGTCTCTGGCTTTTTCACTTGCAGACACACTTACTCATTTACGTTTCCGGTATCAATAGCTTTCTGGTTGACCACCTACACAATCAAAGAGGATTTAAATTACTTCCGATAAAACAAACCTGGATTTCAATCAAATTAGCCTCTGAACAAACGAAGCAAGGTCGGGATTAACCTGACGGCAAAGGGTTTGGCTTTTCTTCTAAGCCGATGTTTCTTGAGACAACTGTGGACATGCAAAGGATATACATGCAAGTTCATCGCGGAATGCGGTGCAGTACAAGTTTTGGCCAAATAATTGTAATGATATTGGATTAGTAGTCCTCGAAATCTTTCCCACACCCGAAGTACCATGATTAGAGGTCGCAGCCCTTGCCAGAAATGGTGTTAACGCCGCTAGACAATGTAATCGTCCGCAGTGAATCACAGCGTGCACTTTACATCCCCCGTTTCGCCGGAGGTCGCGTTACGTTTCCCCAACTAAAAGGACACTTGTAAAATAATCCTAAATCGTAGCATTTGAAGTGAATAATTACGTATGCCTTTAGATGAGGCAGAAGAAGTGACAAACTCGAAAGGCAATTATATTTATTGAGCTTCGTATGAGTTTTAATGAATGAGTCTTTGATTTTATTGTGGAACCGGTGGTTGGCGATCGACTTATCAACTGACCTCTAAAAATGCACGTTTAGCTTCGAATCGTTAAGAAGAATCGTGAACTGAATATTGCGCTCGCGTACGCAGATCGGCTGGGGTGACCGGACTGAGAAGCTCCGTTGATCGGCATGGTTCCAATTTTGGGCAAATTTGCAGGGTATTTTTTCTTGAGTAGTATGTACTGTAGTTACTAGTCATGGTCGTTCGTCAGAACCAGTTTTACAAATGAAAACATAAAGATACAGGTAAAAATAAGTTATTGGTTCTGGTGATTACCTGCATTAATCTTATCTGTAAACTAAAGAAGAGATGGAAAAGGTAAGGAAAAGTGTTAATTTCGATGAACTTAGACTTCAAATTGCCCGACCGAAGAACCCAAAATAACAACTCAATCTAAAAAAAGAAATTTGGTAAACTGATCCTTGTCTCCTGTTACCCTCGAAGTTTTGATCTGATGTAGGCTATGCTATTTTAAGATAGACAGGATCTAATCTGCTTTTTACACAGATAAGAGGCCCTGAGGACTCATCCCTCCCTCTCTCTTTAATTTCTCTCTCTGACATTTGCGTCCATGCACGTTGACCTTGAAAATCAAGCTGATAATCAAGTAGCCTGCTCGCAGGCTAATAACAAAGTGAACGTTCAAAGGTTTTTCTCCGTTTTTTTTGTCGAGGGCAAAAGGTTTTTTTTTCCTGAAAGTTCTAATCTTAGCTTCTCATCAGCTTAGGATTACATTCATAAAAGACCATAAAAGCTCCCCTATAAGTGTTGCTTCAATATTTAACCACCTTTATCTTTCCTTTTTCGAAGTAAAAAAGTAAAGAAATGGAGAATTTTACCCATGTGAAATACCACTCCTGCCATTCATAGGAAATCAAAGGAAACAGCAACAGCAACAGCGTGCGGTTTTCTTTAAGGTTAAACATGATAACTGGCGAGGCGTGACCTTCTGCCATACCTTACCACATTTTATTCGTTTTAAATGTGACCCAAGGGTGGAATATCTGTCCTAACTCGCAAGCGAGTGTCATGGTGATTCATCAGTGTCAATTAAAACGGCTTGAAAATCCTTGATATGAAAAATAAGATCATAACTCAAATTCGAAATTCTGTGTTGTTGTTGCAGCATTCCGTTACTGAGCTCGGCCAGAAAGCTTTGTCAGCGAGAATGAAGAAGCGCTTCCTTTATACTAATCGTTTCGAATCAGTCTTGATTAGTGTGCTTCAGTCGGTTTTTAGCATCAAGCGAATGGGTGGAACGCGGTTTAGTATGAACTAAGAGACCCTGAGACCTACTATTCCCAGCATACCTTTTGAAAAGAAGTTTCCGCTGGCGATGCACGTTCTGATTAATAATCCTCCACCGTACGTGGTTAATCTGCGTGGGATAGTACTAATTTCATTCTTTTACGATTGTCTCTCGATTCGCAGGGAATCAGGAATCCTGATCAACAAAATAAACAAATTAAACTGAAATACTAAATTTTGCCCTCGCAAGAAACAGAATACGTCACCACGGGCTGGAATAAGGCAGTCAGTTGATTTCATTTTGAAGTTCAACCTGACTGGATCACCTGATTCTATTGCTTAAGTGCAGTTGGTGCGGGCTTTTAAAACCTGGATCAGGCAGGTTCATGGCTTTCACCACCGGGCTACCCATCTCGTCCTTCTTTCTATTCTTTAAATCTCGAAAAATTCAAAGAACACCAAATTGCTTTTAAAAATGGCCGATCGCGTGATCCATAGTGTTTATTCGAAATTAAATAAAATAAAATTTCAGTTTAAATTGAAAGGTTTGCTCAGCATTAAGTATCCACAAGCGGATTGCAAGATATTTTTGAACATGGAGGCCGCGGCATCGGATATGCAATAAATAATTGATCAAGTGAAAAAATGTTTGAATGATTCCCCTAATCCGCAAAGCCTTTAAACTGGTCAAAACGGGAAAAAAACCCTGCCCAATTTCAACTGACAAAGTGCTGTTATTTTGGAATGCGTACAAAATTAAGAAACAACACCGCTTTTGTTCATAAATGTACTTGCCAATAATGCTAGTTAAAATTGGTTATTCTATTCGAGGGATTTCTGTTCACTCTTAAAAATTGCTTGAGCTAGCTGTGATCCTATCATTCTGCGGCATATCATGAAATGATTTCAGGAGGGCTATGAAGATATCATCCTACTGTATATTCTACGGTGACTGCCTCGCCGGACAGCGCTTGTTAATCTTGACTCGAAGTATTTTTTTCACACTGCTCAATTTCTGCTGAGGCTGTAATTCAATGTTTGCTTTTTTTCTTTTTTATGCAAGGATGAAATAGTTGGAACTGCTTGTACCGCAGCTCCTTGAGCCAACTTTTTCACGTATTTGAAATAGTTCTATCATTACTGATGAACGGCAGAACAAGAAAACCAGTTATGTATTTAAATTCGATTATATCTATGGTGGAACTTTCATCCTCAGTCATAATTCAATTTCGCTAAAGAATGCGCTTGTCAAAATAGCACGCCAAAGCTCTCCACTGCCTTATAGCTGCCGCTAAACTTTTAGACATTAAGCACTCTTTAATCTGCCTGTTGTCTCTAAAATAAATTCGCAATAATTATTGTTTGCGTACGAATTGTTTTGCAATGGTATTTAGAACGTCTTCCTTTATTAATTAACCTTTTTTCTGACCTGTACATTTTTTCCTTCGTCTTCAAGGACAAACCGCGGATCGTGTGATACGATTACAACCGCAAGACCGGTAGATTATTTCCGAAACTATAATGATCATAATATTCCACTGAAAGCTATTAGACAGTTCTCGCGTCCTGCTGCCATCATCTCATATTTTCCGGGACCATACACCCACGTCTGATTCAGAGGCATGTGGACGAGCCTTCAAAAGAAGCAGCCCGGAAAGCTCAACGCTGTGCCTAATTCTGTTTCTTGGGATTGTCGGTTGAAACCCTTGGACCCATAGAACTGAAAACATTGCCGACGATAAAAAAAAAAAAAGATGCGTTTAAAACTGTTTCCTCATTATTCACTGAGTGTTCTCTGAACTCATAAGTTTTTGGCCGTTTTAAGGTGCATAACTGTAATGCCATTTTTTTAACTGAAAAAATTCCTTCAATAACCCTTCAGTTTTGAGGGTGAAACTTACAGATTTTAATCTGTCTAACGCCAGACGATTTTACTTCAGTCCACGGGGCCTCTTCAGCGTTGAATGGGTTAACACATCATGTAGGTCCACTCAAGAATTATGTCTCCTTAATCCGCAATGGAAGAGCGCTGAGGTCGGTATTGTCCCGTAAAGGGTGGGATATTAGACGCTATGCCTTTGATTATTTATATTGTATATTCTGGCCAAGTGGAATTCTACTATTTATGAATTTTTGGATGTGTTGTAACTTGAAGAAGAAACAAACAATCATTTAGCGAAGACGCGCGGCAAAACAGCACGAGTCTTCGTTAATTGACTAAGAGGTGTTTTAGCTCAGCTGGAGTAACTATGTTCAGGATTGCAAACAATTTATAGCTTCACATAGCGGAGATAATGGAATGGACCAGCGAACAATGAACGCGCGCTGTTTACCACATGAGAGCCATTCAGACGAAACAACAGGGTGCCTATTAAAAGTCCTTTGCTGCTTGCTGCTTTCATACTACACGTTCCATCCTAAAATGAGTTTCTCATTTGTGACACATGAGATTCTGTGTAATGGTTCCAATGCACTTAAATGAAGATATGAGATATATTTTAGTTTCTGTTGTCTTAAACCAGTTAGATTATGCATTTGCCTGTCCGCAGTGAGCGTGTTGCAAGAGGTTAATGGCTCCTATCATGGCAAAGTTCATTAAATGTCCTTTTAGACCGAAAATATTACAAACACTTTTAGCTTGTCCACCAGCCTCCCAATACTTGAAGCAAATGTGAACTCCAGACTGGTTTTGTTGTAACTAAACTAATATTGCTCTCCTCCTTATTACCAAAAGCTGCGGTTTGTCGAATTGCATAGTTTGTACGCATCTACGCCACTCAAGCGTGAGATGGCTTATTAGGACTCGTTTTGTCAATCTCGCCTTGTAGGTTAGCACCTCAATTAAACAGCTAACTGTCAGTTTGCCTGCGTGCTGTCATGCCTAATGACATGGCTTTTGTATTACGTGATGGACCGCCCCACAAGATTAACAGTGCGCCAATTACCATCCGAAATAAACCAATCATGAGCTAAGCCACTAACCCGAGAGGAGACCGCAAAGCGAAGAGTTAAAGCTGACAAGATTTAAAGATTGTCTGTTAGTAAGCTATGAAGGCCAGATGACCCAACACGGCTGTAATAAAGTGAGCAAGCCTGAAAGAATTGTAGAGTTACTGATATCACTGGTTAGGATGAAGGCATGGCGTCGACTCACTCGAACCTCTTATGGGTTTTGTTGCTTATTGTAAGAAGACTATTGTGTAGTGATCACGTTAGACCATAGTTATCTGACCACTAAATCCTAATGTGCTTTGTACCTACAGCTCTCGGAGTCAACACTGAAAGGACAGAATGTTTTCCCGGACCGTTCAGTTACTTCAAAGCGCTGCTCCGATTATGCGGTAACAGATTTTCAAGATCTATTTTTTGTGTGCGTTAGTTCAGTCCATGTATGTTGCTCCTATATATGTATATATATATAAACTCAGGAATATGGTGCTTTCGAAATAATTCTCTTGTGCATACTCCATTTATATTTCTATTTTCAGCTCCAAGAGAACTTGAACTCATTTCTGTGGCTAGTTAGAAGGAATCCGCCGGCTTACTTCTTTGGCACGATCCATGTACCATACACACGAGTTTGGGACTACATCCCCACAAATAGCAAGACAGCGTTTAGGACGAGTCAATACGTATACTTTGAGCTAGATTTGACTCAGAAACCCACCATAACTGCCCTTTGGAAATGTCAAATGCTTCCTAACGGTGGACTTCTTAAGGATGTGATACCTCGCTCATTATATCGACGTGTCCGTCGACATTTGCGTTATATCAAGAGAAAAATACCTGTATGGTTGAAGGACAGTGACGACAATTTTCGACAAGGCATGGGGCCGTACGCGAATAAGATATTTCAGCTTTTGACCAAAGACTGGAAACAGAAAAGGCCAATATGGGTCATGCTCCTTGTTAATTCTTTGACAGAAAGCGACATCAAAAGTCGAGGTATCCCCGTTCTTGATCAGTACCTCGCGTTAGAAGCATCCAGAAACCAGCAAGTTACCGGAGCTGTAGAAGAAGTTGTTGAACAATGTCGGCCGCTTAATTCCCTAAACGACTCACAGGTAAGATTTTGTATAGTGAAAATTACATAATCCTTCAAATCTTCTCAAAGTCAAATGTTTTTCAAGCGAAATCCAGCTTACTGCTGCCAAAAATGGATTAATTGAAACTGACAACATTAAATATTTAAGTTATAATTGCACGCGACAATACATTTGAACTTGTAATGTTTTGTTGGCTAGGACGCGGACCTCGGGAAAAATGGAGCTCTTGGCGGTAAATACTTTTTGACCGCGCTAGTGGAGCGTGATTTTAGCCGAAAGCCTTTTTCACGCAGTTTCTTAATATTTGATTTGCGTGAGACGAGTAGGAAAATAATTTCATTAACAACCAGGCGATAATAACTCCGAAACCAGGCTCTGTTTTCAGCGTAGTTTCATTAGCAAATTTGTCTCGTTTCTTAGCAAGTCGAAGTAAAGCTGTTAAATAATTTCTGGAGGCGCAAAATTTGTGTTTATATTGTACTACTGTTTACACAGTTAGTCGCTGTCACAAAGTGTGGTCGTATATCGTTAGTCATGTTTTGTTAATAGATCTTTTCATTGCGGCTTTAACGTGAATTCCTGTGCTTTACTGTCAGTGTTTTGATAGCAGGAGAAAAGAACGTTTATCCTCCAGATGATGTTTTATCGATTGTGTAAACCGATCGCTTTCCAATAAAATGCTCTCGAGCTAATTTTAAACTCTCTCAAATCGCCACAACGCTCGCAGATTGCTTGCGACCACGATCCAAGCGCACTTTTATGTTCTCAAATCAACGAAAGAATTTTTACGTTACTTATCAAGGTTATTAATTTATAGCCCTATTAGTTTTAACCTAAACCTATGGCCTGAAAAATAAGCGAGAATAAAAAAAAAACTACCATTGATATCACTCATCAAGCAATGAGATTGCTCGAAATATTCTTGACGTCTCGACGTCATCAGTTACAGAAGTTGCAAGTGTCGGCTTTCCTTTCGGTGAGCCTCTGTTAATCTCCGACTGCAGTATCCATTACAATTCTTATGTGGAGCTTTTATCAGGTTTGATATGGAAACAACAAACACTTTGTATGTCATTAAATTTTCATTAATATCACGCCTTGTATGTCCAACGATTTCACTGGGACCATGTTTCCCAGGTCTTTATTTCTAGGAGTTAAAAGTACTGAAAATTATGAACGAATGAAGTTTCGGGCTGCGAAGGATGAAATCAATGGGCGGCACATCAGTCCTTATGTCAACAAACTATTTCGTAGACAATAGTGTTAATTAAATCAAGAACGTGTCGTTTCTCGAGCTGTACGAAGCGAATATAAATCTGTGGGAATTAGAGGTAGATGTTACGTCCAATCTTACCGCAATATGAGACCGGTCAAACCGATGGCTACCCTGATTTAAGCGCTTTTTCTTAAATTGTAAAAGATTTGTTAAATTGATTTGCAAACACTTAAGTATGCAAACATTTTTTTCGGGTGTCACAATTCCCTTTGAATCTCAAGAACGGAGAGGATTTTAAGTCGTCAAACTTCAAAGTCATTTTTCTTTTTGTTACCTTGAAAACACGTTAAAAGATCAGATTTCCAAAACAACCGGTTGGCAGTTTCACAAATGGCTTTTCGGGCCCGAAAAGTTATCGGGACTTTCGAGAAATGGGCCCCTGGACAAACAGTGTCTTTATTCACCAAAGAGCGGTGCAAAGTACTTTAGGCTTACTTTGTAGCGCAGTGACATCAAAGTACTTACCATCGATTCACACAGTACACTCACGTTTTGTATTTACTAAGTATGTTGTTTTTTCCATTAGCCTTAAGTTCCCTGATAAAGGGCGGTGTTTTTTGATGTCCCAAATTAAAGGCGTAAATCGTGCGTGAAGGTTTTACCGGCTTTATACAACTGTTGTACGCAGAGTGTGCAGGAGATTCTTCGTATATTATTTTAACACAACCGCAGCTCTTAATATCTTGACATCTGTCATTGGTGGACTGGCTTTGTTTTTGTACAACAATTCTTTCAACGTTTCATTGGCACGTATGCAAATAGTCTACACCTGACTCCTACACATTCGTCAGTTATAAACAGCGCGCGAAGTCTTGCTGCCTCTATTCTCTTCTAACATGTTCAACATATATGCTTAATTTGGAGCGTTTTTTCACAATCCACTTGACGAAAAACCATCGTTTTTTTTCTTTGAAGTTAGTCAAATTTTACAAATGACGAGGTCAACGTAAGGCCGGATGCAGATACCTCATTACAACATATTTTTTAAAAATCAACCACCCTTTTTGCCCCAAGGAAAGAGGCATGCGTAGTGAAAAACGTCATGATCATAATTTTAATTCTGGAATATATGCCAAAATGAGCCCAGATCACTAGGATTAAATGTTTGGTAGAGTTTTTAAATGGTGAAAGTCAAGTTAGGAATTTTCAGGCATATTTCAATACTGTAACATTCGCTAGTTCGCGCAGCCAATCTCGGGGCTTTGGAAAAGATAACTTTCCCCCTAAACCATGATAACATATTTATCGATATCGGATCTATACAACTGGACTTGAAAGATAAACCATGATTTTTTCAACGAGATATCACACAAATTGAAAATTCCAGCAAGAAAGACGTGATTTTGTGAAGTAAAATCGGCATAATTGATGACTATGATTTCCTAACTTTTTCCGGCAAAAAGCTATCATCAATTGATAGTTTCCGTAAGTGCACGCGTTAAGTGCATCACAAAACGCCTAATTTCCAAGATTTTGACGTTGTTGTGATCCCTTGGACGCCCACGTATTTATTTGTATTTTGTTTCTGCCCATCGCAAAGGACTGTGCCACGGTTTTCTTGGGAATAATACAAGAGATACTGAACTGCAGTACGTGCTTACATAGACACTTACGTATTTCCTCTGAATCCATCCGCATTAACTCGTGTTTAGTATTGTTATGAACTCTGCTGACCAATTTCTGTATTTACGAACCCACTGCGAGATTTGGATAGATTGGTTATGAAAAGCTGCAACTGAGGAACTGATTTGATTTGAATTCGATGTGAATCGGGTCGAATTCCCTTATATTACAAACTTCCGAATAGGTTGTATTTACAGAAGGACCTGATACAGCGTCGAGCAGTTCTGATGATTGCTGTACTTTATTTCTGTATAATGAAGAAAGAAATGGATGCATTCGGGTACATTCGGGTTTTTGAAACCCGTTTAACCTGTATTAAAGTGAAGTGAATAAACCATTTTTATAACTTCCGTAATTCCGTCAGCTTTTTCTCCTCCGGTACTCTGTTAGTTCTCTTTTTACGAGTGAAACAGACCTGTAAGCCCGATTTTACGCCGTAGTTACTAAAACATGGAACGACCTAAAGCCACCTAAAACCACCTCAAAAAAATTCTACAACCATCTACAACCCCTTACAACCACCTCAAAAATATCTACAACAACTCACAAACAATGGAATACCATCTCAAACAAGCCATAGATGTCTAAAATAAGGTCAGCGAGACGACAATATGTGTTTACCATTTAGCCAAAATCCCGGATCATGGGATTCACAAAAGTCAGTACCAGAATATGTATGTTTTGTATGTCTATCTACTCTTCACACTATTTATGAAATAAGCACTTGTATGCACATCATATTTAAAAACCGCTTTTTAATCAATTTTTCAAAAAGAAGATTACGTAAAAGTTAGACGAAATCAATTTATCTGAATATGAATATATAAGAATGATCAATCAAAATATTGTACGAGCTGTACGTACCTTTGGGATCTTCCTTAAAGACGAACGCCATCGGTGCGTGCATTCATACAGCATACAATTATTTATTTCCCGGAATTCGGGAAATTATTGAGGATCGTTCCGTTTCCAGGCCCTTTATCACGATTTTAGCACGGTTTACAGGATGGAATGCAGGATAAAGCGCCATTCTCATCCGGTTGGTTTTTCAACAAATTAGGAAAATCGCTTACTTTATGCCACGATCATTCTCATGATCCGGAATTTTCGGCTAAATGGTGAACACATATTGTCGTCTCGCTTATTTTAGACATCTATGACTTGTTTGAGATGGTATTCGATTCTTTGTGAGTTGATGTAGATATTTTTGAGCCGGTTGTTGATATTTTTGAGGTGGTTGTAGATGGTTTTAGGTCGTTCCAGATTTTAGTGACTACGGATTTTACTTACGTCATATATATATTTTTAAAACGAAAGAGTGCACAAGGAGCCGGAATTGTCTAATCATTTCCTTTCCAATGTGTGTGCCCCGAAAGAACGGTTTTTGGCTGATTTTTATGCCCCCCTACAGGAAAAACCCAGAAAAAGATTAGAGCGCTTTAGGTAATTTCTAAAAATGCACAGAAGTTTGTCATCTTCATTCTAAATAAATTTTGCTCATTAATGGAATTAATGTGACAGTCTTGACGACTCAGATTTTTGCCTTCCTTTTGACCAGAATATCGTAATTCAAAGCTATATCTTGCAAAGCGATTGAATTGTATCGGCGAAAAACTCGCAAAAGAAGCCGAAGTGGGTGAAAATGCCAAGAGGATTTGAGGGATCAGAACTCTTCCTCACGTCACCTATTTATATCACATATTCATGCATTGAGATAATGTAAATGTGTGCTTATAATCACAGTTCGGAAAAAGCAAGCAACTAAGAAAGGTTGAAGTTGTAACATTTATTGGAAGTCTCAATGGTTTGCAAGAAAAATCAAAGCCGATACATATTCGTCTATAACGTAAGGTTTTAATTAATGGTGGTCATCATCAGGTGATCGTGGACTTTCAACAAAGCAAGTAAACACTTCAATCGTTGGACTCCGTTGAGCTCTTGTTCATCTGAATCTCTGGCAACCGCAGACAAAAGAAAGGAAATCCCAGCTGAACTAAAACAGCAAGGGGCGAAATTCCGTAAATAAGAGGTTTTTATTCCCTTGTTTAAAAGATACTTTTAAGTGCACTCGTTAATTAACTTCCCAGATGTTTTAAGCAAGCGCTCTTGGCGAGAGTCAGTTGTGTACGAGATCTCTTTTTCTTCTCGAAGAGAAATGACGAAAGCAGTGAATGGGAATTAATAATATTAAGCACTTGCTGAAATTCCTGTACGTTTTTTTTTCTTGTGCGTCTTGGTTGTTGCGGTTCATTTTGTGTGTTGACGTTAAAAATCTCACACTAGACTTCCGGATGGAATGGATGAAGATAGTTTTTACATTTACTGTTTGATTCTGTTTGCAAAATAACCTCTTGATGTCACGTTTTGAGCTCCAAGAGCTGAATAAGTGCGGTTTTCTGATTTACAAAGTAATGAACATATATTGTAGTCGAGGTTTTTATTTCCTTGCTGGAGTTCAGTTCGCTTCAGTAAACTTGATTATTAGCTCTTCACAGTACACCCTTCGCCCTCCACACAAACCACAACGGATGTTGTGTTTTGTTCAGAGTTACAGCGTCAACGGAAGTATCCCGTTGTAGTAAGACGCGTAATTACGGATGACCTGAATTCTTCACAGCACGGAAAATGCCAAGTGCTTGAATGTTGAATAAACTCCGAGAAAGTAGTTGAATGATCTCATAAGGAAATGTCATTGAAAACTGTCGCGTAATACACAATAGAGACGGCTTAGTTCTCATCGGTTGGGTACACCAAGATTAAAAACACCTTTATAAGAGACTTAATATAACATACGTTTTGAATGGGAATGCTTCAAAACACGGACACATATAGCAGGCATCTATCATTAGCCATCTTTAAGGTGTGATTTCAGTTATATATACACTTTCAATACCCTCAATTAATTAACATCTATCACCGAAGAAAGCAGAAGATCGTCATTGACACAAATTTGATTGGTATTAGTTTTTTTGTGCAAGCCAAGTTTTTGTGTAATAACATACCTAAGTAAACGTTAAGAAGAAAAACATGTTTTGATTGCAATGGAAGTATTAAAAGCTAATCTAGTCATAAAAATTCAGTTCCGCGAGTTGGACAATTTGAACAACAGAGTTGGCTTAAAGGAAACATATGGTTACTTTATTGCTAGAGGGAGGGATAGAAAGTTCCGGACAGTCACTAAAGACGTGATCCTTGCGTCGGGCGGAACTAAAAAAAGAACCTTTAAGCAGCTCTTTCCTGCTTAAAAGAGAGCCATATTTTTAATTGAGTGTACCGAATCTATATTGAAAATAACGCCAAAAGCCAAAGGCCCTTGTGGGGGCTCAGGAGATTTTTTGCCCCATAAGAATATGACATGAGGAGGCATCACGGAAGTCCGCGCTCGCATAGAATGGAGAACTGGGTAAGAAATAGGGCGGCTTAACAGTCACGTCCAAGTGATTGCCGAAAAGGATCAACTCATGCTCATAAGGAATCATAGTGTTCTCTCCGCCCGCCGCTCAATGTTTTGTATTCACCGAGTTGTAGGGTTAGCGGGAGGCTGAAGCGAAACACAGCCATTGAATGGAGAGATCCAGCATTGCGTTGACGTGAAATAGCAAACGACAATCACAGGCTACAACTTGCATTTTATCAAAAAGTCAAAGAGGTTTTTTTGATTTAATCCCTCCTCTTGCCTGCTGTTAATTACAGTAAAGCAACTTCTCAAAACAGAGACAATTCACAACGGCAAGAGGTAGCCATGGCCAGCTTTTGCTGTTTATCGTTTGCCCTGTCAAGTAAACGCGAAGCTACATCTCTCTATTGTTTTGGCGTATACACGCTATAGTCGCAAGCGAGTATGTCCTCTTTTTTTGGTTTATATAGCCTGGTTTTCACTAGCGAGCGACGCAAGCACAAAGCGCAAGCACAAGTTTGTGTCAGACACGGAGATCGAGGAAGTCGATCCGCTCACTTTATTTCAGAAGTTCTCGGCGAAAAAGCCTGGTTTTCAGTTAGCGACCCACCACAAGTGAAAGCAAAAGTAGCTTATGCGATGAAGCCCCATTAGGGGGAGGGGGGGGGAGGTCTTAGTATCCCGTATCCCATTTAATATCCCCTATGGCCCGTTAATTCCTGTGGTTTGTATCCCGAAAATGCCAGTTACGTCTGATGACGTCATTATGCCCCTGAGGCGGAGGAGGAGTAGGAGAGTTTTTCTCGAACACGTTCTCTGGAGAGGCCGATATCGGTAGTTATTTTTCACATTGCTCGTTTTCCTTTGTTCTTCGAGGCTGATTATATGGAATAAACCCCGCTAATTAACAACTGTCTGAAAAGCTGGGGGCGGCTTTGATTGTAACAGGGGAGTTTAATAACCCCCTAAGGGATTATTAAAGTTGATAATCCCCTAGGTGAATATTACAGTAATATTCCCCTCGCACACACCCACATGCCTTCCATTTCACGCACTGACAAACAAAACAACGACTTTACTTTGTCATCCACGACTATGATATCCCTCTTCGACGCTTTCTTCTTGTTTGCTTTAGTCTCTTTTTCAACACTGCCGATTGAGACTTCTTGATGCTCGTCTGAGTGGTCAAAGCTGAACAACCCTTCTGTCGCCTCCTTAACATTAAACTGAGCGTTTTCGTGGTCCACTTGCCGATTGCTCGAAGATACAAATTTCTCTAACTCATTGCCCCGATTTGACGAGCCATTAAAGATACTTTGTGTGAGGAAAAGTTCTTCCTCAGAGTCACTCGTTTCTGCCATCCTTGCAGTACAGTGTGAAAAAATGAAGTAGTTGTAAAGCTGTCAGTATTTTTTGACAATGTCCAAATCCCAGGGCTATTTTCCCAATCTTAAATGTATTGTAAAGCTTCTTTAGTATGCATATGGTTGTTTTGGTCGGTAAACCAAAAGCAAAAAAATAAGGTCTATAGCGATACTCACCGTTACGTCATCTATTGTTATTAATGTCCCAACCAGAGATCTATTGGTTATTGAGACAAAGGGTTCTTTTGTTTTACGGTGAGCAAATTTGAATAACAAAACAAATTGCTCATCAATGTTTTTAATTTCTCCCCCAAATATCTCGTATCCCGATAACCCCTACTAAGGCCTCAACCTCGACATAAGCATCAAAATCAACCAACGGCCTCCGCCATTTTGTTCAAATACTCAGATTCGGGTAATCTGGAACGAGTGCTTTAATTGGCCAGACGAAATAGGAAAAGTTTGGATCCCTGTGTTTGCGTCAACCCCGTTTTCGCGGTCTTATGCTTGCGCTTGTGCGTCGGGATACAAACCACAGGAATTAACGGGCTATACGGGATATTAAGGCCAAAAAGTAATGGGATACGGGACACTAAGACCCTCCCCTCCCCCTAATGGGGCCTTGGGGTTCGTTTTCACTGCATAAACTACTTTTGCTTGCACTTGTGGTGGGTCGTGAAGTGAAAACCAGGCTTATTCGCCAAGAACTTTTAAAATAAAGTGAGCGGATCGACTTCCTCGATCTCGGTGTCTGACAAACTTTAAGCAGTATTTGCAAGACAGAAAAAGCAGCAGGCATTGACAAAGTTAAATAAGGAACTGAAAGCTAACACTGGAAGTTAACATTGAGTAATCTCCGGACTCATAAATCTGACATTGATGACGCGTAAGTTTTGGATTATTTTAGACACATTTTGAATACAGCACTCGCAATTTTAACAATTACTTATTTCGTTTAATCTGGAAGATCACTCTGTATGGTTTTGGATAGATCTTGTCTTGAAAGTAGGGAAGAAACTTGGAACGACTTCGTATAAGGAAGAGGCACATGAAAATACATGATATTTACATGCAAATAAATGGCCGGGTGTATTAGAGGTTAGCTAGCATTTGTACGGAAAGGATGCAGGAAGTAGAGATGACAATATGGGCAATTTTCAGAGAGAAGACTGAGAGAAGGTTTACAAGTAGTGCTTCGAATGTCTGGCCTTGAATTATAGATTTTAAAGGGCAGCTGCACTATTGATAGCCATTCCTAGCACACATTTCACATTCTTGAAAACCGAACTTGCAAGCAATTTTCGTTGCAAGGTTTCATTTCTTCAAAAATAACTGTAACGTGCAAAAAGATTGAAAAAGATAACAATCACTTTGAGATTTGACGGTCCCGAGACTGGCCTTTCCCAAGACGTAAAACAAAAATGACCACTTGGTTTTCCAAGCCTGCTCAAGGTTCCAGCGAAGGGAAACTATTTAAATAAATCACGCATGACTTGAATGAATGTTTCCTGCAAAGAAGAAAAAACATACACGTTTCATTTTGGCGACAATTTTTTGCCCGCGGTCCCTATAATCTTAACGCTTGGAGCAGGCAATTGCTATTCTATTGCTCCGTTTTGATTGAAAATGCATCTTTTTTAGTCATCCCCTATATGGAAAAATACGACGGCTGTTATGTTTTTTTTGTAGGTGATATTTGCTTTAAACCAAACCTTAAACTTCCAAGAAAAGTTGCGGGATGGTAAAGCGACATTGGCGTACACAACAGATGATCTGATTGATCATTACAACTGTGGAGATCTCAATACTGTGCTTAGCTTCTCCACTCAAACAGCGCGTTTATCAAGTGTGAACTCAAACTCATCTTCATTAGAGCTCGAAATACAAAGGACTCGTGAGATAGATGCGTATTTTAGAACAGAGCTCATCGTCAAACGAAACGAGCGAATGGCAAAAAGAGTCATTGAACTATTGAACAATCACCCTGAGCGAAATTTCTTCTTTGCGTTTGGAGCAGGTAAGTACGTAACCTTTTTCAACACGTAAAAGCATCTGTAAATGTAGACTAGTTTGAACTAAGACCGAAAACTTTTTGATTGAAAGGGTGGGAAGTTGAATATCTCACTGTCTTAAGTGTGGAATGCCAATTTTTACATGACAAGAACATTCAGTTTATCAAGGTACGCAATTCAGTGGGCGCCAGCGTTCGACATAACTTGCCCGCTGATGACGGAAACGATTTTTCCGCAGAAAAATAGCACTAACATTCAAGAAGGTGGAATTTTTCTCGGTGAACTATTTCGCCTCTACTGGTTGCTTGTACGTGATTCGACGCACACTAGAGAAAGAACGCAGGCGTTTCTATATGGCTAGTTCACCCACCAGCTGCTGCTTCATGCACTAGGAAACTTTTTAATGTCAGGAACAGGAGCCCATCGAATGCTTCAAATAAAGCCTCCAACTAAACTTATTCCTTGAGCCAACCCTTTCCCGAGTATATTTACAGTGTCATATTTCCACGGCGAAACGCGAAAAAGAAATTCTAGCGCGATGCGTGTTTGTTGGCGGGTTTTATGACGTAAATCAATAGCTCTGTCACAGGCTTGTTTTGATTGGGTCTTAACCTCGAAACCCCTGCTAGAGGCATTCTACTAATAACTCTACTCGGGAAGGGTTGACTTCGAGAACCACTATGAAAGCTAGAGGCTGCTAAAAGTAATACAAATACATTTCGTATTAATGGTAATAGCACTGAGTGGAGTCCAATTCGGTCTGTAATCATACGAGTGATAATGCAGGAGTCCGATTTGTTTGTCACGAATGTGATTACCGACCGAATTGGACGAAACGAAGTACTCTTACCGATTAATCATAAAAATTACAATTTCCGAGAAAAAAAGAAGAGCCAAGTTATGAAAGAAAGGGAAAATTTGCATTAAAGACTACCAAGGGAGGCGTAAATTGTTTAATGTCTCTCTGAATGAAAGGAAGAAAGAAAGAAAGAAAGAGAGAAAACCCCAATTTAGGAGTCTGTACACTGTTTCTATGGTGATTGAAACAAAGGTTGTGATTGGTTGATTTAAACTGCAACTTTGAATGTGATTGGCTGATTTAAACTGCAACTTTAAATGTGATTGGCTTATTGAACTTTCCGATAACAACTTGGCAAGTGAATTAGTGGAAAATAGGAGTTTTTTTTAAACCAATCACAATCGAGGAAATTGTAATTTTTATGATTAACAGCGAAATTGACAACAACAATAACTTCATCATCATCCGTTTATCAATATCTCAAACTTATATAGCCCCAGAAAAAATGTTATACTAATTGGGGAGGAGGAAAATCCAATCCAATACAATTAAATCAAATCAGATGTTGGTTTTTACCAACATCCTGAACACATCCCTTTTTCTGGTGTGTTACTTCGGATCCAAGTTTCTTCTAATTCCCACCCACAAATACAGCCTTGCGCCGTTTCTCCCGCACTCCTCCTAAACAACGTTGAAGACCATACCTTGCACGACAGTTTTGTAACCCAACGCTGTTCAGTGTCCCAAATGTTTTGGCCAGGGTTGTAGATGACCATGTCAGCTTTAATTGGCGTTGAGTCGGCACTTGACAACCATAACACGACAGTAAATCCATATCCTAAGGATTGTATTGATCATTACGCAGGACATTTTATTGGAAATCACAGTATAATAGATATTATGAGGCGCGAAGGATTTGCAGTGGATCACATACGACCCAATGACCAATTACCAGGGTAAGCATCTGTACTGTACCAAACATTGCAATCACGATGCAATAATAATTTTTCCCTTTTTTTTTCTCTTATTCACAATTAGACTGGCCGCGCACTAAGGCTAATGGCATGAAAGAACGCATAAAAGAGAATTTATCGGCCGTTTTTTCTCTTTTGAAACTGGTTTTGTCCATGTTACAAAGATTTTATTTAACCTAGATGAAAACAGAGAGCGACTTTGACCGACAACAATTTACTAGTTCAGTTATGCGCAAGGATAATAGCACGTTTGACTACAGAGAGAAAAGATTTGTTAGCTGGCACTTTTGTTACTGATGTTTAACTTGAGAGAGATTTGCGATATTAAATAAGGAATATTCAGATTGATCAAGTACAGACAATTGTTAACACTTGTATCTGTCCGGGCACTAATTGGGCAGAAATACTGCCGAACCCAATGGGTTACAGAAAAATGTAGTTTAATTTTATTGTTGTATTTATTTAGCGTTAAAGCAGGACCAAACATCGTTGCTCGTCCAAAGATAAGGAGAAATAAAAACAGACGCAGAAAATGTCGTCGGAGGCAACGGAGAAGATGCTGGGACAAAAGAAAAAAGGAACCGGATTTCAGTCGCGTTAAGTTGGTTCTTAAGATGACTAATACACCGACAGAAAAGAGGTTAGTATATCAGCGACCACTCAGTTTTTGTTACGAAGATGCATGAATGCTACCGAACGCACCTCGTAGAACCGAAGATTCGCCGCAGCCTTACTCGATTCCCTACGGAGACGCCACCAATGACATAGCGCTGTATTATTTATTGTTACCATGGTCTAGACACCTTTCAACATCCTCGGCTTAGTCCAGGAGCCGTTTTATTTATTTTCCTTTTATAGGGGAAGGGTTGGGTAGTAGGATTGGTGAGTCGGGGGTGGGTATGTGTCTTGGGCTAGCTTCCCAAACTCGCGGTAGCCTCGCAGCTCTTACAAGGTCTCACCTGATTGGAGACCACCCTAACCCTTAACAAAAGAACAAATAACAGAAACAATGGACCCTAGGCCTAAAACCTAACCCTTTTGTTTTAGGCTTAGGGTCCATTGTTTCTGTTATTTGTTCTTTTGTTAAGGGTTAGGGTGGTCTCCAATCAGGTGAGACCTTGTAAGAGCTGCGAGGTGACCCCAAACTCGGAGATGTCAGGTTGATTTTCTTAGTTCTCTACTCTAATGCGAAAAGTATATCACTGCAATATAATTATAATTTTATGAAGGTTTTTTTCTCAACTATCGATCGAGTCTTTTAGGCAACTTACGATGCAGGTTGTCTTTTTTTCAGTGATAACTCAAGCGCACACAAAGAAGAATATACAATCAAAAATGAATTGCCTGTCCTGCAGTCATCAGCAGCTGTAAAAATCGACAAAAGACAAGTTAAATGTGCTCTTACTCTTCTTTGTCTATTGCTGTGTTGTCTTGCGAGGAACATTATGTAAGACCACCCAAAAGGGCGTGCGGTGTTACACGTCATATATAAGAACAAGCGGAAAGGCCTAAGCTAGGATGTAAAAGTTCCTGTCCGTTTCCGCCTTCGTGCAATATAAAGAGGAATGATCTGCGTGGAAGAGCTGCCAACAGATGACACAAATTCGTAAATAAAATTTTGCATGTCGACAAAGGCTTGGGAAGCGTGTTAACTTATTACCCAAAGACAAAAGAATTATATTAAATATACAATCGCATCATGCATCATCCTATTTGAACTTTAAATATTACATATACATATATTATATAATATCGGTTTTGTTAACCGTCATGTTATTTACACTCAGGGAAAATACTGACTCAGTTATATAAATATATAGCGTTTTGATTCATGATAAGAAAACAAGCTGATGCACAACATTTGAGTCATACTGAGTCCTTCTTCTGTCTGATTTCTTTGCTCATCATTTTCGGGACCGACTCTTGTTGCACGCTGGAAAATTTAAATTGGTCCTGAAATAAATGTACATATTTTGAAGTGAGGGTTATAGATGCGAAGTGAAGCTATGAGTCTCTCCCCTCGGGGCTTTTCAGGACTAATTTACAATGTTTTACGGGGGACTTTAGCCAGACTGCTTATTACACAGTTTACAATTTATTTAGGAAGTGAAAGATGCCCCCGTCCAGATAAGGTTTTCACTCACGTGATCAACAGCCATGTTTTTCGACGAAAACAAAAGGAAGCATTTGCATAATAATAGAGTTAAATTCCCGGAGGATTTGGTCGGGGCACCAACATGGCTGCCTTTTCTTTGTTTAGGGCATCAACATGGCGGTCGTGACGTCATGTGAAAGCCGAGAATAGTGAGTGGGTTCTTTAACGTCCCATACTATTTAATTTCCAACAAGGGTTATGAGACGGTACCTCCGGTTTACAGTCCTTATCCGAGAAGACTTGAAAGTCTTACCATTTGCAGATGTAATTGCAAAGCTAGCACATTCTCCTCAGTTATTTTAAGACCCTGAGTGTTGGTCCTGCCGGAGTCGAACTCACGACTTCCCGCATGATGGCCCGATGCTCAACCAACTGAGCCACCGGTACGGTGCCTCGCACTTATCTGGACAATTATGCAACGTGCTTCATACCCCCTCTACTATGCCGGTGCGACGCGCATACCCCCTCTACTATGCCGGTGCGACGCTCTTCCAACTGAGCCATGAAGCTACTCATTTAGGAGCAGCGCTCATGTGTTCCCATGAAAGGACTGATGAATTAAATAAATGCATATCTCCGAAGTGCGGGTTATAAACTAAAGATAGAAGTCATCCTTACACTTCTGTGGACAATTTAATTAACCCTTTCACTCCTGTGGGGTTCCCCATTGACGAGTAAAATCGTCTGGCGTTAGACAGAGTAAAATCTATAAGTCTCAGTGGCCCTTACAGGAGTGAAAGGGTTAAATTAATTAAGCAATTGTCTCTTTTAGACACCTACAAAAACTGAGGCGGCTTTAACGCGATTCGAAACCATGGTGCAAGAGACAATTGCTTAAATTGTCCAGATAACTGCGTGGATGACTTCCATCTTTCTTAAATAGGTCATTTTACAGTTGTAGCTCAGCTGCCTGGCCTAAGAATGGAAGCGAGGC
>OX421457.1:20432262-20452262 GCA_949126865.1 Montipora capitata | reverse complement strand
CGATTAATTTAAATTTTTTAAACCGTTTAACAGCTTGTTTATAAGCCCAGCACTTTCTGTGATACGCTTTATAGTAGCTTTTTAGTTCGTCAACCTGATCTTCTGTCAGTCTGTCTGAAATATGATTCCAGTCAAATATTTTTTTTCGATTGTCAGTCATATATGTAGTTTAGATTGTTAATCGTTTCAATAGACAATACAATATACCTGAAATCTGACCACAAAATGGAGATCTTTTCAGCACTTTAGTTGTGTATTTTTCTGGAATAGCATATGTATAACCTCTACCTAATGAAAAATGATCGAAAAAGCGACCAAAAGCATCATGTAATATACTATGGCTATTCAAAATATCAATCCAACCAAATGCTGTTTCTAATAACCATGTTATGAATCCATTTCCTGAACCGATCAAACCAATTTCACCATTATTAATTTCAAGAATTTTATTTATGGATATGTCTCTTTCAAAATAAAAAAAGTGTAGGTATTGGTAAACAAGTGCTGATTTTAGTATTTTGTCATCAATGTTTGGATGCTTTTCTTTTGTATCTTTGAAACTATGTTTAATAAATCTCAATAAATTGTTGATATACATATGTATTACGTTATATATTTTAAAATAACCACATCACAAATCAAAATGATTTTGAATGAACCTAAACATATTTTTTAATTCATCATCAGACAGAGATTTTGCCCAAACAGCAAAAGCATATAAATCCATTTCACAGAAATTTATAGCAGTGCCATCAGTATGAACCTGACATCCAATAAATATTTCTTGAGCTGAACCTTTTAGAGTAGCAGAAATTGTTTCTGTTTTAATCGCACTGATTGATGTAACGCCTCTAAAGAGTTCCAGATTTGTCCCATTAACACGAATCGTCCAAACTTCAATATTACCAGAGAGATCCAGCAAAGAAGGAATGTTAAGTCTGCCATTTGACGTTGAACCAAAATCGATATAGACTGTACCATCTCCCCATGGTATATGCATACCGAATCTGACGGCTCCGCGTCCCCATTGAAACTGAGATTGATCAGTTATTGCTTTTGTATTGACAACCAGTATTACTGTACATGTGTTACCAGATTCACCTGCTATTTCAGAAACATCAAACGAATTTCTTTCCAAATAGTCATCACTACCATCAAAACGTACAAAAAACAGTTTTTTTGATGAATCCCTTAGAAAAAGAGGCTTTTTTGAATTGGTTGATTGTGAAAAATCGATATTATTGACAGGATCAATCCATGAACTAACTTTATCATTCGAATCGGCTGTAATTACTGAAAGAGCTGGAATCAAGGCAATGCTGATTTTGTCTAACACTGGTAGACCAGGTAGACTGTTTGAAATGATGAAAGTCGATCTGTCTAACTTCAAATCAAGTTGTTTTTTTATGACAACATGATTATCTTCCGTTCCTGCTTTTGCTATGATATTTTTGTCAGTTTCTGCATGTCCATCATCATTCATCAGAAGTCGGACTTCATAAGTGTATGGAGTGTGTTGTACTGTGTATTCGATTTTTTCACCGTTTTCATCGAGAAAAAATGTTCCATCTTCATTTTTCACGTATAATGCCATATACAAATATGCCACATAATTTTTTAATTGTATGGGTTGTAATAAATGATGTATGAAAGTTTTCTGGATCCACCACCATTGTGAAGAACTGAGATGCTTGAAACTCTATTGAATGTTGCTGTCAAGTTTATCTGAGCTATTTGCCCTGGTGATTTGTTGAAATTCACAAAAGTATATAAAATACCACCTGTAGCGTATCTTCCTATTTTCAATTTGTATGATCCTGGACGGTTTAATGGATCAATTATGCCAATCTTTCTCATGTTTATAAAAGGGAGATACAATACAACGTTGAACGGGTCTAAAAATGTCCATTCCGAATTAGAAATGGTTGTTTCTCCCTTAAAGTATGGAAAAGGAAAGCCGCTAACCAAAAATGATTTGCTTATTGCATCACCGTTTGCTGTTGGATTTGGTAAATTTGTTATTTTGTTGTTGTTCATGTCGATTGAAACATGCAGTTGGAATTGATTATTTGCGACTTCATACGCTTTTTCGTAATCATATATCGTAAAATCAAGATCGTTTTTAGCTTCATCTTTGATCCCATAAATCAGAACAAATATCGGCAGAAGAACAGGGCTTGAATTGTCGAAATTGCTCTTAAAATTTACATATAATCGTCTTTGTATCTGCTTGGAAGTACCGTCAGGGCTCAAATTCAAGATAGTTCTCAGATACTTGTATTCCGAATTTACTTTCACAGTCAAACCTGAGTCAATATTAATGTTTAATGCTTCAAAACTAAGTAAAGTTGAACCAAATTCATAATCGTAAAAGGGACTCTTTTGAAAATACGTTTCTAAACACACAGTATAATGATTACTGAAATCGTCTCGTATAAGTTTGAAAAGATTGAAATCAAATCGACCCTTGTATTCACTGCTTCCATCATTTGTTCTCTGAACCTTCATAGAAAACGCTTTTTTGTTTGTTTTATGAGGCATGTCATTGAAGTCGATCAAATTTACGTCTTGAATGCTAGCATCTTCAGTGAATTCTCCGTCGTCCATAGCATATTTTAACACATTTTTGCGGTTGGTATGTGTACTTATGTGACTTTCCGATATTTTCTGGTCTGTGTATTTGTTATTGTTGGTACTCGTGGTTGCAATAGCATCATTTACTTGCTTTAAAGTTATAGCATCTTGATTATGTGTTGCATCTTTTACATTTTTTATTTGTTGATTGTTCATATCCAGATTTCCAGTCATTTTAGAGGATCCGTCTAAACGAAGTGAATCTAAAAATAATCGATCAACGTAACCTTTTCCAGTGGCATCATTTATACCTGTCGGATCAGCAAGATTGACAATCTTTTTTTGTGACATATTTAAATTTCCAGTCATATCCTGTGAACCATCTCGTAGAACAACTTGATTAACATTTGGTTTGGCAAATAGTTCTGTATCGACATACCCTTTATTTACTACATCAGTCGATTGTGTACCATTACCTACTTTAGTTATTTTATTGTCACCAAAGTCAAAATCACCAGTCACGGAAACTGTCCCATCTCTTTTCAAATAAGGTGTTAAATCAACAGAACCACCTGCTTGTGATACCTTTTGGTCTACATAAGACTTGTTGACAAGTTCATTTGAATCGTCTGGATTTCTCAGACTTGTGATTTTATTATTGCCCATGCTGAAGTCTTTGTTTTTGTCCAACTTTTTATCAAGTTCATCATTAACATATTTACGGTTTACAGCAGATGTATCGTTCTCTACGTTTTTAATTTCGTAAATGCTATTGTTATCCATTTTGATATCACCGGTCATGTCACCGCCTGTTTTAGGAAGATATTTGAATAATTCGCTGTTTAATTGAGTCAAATTGACAGCATGTGATCCACTTGTAGCCTCTTTGACATTGACTATTTCATTGTTACCAAGATCAAGATTGTTTGTAAGAGCAATTGATCCGTCTTTTTTCAAACAATTGGCAAGTTCTGTTTTATCAGCTTTAAAATTCAAAGAGCTGTCAACGTAAAATTTATTAGAAGCATCTGAATGTAGTATTGGATCTTTCACTCCTAAGATTCTTTCATTTTTCATATTAATCGGATTTTGTGCTTCAATATCGCCGCTGTCAGTATTTAGATCGAAATAGAAGGCTTCAAATTGTATATGTGTGAGTGCATCTGTAGTTCCATGCCTTCCATTTCCCACATTTTCGATTCTGTTGTAGTTCATATCAAGTAAACCATTCATCTGATCAGTCCCATCTTTTTTTAAAGTTTTGGAAACCTCAACATCAACATAACTCTTCGTAGTTGCATCGTCATTTGTTTGTGGTGAAGCGACATTTCTCAATTTTTTATTCTGCATATCATAATCACCGTTATCTGTTAGTTTAAAACCAACACCAGGCAATCCTTTCACTATTTCAATAACTTTTTCATGTGAAAATGTGTCTTCAGGTAATTTACCATTTGAGTAACTCATATATAATTGAGTTATACAATTCATTTATATTTTTTCATCAAAATTCTTCTTTACTTGTTTCTTAGGTTTGTCAATGTATATAAAACTAAAAGGGTCTCTAGTTGCTTTCTCGTATAATTGTTTTGAGACATTGTTTTCACGACATATGAGACTTTTTTCATTAGTACTCGGAAAATCATAAATGGCAAAATGCGAGCAGTTTAATCTAATATCTTTTGGTGTCTTATAGTAGCTTTGACTCAAATATATAACACAGCAGTTTTTATGTCTCCCCTGTATAAAATAGTCAACTAATGGTTTTTGGTTTCTATCACATACAAAATCGTCGAATATTACAATTTTTTGATTGTCACTACCAAGATCATTTACAGGAATAATTTGATCATTGCTTGCTTCAATAATATCATAACCAGCCTCATCACTTATTGGTTCGAACTCATCCATGAGATTCTGATACTTTGACTGCTCTAAGTTTTTTGCATAAAGGTATATTTTATCAAAGTACAACAAATTGTATATCATATGCATCAGTGTATTGGTTTTACCAGAACCAGATGGTGCGCAAATGAGCATGCGGAAGCATCGATCAGGCATGAAATCATATTTTTGTTCGAAATTGGATGTGACTTTATCGTCTGTATCATAATTCGGTATTTTCATTTATATTATATGGGTATATTGTTTCAATAACATGGTGTATAACACGGTGTTCAACATAGTGTTCAACACGGTGTTAAACGCTATTTTTTATATATGATTTTCATTTTTATGTAACGTAACAATATAACAATAAATTAGTTTACTTAAGTGGAAAGAACTCGCAAAGAGTAAATCCGAATTAGGGGATAAGATCAATTATACCCATAATGCAATTAAAAAGCATGATATTGATCAGCAGACGAGTCAACAGGGATTTTCAAAAGTATTTAAACCAATTACAAGTAAATTGGATGATGTTATTGATAGTAATCAGGTTTTAAGGTTGCCAAGGAAAAAACGACCACTGAAGAAAGGAGAAGTTCCTGATTACGGCATTGATATAGAGGATGAAGTTCCAGATATGAATCTTGGTGATTTGTTTGAACAACCTGTTTTACCACAGCAAGAAAAACAAATGGTGCCAAAACCACCAACATATGAAGAATCTTTACAAGATATTCTGGAAGGAAAAAAGGAGATTTATGTTGATCCTAAGTACTTTCCTGAAGAACCAGAATTACCACCAGAATATGATGACGGCGATGATATCGATTATGGAATAGATGATAAAGATATGGATGAAGAGATATTAGGTGATCTTGGTCTTCAAAATTATGATTCTGTTGAAAAGGTAATGAATCAACAAGAAATGACTGAACGAAAAAACAAAAAATATCTCAATAAGATTATCAATGAGGCCAAATTTAGAAGAAATCAATTGAAAGCCTACAAAGGAAACGTTACAAAGCAATACAAAAGTGGGAATATAACGGAAGCTGATAGGCAAGAGGAAAACAAAAGAGTGGATCGCGCTATGAAAACTCTGAATGAATACATAAAACATTATGAAAATAAAATCCAAACAATGAAAGGTTCTGGTAGGAAAAAACAAAAAGGTGGTAATGTGATATTTTTCAACAAACCGAAAGAACTCATAAAAAAATTGGATTTGATCATTGGTGAGATATTGGCTGGTAATACCAGTATTCAGATGCGAAATATGGGTGTTTCTATATTGGACACATTATTAAAAATGTCGACGATCAATAGATCACAATATGGTAAATTATACAAAACATATTTCAAAATTTAATGTAACTTCATTATATAATGCAACGAGAGATAGTTTTATCATCTTATAGTGTAAAAAATCAAGGGAATAATAAACCAGAAGATTTCACAATAAATTTTACCAGACCCATAATTTTAGAAAATAATAAGCAATATGTCATTGGTCTTAATAGAGTCATCAACATGAGTTTCACATGGTTTAATGTTAATGCTGGGTACAAAAATCAATTAATTAAATACAGCTCAGATAATGGTTCAACTTTTAAAAACATTACACTTCCAGCCGGAGTATGGAATTATACAGATTTCAACACCTACATAGGAAATATAACAAAAACTGGTGATACGTATCCCATCACTCTTGAATTCGATGATACGACATTTAGGGTCACGGTTATATTAGCTAATAATTACCAACTTGATTTAAGAGCAAGTAATTTCAATGAACTAATCGGTTTTGACAAAAAGATATTGGCAAGTGGAACACATATTGGACCAAGAGTTCCAAATCTCAGTCAAGACACAGACATACTCAACATTCATTGTGATTTAATAAATAAATCGCTTGTAGACGGTGAAGAAACAGACATCATTTATTCATTCTCAACCAGTGTACTAACTCCAAGTTACTCCTTCACCCTCGAACCACGACGAGTTACATTTAATCCAATTAATAAAATTACAATTTCATCAATCAGAATGTGGGTAACAGATGGAAAAAGAAGATTACTGAATCTAAATGGAGCGGAGACAGCTTTTTCACTAATTTTAAAAAGCATAGAATAATATAACATAAAAGTATAAATGAAACCGTATGAATTCAAGAGGTTTTATCATCCAAAACTTGGTAGATTTGTTTTTCAACACAAAGGGTCTGGACTTATCGTTGATAATATTTTTAAACCGTTAAAGAGTGTGGCATCATCTATTTTCAAGAAATTTGCTAAGCCAATGGCAAAGAAGGCATTAGAATCAGGGGTTTCACATGCAGGTGATCGTCTGGGTAAGGCGGCGGCAGAAAAGTCGGGAGACCTAATAATGAAAAAATTGGCAAATTTGAGAAAAGGAGCTACAACACAAAGGGCAATTGTTCCATCCTCACCCATTAAACAGCAAGATGAAAGTACTGATATGATCCTCAATAGATTGATATCAGGATCTGGAAGAAGGCGCAGAGTCTTCAGATAAATAACATGATAGCAAAATTATATAATATAATAGTATAAATGGCTTTTAGAACAAGCGAAGTTTTACAAAGAAATGAGTTGGTGCGTTTCCAACTTGATGATGTAATTAGAGCCCCAGCCAATGGTCAACATCAGGAGAAAAATGGGTATACATTTACAATCAATGATCGATCCAGTTTCTACGATTGGTACAATGCTTATTTCGAGGTACAGTTCCAGGTACAAAAATTGGCTGATGGTGCAGCCTATGGTGGAGATCGTATAACAGTTATTAATGGATCTCATTCATTGATTTCTCATATGATGATTAAAAGCGCTGGTAAAATTGTGTACGATACTGATAATTTACACAAGGTTGTTTTTGTGAAGAATTTACTGGAATATTCTGATGATTACTCTAGAAGTGTAGCCAAGAATAGTCTTTGGTATTTAGATACAAATCATCTTATAGCTAATGCTAATCAGAATACAGGATTTGAGGCTAGACGACTTTTAACGACCGGGAATTCTGATGTCAATAGAATCATACCTCTTAATCGTTACAGTTTTTTTTGAAGAGTTGGAGGGTAAGATGCTGGTGCCAATGCAGCTTGAATTTACTTTAAAGCTACCGGATGATAACGAACTACTTCAAAAACAAGATGCAGTTGATGATGGACGGGTTGTCATTAACAGATTTCTACTATGGGTACCAAAATTGACACCAAAAGACAGTCTGTATGATAAGTTCATTGGTTCTTTTTTAAAACAGGATAAATGGACGTATCTCAGAGAAATGTATCAAATGTCAAGTCCGAGGAATGGTAGTGGATTCATCCAGATTTCTTCTAGTATTGACAATGTCAAAGCAATTTTTGTATACCTACAACGAGCTAAAACAAGGAATTCGGCGGCAAATCCATATGAATTTGATACATTTAATATAAATGCCGATCGTGGAAATGGTAGTTATTTGACAACATGTCGTCTAGAATATGGTAATGGTGTCTTTTATCCCGAAGCTGAATATGATTCTGAAAGTAAAGTAAGAATCTTCAACGATTTGATGTCTTATGCAATGAGAAGAAATGATTACAACACCGGAACGCAGTTGAATCTAGCTAATTACAATAGTTTATATCCACTGATTTATTTCGATTTATCATATCAGGCAGAGAAAGTAACAAGAGATCCCAAACAGTTGATTTTTAGGTATAAACTCAATGCTAATAGTGCTAACGACAGTCCTTTCAGTGTACATGCTATCGTTTTATATGAAGAAACAGTCGTAATTGACAAGATCGGAAATGAACTGGTTATAGTGTAAAGAAGTCGATAACACCAAAAGTTGATGACTCAATGACTCTGACTGGATATTTATTAATCATATATGTTTTGTAACTGAAATTATATAACATATATTATATGACTGAACTTTACGAAATCAAAGTCAGACTTTCAGACAATCAAAAAAAGAATCTGAGTAATGCTTACCATAAAAGGGAAACAATTGTTCTAAGACTAACAAACAATTCTCTTAATGGAAACGACACTCTTTATGTTCCAGCAATGATAAAGAAGAGATTGGAAAAAAATCGCAAATTGAATAAAGGTATGGACATTAAGCTTGCCAAGACCAATATCAGGAAACAAGTTGGTGGAAGTCTTTTGAGTACCGTATTGTCACTTGGAATGAGGGCTCTTCCAACTATTGGTAAAACCCTTGGGTTGAGTGCTCTTGGTGGTTTAGCAGAAGCCGGAGCTAAAAAATTGATTGGATCCGGTCAACAGACTGGTGGTTTCCTTATACCCCAAGATAAAATTAATAAGCTGATAGAATATAAACATCTTTTATCGACGAAACAAAAACAGGATATATTAAATGCCCTTCAATCGGGTTCAGGTGTTCGTATAAAACCGACCAAAACACAATCAGGTGGATTTTTAGGCACTCTGTTAGCTAGCATTGGAATTCCTTTGGCTTTGGATCTTGTGAAAAAGATGACTGGAAAAGGAGCACCGAGGATAGGTAGACCACCTTGGTTTAAAAATGGTACAGGAGCACCTAGAATGGGAATGCCCCCTCCATTTTATAGTTATCCACCATATGTGACTGGTAATGGTAAAAAAAAAAAAAAACCTCGACCAAAAATATCATAGGAGACATATTGTGAAACCAAAATTTCACAAAAACATACCTATGTCCAACCACGACCTAATGAAATGGTGCAAATATTTGAATATACCAATCAATGATGTACTGTCAAGAGATGAAAATGTTCCACATAACCATAAACAGGCGTTATTCATCTACAATCTAGAACCAGCTTATATGTCAGGATCTCACTGGGTAGCCACTTATGTTAAGGATAATGTAATCAATTATTTCGATTCGTTTGGTATGCCCCCATTTCAAGAGATTGTAAATCATGCCAAAAAGAAAAATTTAACTCTATTGCACCAAAACAATCAGATACAAAACATACAAACAAAAACTTGTGGGTATTTCTGTTTATACTTTCTAAATGAAATGAATAAGGGTAATTCGTATTATGATTTATTACAAGTGTTTGACATACATGACACAATGAAAAATGAGACATTTATCGAACATTATTTCAGAAATATCTAACTCATATATATATATGAAATCATATTGTGTTAAGCAGAAGAAGGTCACTGAATGTGTGCCTGGTAGTGAAAGATATGAACTGGCAAAAAATGGCAGAACTATGTTGAAATGCAAATGTGCAGAATGTGGTATTACAAAGACAAAGTTCGTAAAAAGGCAACAGGGAAACAGATTAGCCCGTTTGAAGGGACGGGCTTACTAGGTGATATTGCCAATACAGGAACAGAATTATTTTTAACTAAAGGAGTACCTTATCTTAGTAAAAAAGCAGTTGAAATGGGTAGATATTATGGTTCTGAATTAATGAGAGATCCAAAGTTGCAGAAAAAAGCAATCGATTATGGTTTGAGAAAAATGAATCCTCTACTTCATAAAGTCGGTTCTGAAGCTCTCGATCAATTGTCGACGAAGATAAGACCCAAGAAAAAATACACAACAAACAGAAAAGATCTTGATGGTGGTGCTCTTGATATTCACAAAGCTATTGGTAAATTACCAAAACCAAAAAGCGGATGGACACTACCCGGTCATAAATACACAGGACCTTATAATGATTTGGAAAATCAACTGAAGTATGACCCAAAAACTGGTCAAATATTGGAAATATATGATATGCCCACTGGAAGAACTGATGCAATAGCAATGCAACACGATGTTGATTATTCCGTCTGCAAGGATGATAGGAAATGTAAAAATAAAGCAGATAGAAAAATGGTTCAAGCTTTAGACAACGTACCGTACAATGAAAGACAATGGGGGCATTGGTTGGCAAGAAATGTTATCAATACGAAGCAGAAACTAGGTCTAGGAGTTTCAAAAAACGGAAAAAGCCGTCGGGTAAAGAAAACTGGCAAGAAAAATTAGCAGATGAATTACATGCATCCATAAGACGCAACTTTACTCGGCGGCGTGTAATCGTAAATCATATCGATGAAATATGGGCAAGTGATCTAGTTGAAATGCAACAGTTTAGTAAATGGAATAAGGGTTACCGATATCTTTTAATGGTTATTGATGTTTTCAGTAAATATGGTTGGATTGTCCCATTAAAGGATAAAAAAGGTGAATCTGTCACTGAAGCATTTAAAACAATATTCAAGGAAGGTAGAAGACCGCAGTATCTATGGGTTGATAAGGGTAAAGAGTTCTATAACAAACACTTGAAAGACTTGCTGGAGAAAAATGGGATACATATGTACTCCACTGAAAATGAGGAGAAATCCTCGGTGGTTGAAAGGTGGAATAGAACAATTAAATCCAAAATGTGGAAACAGTTCACTGTTCAAGGCAATACTCAGTATTTAGACATGCTACCAAAAATATTGAAACAGTATAATAATACAAAACATTCAAGCATAAAGATGACACCTGTTGAAGCTAGCAAAAAGAGCAATGAAGGAACGGTTTACTTTAATCTATATGGTGACACAGAAACATTGAAACAGAAACCTAAATTTAAGGTTGGTGACAAGGTTCGAATATCTAAGTATAAACGGAATGTGTTCGACAAGGGTTATACACCAAATTGGACTGAAGAAGTGTTTACAGTTGATAAAATCCAATACACTAATCCAATAACATACAAACTAAAAGATCTCAGAGGTGAAGATATTCAAGGAAGTTTTTATCAACCTGAATTATTAAAAGCAATACAGGATGTTTTTCGTATTGATAAAGTCATTCGGAGGGACTATAAGAAGAAACAAGCTCTGGTAAAATGGAAGGGATACAGTGATGATTTCAATACCTGGATACCATTAAAAGATGTTAAAAATATATGAATTGTTTCTGGCTATATTTAAACGCAACACATTTAAAATAATATATAGTTTGTATATAAGAATAAATGGAACTTCAAAAGACAAATTATAAAAATGATGAACTGAATGTTGAAATCAATTGTTATGTTGGCAAGAAAAATGAAATATGGTTTCGCGGAAAAGAAATAGCTTCAATACTGAACTATAAAAATACACAAAAAGCGATCAGAGATCATGTGCATGAAGACGACAAAAAATTGATGGACTTAAAAATCAAGCCAAAATCAGGGGTGAACGAAACGTTCCCCCCCTTAAAAAGCCCCGAAGATGGCATAATTAAGTGCTTTTACGCAAAATCTATATTCATCAATGAATCAGGATTTTATTCTCTCATTCTTTCTTCCAAACAACCTGTAGCGAGAGAATTCAAACATTGGGTAACCAACAAAGTTTTACCATCAATCAGAAAGAAAGGATATTACAACATGAAAAGCAAAAAATTAATGATTGAAAGTGAATATGACTTACATTGCAAAGTTGTGCAATTTATAAGAGACAAATATCCCGAAAAAGCTTTAATGATCGCTGGTCTTGGTGAAAACCAAAGGACTCAGAATATAAGATCGTTATCGTGGAGGAAAGGATATATGCCTGGACAATGCGATCTCATGCTGTTAAACCCAACAAGTAAACACAATTCTTTATGCATTGAATTTAAAAGCCCGACAGGTTCATACAATGTGTCTGAGAAACAACTTCATATGAAAAAGATGTATGAAACGAACAAATGTAAGTATCTTATGAGCAATTATTATGATGATGTTATATTTGAAGTCATTAAACATATGGAAGAAAGTAACAAATATATTGAACGCAGATGTAGAAAAAATACCTAAATAATAGTATATAAATGTCGAAAAAAACTGCTATGGAACATATCACTGAAGTATTGTTTTCACCCAAAGAATCATTTCCTCCCGATTATATAGTGAATGATGACATCACTGAACATGAAAATGAAAAGATCAGAAAAATGGCTAAAGAATTAGGACACAAATACAGGACAGATTTCAACGCAACACATTTAAAATAATATATAGTTGTATTATTATGGAGAATCAAGAAGCGAAAAAAGAGAGAGGTAGACCAAGATTCTACACCGATGAAGAGAGAAAACAACGAAAAACCGATTACATGCTTCACAAAGCTTGGTTTTGTGACATATGCAATAACGGTAAGAATTACACTCTAGCAGGCAAACATTGTCATCTTCAAACAAAGAAGCATTATCGCAATGCTTTGGTATACAATTTACAAAAAGAAACAGAATAAACCATTCATATGATCAATTTTCGATAGTTCAAATCATTCATTATCTGGATGTTTCGAATTTTGCGCCATTTTAAACGCACTTAATTGAAAAGGACTTAAAAGAATATCTATAGTAAGTATATATGAATAATAATATGTCACATAATAGTATGAACAAGAGCGATCTAAAAAAGCTCAGTAAATCAGAACTGATCAAATTGCTGTTAAAGAAAGATAAAAAACCAGTACCAACACCAAGGACTGTGAAACAAATCAGACCAATCCCAAAACCTCGTAAGAGTGTGAATCAAATGGTTCAAGATTATGAAAAAAACATAATTCTTCCACCAATGGAATTCAGGGATAAACCAGTTCCAGCACCAAGAACAAAAAAACCAGTGCCAGCACCTAGAACTAAGATTGAGCAAACAGCAAAAGCATTAAAAGGTTGCACAAAGTCTTTTGAGATAAATATCAAAAACAACAAAGACCCACTTATGCAACTGCAAAATACAAGAAAGGCTGTTGCTAACCATATTGAAAACATATTAATATCAATGAAAGGGCTCAAGTTTGTTGAAACACTGAGGGTGACATTTGAAAAGAAAACAGGTCATGAAGAAAGAGTCATTAAAACAGCTTATTTCAACAGTCAACCCCAAACAATAACAAATGACACACAAATTGAACTAGCTTTATCTTTATCAAAACAAGAAATCTTAAATAACATAGCTGTATGGATTTCAGAAGGATCTGGTTGGACTGTTCAATCTGTTGACAATCATTATCTTAATGTGGTAAAATACGAACCAATGAAAGGATCATCATACATTAAACTACCACATGAACTCAGAAGCAGTTCTCAAAGTTTAATAAACATAAAAAACAGTGACAATGAATGTTTTAGATGGTGTCATATTCGACATCTTAATCCTCAAGACAGAAATCCTCAAAGAATAAAAAAATCAGATAAAGCGTTCATTGAAAATTTAAATTATTCAGGAATTGAATTCCCAGTAACCACAAAGCAGTACAATAAAATAGAAAAACATAATGAGATCAACATCAATGTATTTGGTTATGAAGAAAAACAAAAATATCCCATTTATGTATCAAAAGAAAAGTATGAAGATTGTATGAATCTGCTTCTTATAACAGAAAATGAAAACAAGCACTATGTATTAATCAAAGATTTCAACAAGTTTATGTACAATCAAACAAAGCACAAAGAGAGGAAACATTTTTGCATGCATTGCCTTCAGTGTTTCAGTTCTGAAAGAGTATTGACTGATCATAAAGAAAACTGTATCCAAGTGAATGGCACACAAGCGATTAAAATGCCAACAAAAGATGATAAAATACTAAAATTCAATAATTTCCATAAACAACTACCAGTTCCATTTGTAATATATGCAGACTTCGAAGCCATAACTGAAAAAATACATGGATGTCGACCCAATAATGACAAATCATTTACTGAAGCTTATCAGAAGCATACAGACTGTGGTTATGGATACAAGGTTGTTTGTTGTTATGATGATAAATACACAAAACCAGTACAAATTTACAGAGGCGAAAAAGCCGTTCACAAATTTATGGAAGCCATGCTAGAGGAAGTTAAATATTGTAAGAAGGTCATGAAAAAATATTTCAATAAACCATTGAGAATGACTAAAGATGATGAAGAAAAATTCCAAAAAGCTGATAAATGCCATATATGTGAGAAAGAATACAATAAAACTGATGTAAGAGTAAGAGATCACTGCCATGTGACTGGTCAGTACAGAGGATCCGCTCATCAAGATTGTAACCTAAATTTCAGATTGACTGAGAAAATACCAGTTATATTTCACAATCTCCGTGGGTATGACAGTCATTTTATAATGCAAGAGATCGGTGAAATAGTCAAAGAGCATAAATATACAAATAAGAAAGGTGAAAAGTGTCAAATGAATATCAATGCCATACCAAACAACATGGAAAAGTATATGGCTTTCATGCTTGGTAATCATCTGACCTTTATTGATAGTTTTCAATTTATGAGCTCAAGTCTTGACAAACTAGTGAGCAACCTACCAAAAGAAGCATTAATATATACTTCTCAAAAATTCGAAGGTAAAGAGCTTGATTTGATGTCTCAAAAAGGAGTATATCCATACGACTTCATGGATAGCTTTGACAAATTCAATGAAAAGCTGTCATCAAAAGAAGAATTTTACAGTATCTTGAATGATGAACACATTACCGATGAGCAATATAAACATGCTCAGACTGTATGGGATACATTCTCTCTCAAAAACATGTATAAGTATCATGACTTATATCTCAAATCTGACATACTTCTGTTAGCTGATGTGTTTGAAAACTTTAGGAGAACATGCTTAGAATACTATAAACTTGATCCATGTCATTATTTCACGTCTCCAGGGCTTTCATGGGATGCTATGTTAAAGATGACTGATATTAAATTAGAGCTTATGACAGATATAGATATGTTTCAATTCATTGAAAAAGGAATGCGTGGTGGAATAAGCTACATAGCTAATAGATATGGAAAAGCAAACAATAAATACATGAAAACATATGATGAGAAGGCGTCATCAAAGTATATCATGTATCTTGATGCCAACAATCTGTATGGATGGGCAATGAGTCAATACCTACCAACAGGCAGATTCAGATGGATGACAGAAAAACAGATAGACAATATAGACTTAGCTAGGTACAGAGAAGACAGCACTAAAGGTTTGATACTAGAAGTAGACCTAACATATCCGGAAGAACTACATGATTTGCATAATGACTACCCACTAGCACCGGAAAAGGTTAAAGTAGGTGAAAACATGCTATCAGAATATTCCAAAAAAATCGCTAAGAAATACAATATCTCAACTGGTTTAGTTCATAAATTAATACCAACATTAAGCAACAAAGAAAAGTATGTTCTTCATTATAGGAACCTACAATTGTACACTGATCTCGGTTTGAAAATAACTAAAGTCCATCGAGTACTAGAGTTCAATCAGTCCGCATGGTTAAAGCAATATATCGATTTCAATACGCAGAAGAGAACAGATGCAAAGAATGCTTTTGAGAAAGATTTCTTCAAACTAATGAATAACAGCGTCTTTGGTAAAACAATGGAAAACATTAGAAAAAGAGTAGATGTTAGATTAGTGACTGATGAAAACAAACTATTAAAAATGGCTGCTAAACCAACATATGTTAGTAGCAAGATCTTTAATGAAAATCTAGTGGCAGTGCATAAAATCAAAGAAACACTAACCTTAAACAGGCCGGCATATGTGGGTATGTGTATCCTGGATCTAAGTAAGACGCTCATGTATGATTTTCATTATAACTACATCAAACAAAAGTACGGCAGTGAAGCCAAATTATTATTCACAGACACAGACAGCTTGACCTACGAAATTGAAGCTGATGATGTGTATCAAGACTTTTGGAATAATAAAGACAAATTCGACAACAGTGATTATCCACAAGATTCACAATATTTCAACACGACAAATAAAAAAGTAATCGGTAAATTCAAAAATGAAGCGGCAGGCATACCGATAACCGAATTCGTCGGATTAAGATCGAAAATGTATAGCTATATGAAAGTCAACCAAAAAGGAGGAAAGACCGCTAAAGGAATCAAAAAGAATATTATAAAAAATGACATCAAACATGAAAATTACAAAGAGGTTCTATTTAATAACAAGCAAATGTATCATACAATGAAAACAATCCGAAGCAACTTACATCAACTTGGAAGCTATGAGTTGAATAAAGTGTCATTGTCCTGCTTCGATGATAAGCGCTATATTCACAACAATGGTATGGCAAGTTATGCATACGGACATTATAAAATCAACACACCAAAACAATCTGAATGATAAAGTTTACTTATAAAGTTTACTCATAAAGTTTACTAAAATGTCACGCTATGGTGATTATGCAAATATTTGAACAAACTTCATGCATCAGAAAATTTATCAGATCTGTACTTTTATCAGAAAAAATAGCAGAAAATTACAAACGAGATACAATTCTGATTGGTTGAAATCACGGGGAAACCCCCTTTCTTTATTTCCGAGAATGTCATGCTTTGTGATTTTTCTAAGAAAGTCACGCATTTTAAATAACATATAGATTTTCAAAAATACGAGATCAAAAATACGAGACCAAAAATACGAAGCCATTATATGGAAAGTAGTATAGAGTTGGGTTGGTAAGAGAACATTTTTGCAAAAAATGTGCTCGTACCCCCAACTCCTATACTACTAATTATGCATTGCAATGCATAATGAGCAGCCACCTCTTTTTGGTCTCTGTGCTTTTGCCCTTTTTACTGTTCCTTGGGCGAACTTATTCCAACCACATGTACGTCGGCTCATCCCTAAAGTTTGGACACATAACTCGGCGAATTTTTACTGCATCAGAGTCACTATTTATGTCTACAGATGGAGTTTTTGGTTCTCGATCGGCGGTAACTTCGTATCTTGATATCGTATTCGACTGGGCCCTTAACAATAGCGCTGAATTCTTGTCTAATGATCCATTGTCTGCTTCATTTGGATGGGATTAAAATAAGAATGGAATGCTCCATGACGGTAGACTTAACAGTCCTATCACTTCATTCTTTTATGGAAGCTCGAATCAGGCAATGTGGAATCTTCATATTGTGGCCTCGCTTGACACTGAATGGGAAATCAGCCAGGAATTCCTGCTACCCTCGACACAATTAATTACAAAGTGTAAAAGAAGAGCAAAACTCAACGGGAAGATCAAAAGATCTAAACTAAGTCATCTTTACTATTCCAACTCGGTTGTCACAGATCGTCTCGTTCTTGCTGGTGACGTTGAAGCAAATCCAGGGACACCCAACGACCAATTTGTTGTAAAATGTATTATTATACCCCACTTAATGAAAATAAATGTTATTAAGGCATTTTCAGGTGTTTTTCAGTGTTGCTGGGAAAACATTATCTGTTCCTTTTTCCCAGCAAGACACACAAGAAATTTCCCAGCCAGCTAGATAAAATTGGTTGGTTTCCCAGCCAGGAATTCCGCGCGCTTTCAAATCCCTCGATCCAAAACGACCGAACAAAAGCAACACAACCGGGACAAAACAGGTTTTTTCCGCAAGCGCAATCACTCTGATCAGCCGTCGTACGTTTGTGACTATTCTCTGGGAGAGGGAAGGGGTTCTTTTTTTTTTTTTTGTTTTGTTTTTTTAGTCGTCCTCAGTCTTCAGAGTTTCTACAGCCAGCTCGGGTTGAAATGCTAGAAAAAGTCGGTAATTCCCAGGCAAAACCTCTATCAATAACAAAATTTCCCAGCCAGCTCATCGAAACACCTGTATTTTTGCCAGCCAGCAAGATTCCTCTGGGGAACAGATAATGTGAGGAACAGATTCGTTGGGTGCCCCTGGAAATCCCGGTCCTAATGATGCAAAAACTGGAAGAAAAAAGTCAGTGCAAAATATTGCAGTCAAGAAGAGTTGCTTAGCATGCAATAAAACTATACGGCTAAACCAAAAGGAATTGACATGCAATCTATGTTCTGGATCTTTTCATTACAAATGCGAAGCAGGAAAATTGAAGTTAGATGTTAACCTTTGGAATTGCACTCGATGTGGACTTCCGCCGCTATCTGATTCCTTTTTTGATTTGGATACAGAGCTAAATAGAAGTAGGAGAAGCAGCCAGTAAGACGATCTCGAAGACAACGATAGCGACTCTTTGGACTGGTACCAATCGAACATAAGTGGCTACTATAAGTTCAATATCAAGATCGGTTACTTAAACATTAACAGCGTGGTTAACAAAATCGATGAGGTCAAAGAGTTGCTAAATAGAAATATGTTTGATATTCTGTTTCTAGCCGAGACAAAGATTGACAGTACTGTCTCTTCGCACTTGGTTTCACACCCAGGATTTCGCACCATTCGCAAAGATCGTAAGAAGGGGGCTGGAGGTCTGCTTGCCTACATCAGGAATGACCTCTCGGCATATCGACGATTAAAACTTGAAAGTAGCAATATTGAATCCATTTGTTTGGATGTCAAGGGCTCCAATAACAGTCGCTTTATAGTGTGTGGTTGTTACAGAAGTCCAACTAAGTGCAAGGAATCTGACTTTCTCGCTTCCCTATCAACAGCTGCCGAAAATATGTATAACACCAGAAGGGAACTGCTTTTACTTGGAGACTTCAACATGGACATGTATTAGAATAGAGACGAAAGCCGTTTTCCTGATACAAGGCTGGTTGACTTTTGTAATCGATTCTGTCTCTCAAACCAAATCGATAATCCGACAAGAGTAACTAAAACATCTCAAAGTCTCATCGATGTCTTGTTAACTAGTCATGCGGAACGTTATGCTACAAGTGGCTCTTTACACCCTGGACTGAGTGATCACGACTTAATCTTTACAGTGCGAAAAAATAAGAATTCAAGGCCAAAGCCGCGCTTGATCGAGTTTAGGAGTATGAAGAATTTTAAATTGCCTGACTTTTTGGCTGACTTAAAAAGGGTCCCATGGTCTTCGGCCTACACATTCGACAATGCCGATGATGTATGGGCTCATTGGCGAGCATTTTTCAAAGATGTTCTTGACCAGCACGTGCCCCTAAAGAAAAAGTGGATTCGAGGCGACCAGTTACCATGGATATCACCTGATCTGCTGCGTGAAATTTCGCACCGAAATAAATTATTCAAGCACCACAAGCGGAATCCTACATCTACTTCTTGGGATGACTATAAGCGGCAACGTAACAAAGTTACGTCGCTAAAGCGCAATGCTGTGAAAAGGTTCTGCGGTGACACCTCCTTGAGTGCTAAACATCCGGGCGAATTTTGGAGGAAAATGAAGCCCCTTTTGCCAACTAGTTCAGGTAAAAACATACAAGGCGTCAAAATCGTCGAGGACAGTGGCGTTGTTTCCGACCCTGGTCGTGTGGCCGAAGTCTTTAGTGATTACTTTGCCAATATAATTCAGCTAGGGCATAGATCTGACACTGACTACACTGACCATCCGAGTATAAGGGCAATAAGCAATGTTCGTTTCTCAAGCGAGTTTAATTACTCCCCAGTCAGTACTTCATATATCTGTAACATTTTAGATCCCCTTAATCCGAGAAAGGCAGTTGGGGTAGACGGCATTTCACCACGAATCTTGCGTTTGGGATCCCAGTACTTGCCGAAAAGGTGGCTAATTTGATCAACTTCTGTATCGTGAATCGTTCATTGCCGTCTGAATGGAAGCAAGCGCGTCTTACTCCTGTCTTTAAACGGGGAGTTGACACAGACAAAGC
>OX421457.1:20417262-20419762 GCA_949126865.1 Montipora capitata | reverse complement strand
TTTACACTCGTTAGTTGTTGATCCTACATACTACAAACATCCTGCAAACTACAATTTTCGAGTGCAAGCGTTTAGTATCCTTTAAATCCTTCTTCCAAGCGGCATCACCGTTAGTAAGCCAATCTTCATTCAAATATATATATATATATAGTATAAGTTCTGCTTCACTTTATTTCTATTCTCGTTCTTTTTAAATAGTGACATTCTCTAACACTGTAAAATGCAAACGTCAAGCGTCTCTGCGCCAAAAAAAAAGCCATTTTCACGTTCAAAAGTTGGAGTAATATCCACGCTGTTACGTTTGCTTTTTGCTGCCTGTTTTCGTATCATACGTCCCTCAAAACGTACGAAATGACAACTATATTTTCAAAATTGCCCGAGGAAGCATGCCCCCGGACCCTCCTACAGGCTAGCGGCTCCAGCGCTCCTTTGGTCCGTCTCCTGCCTACGTACCTGGAAAGTAGCACTTCGTGCATCTATATTTCAAACTTTTCTGGGGTAGCATTTCCCCAGACCCTCGTAACGACTTGCCCCCCCCCCCCCCCCCTGCCCCCACCAGTCGAAAATTTCTTGCTACGGCCTTGTTTGCATATTGCTCGACAAACACAGTTGTTTCTGAAATTCATTGTCGTTTGGAACGATGACGGAAAGCTTCTGGGAAAGCAGTTCTGAGAAAGAATTGTTTCTTACGCAGTCAACATTTATTGTTAAGTCGGATGAATATGACGATAAGTACTTACAGTCAGTCGTTGCAATTTATTTGGTTTTGCGTAGTTGTGTGTAACCCGATGTGGTAATTGCTGTTCAGGAATTAGTGTGTCAACGAGTGAAGGGGATGGAAAATGCTCAGAGGATAATATCGTTATTAGTGAAGGTATATATTATTTAAACTTTATTCATTAAAGTATTAGAAGCGGATATGGACGCAAATGTTCTTGAATTTGGATAATTCTTATTCTAGTGAGACAGATAGTCATGTATTTGTCTAAATATTTTCAGCCCTAATTGTTTGTGTAACCAGGAGTATTGGTTGTTACTAGGGAGTTGAAGATGTCGTGCGCCAATCTCATCTGACGAATATCGGAGGTTTGAAGACAGCTGGGTTTCCAATGCTAGTCGAAGGAAGTGGAATTGGGCGCTAAATATCTTAGAGAATGGCGAAAGACGAGATATGAAGCTGTGTTAAAGGTTGAGTACATTGGCAAGCCTGTGCTAAAGCAATGCATCGACGAGATGTCTGACGAGGATCTGGATTTTTTCTTGGCTCATGACAATTTGTGGCTGTAGTGAGGAAGGAAGATGGACAAGAATACCCTGGCAAGATCATTTATGAAATGACATGTAGTTCACAATGTTATCTTCGTTTCCAACGTAAGGGACCCCTATTTATAATTGATAAGAAGGGTCGTGAATTCGGCCTTAAATTTTGTGTGAAAAGAGAGGGCGCGGGAGGGAATTGGCAGTATTAGAAGCCAAGCAGAAGTCATAAGTCCAGATCAAGTGGGATACTTGTGGCAAAAGGGGGTTTTGTGAAGTGACACGCTCGAATTACATAGAAATACTGTACTTTTTGTTTTGGGAAATTGTTTTGCGTTGCGAGCAGGGCAAGAACACAAAAACCTAAGAATGAAGAATTCTCAGTTATCATTACATATCGATGAGTCCGGTGCAGAGTATTTGCAATATATGGAAGATGTAAGTAAAAGTAATAATGGAGGTATGGCTCATTTACGAATCGAGAATAAGGTTGTTAGAGCATATGAAAATGTTGAGAAACCAGAGCTGTGTCCTGTGAAGCTTTACAAGAAATACATTAGTCATGTACCTATGGACAAATCAGATAATTCATTTTTTTGCGACCTTTACCAAAACCAAAGGGAAATATTCGTAATACAAAAAGGCTGCTGTCAGGGAAACGTTGGGAAATGTTGTTAAAAAGGTCACGAGTAAGGCTGGGTTTGATGATCATTTCACTAACCATTCAATGCGGCGAAGTTGTGCCACAAAACGTTACGATAATGGGGTATTAGAACAAGTAATTCAAGAAACTACTGGCCATCGGTCGGTAGACGGTGCGGTAAGAGCACATAAGTGCGCATCGTCGGCCATGAACCGTAAAACATGATAAGTGCTATTTTGAATCAATCGGAGTCTAGCTTAAGCAGCGATTATGAAAGGAGGAATACAAAGAAAAGATGTGATCGCGAAGATGCAAAGGATCAAATTGAGCAGCATGAGGGCTCAGATAAAAAGGAGGTGTCTGTTTGTGATATAGGGTTCAATGCACTTAACGCAGAGAGTATGGGAGAAAGGCATGACAAGGTTAAAAGAAAGGAGGAAAGCTGCAAAAATATTATTACCACTGCTGAAACGAAAACTGAAATCTGTTATAAGTGACGGAAACTCTAAGTTACGAATCTTCTTTGTATTAAAAATACTTATAGTGGTGTCTTTGGTTGTTCCTAGTCAGTAAAAAAATATGGTCATGCGCATGACTCCA
>OX421457.1:20399762-20402262 GCA_949126865.1 Montipora capitata | reverse complement strand
GTAAAGCAAATTTCTACAAGCTTAAAGTTGAGAATATGAAGGAGAAAAACCCAAGGGTGTGGTGTACTTATATATGCAGATTTTATTCGCTTCTTTTACAACTTGAAAATGATCTCAGAGAGATCGAAACGTCGTTTTTTATCGCTAGTTTTTATTCTGAAGTGTGGTGGAAAGAAGTTAAAAGACTATGCGGAGCCCACCAACATTCAAGCGATCTGATCAGCCAAATTCATGCTCATGATTTCAAGAACTTTCTCCAAATGACTTAGCGAACGCAATCAACGATGCCTTTTTAGAACCCCTACAAGAGTATCGTCTGCACCAGCCGCTGACGCCCCTACCCACTGACGAAATCTCATCGAAATTCCCTGATACATGGGAGCTCCGTATACACAAGTTGTTGTCGAAACTCAATCCATCAAAGGCAAGCGGTCCTGATGATATACCTAATTGGTTACCACGTGAATACGCTGATCTCCTCGCTTATCCAGTTAGTAAGATAATAAGTGCCTCTTTCGTTAAACAACGTCTACCTCACACGTGGAAACTTGCCAATGTGTCACCCTTACCTAAGAAGAAACCAGTAAATGACTTAAAGAAAGATCTAAGATCCATCACGTCTGTCGAAAGTTGCTGAAGATTGTATCGTGGCGGCCGGATTATGTGAGGCCTGTTGTCTTAAAAGTTCTCGATCCAAATCAGTATGGTGCTGTCCTTAAGTCATCAACAACTCAAGCTTTAATAGACATGGTACATAACTGGGCGAAGGAAACTGATGGAAATGGTGCAACAGCTAGAGTGATACTTTTCGACTACCGAAAAGCTTTTGATCTCATAGACCACTCGATCTTGGTAGGCAAGCTGGGTAGATTAGATTTACCAAATAACATCATCAATTGGATTATCGACTTTCTATCTGACCGTTCTCAGCGAATCAAATTATCTGAAGGCTGCTTCTCTGAGTGGAGACCTTTGCCATCGGAGGTCCCTCAGGGAACTAAGCTTGGTCCATGGTTGTTCCTTGTCCTGATCAACGACTTGGAAATCAGCTCTTTAAATGCTCATCTATGGAAATATGTTGATGACACGACAATATCTGAGATTGTTGCCAAAGGTAATGAAAGCAAGTCACAACTTATTACCAATCAAGTTATCCAGTGGTCTATCGACAACAGAGTTCAACTCAACAACGACAAATGTAAAGAGCTGCGAATTTCTTTCGCCAAGAAATCACCGGAGTTCAACCCTATCCTTATCAACGGAGAGGAATTAGAAATCGTTCAAAGTGCAAAGTTGCTTGGCGTAACAATATCACATAATCTTTCATGGAACAATCATATTATTGCATGAGATAGTCAAAAAAGCAGCCAAGCGTTTGTATTTTCTGGTACAGCTAAAAAGGGCAAAAGTGCCCTTAGGTGTTCTGACTTTATTCTTTTTGCTGAGGACACAAAAATATTTTTTTCTCACAAAGATTTTAATTAACTTTCTGAAACCCAAAATTCTGAAATGTGTAAATTAACACATTGGTGTCGAGCTAATAGGGAGCTTAAGCATGCGCGTTTTTGAGAGGCGGACGGCAACCGGAAAAGAACATTTCGCGCGCTAGGACAGTGGTGTCTCCCAGGTTTTTATACTAATCATCTCTAATGGAGAAAAGATACTTAGTAATGTAAATGTGGTTGTGTGAAAACGATTAAGAAGGGAAAACAGCTCACTTCCGGTTGCCGTCCGCGTCTCAAAAACGCGCTTGCTTAAGCTCCCTAATAAGCTGTCAACTAACTTTAAAAAATCGAATTTCATGGTTTTTAGACCACGCCAAAGGAGGCAAACACTTGATCTATCTATTCAAATTGACATCAATAAGATTGATTGTGTGAAAGAAACAGTATTTCTAGGTGTTATCCTTGATGAACATTTGTCATGGAAACTTTTGCCTTCCCAAAACTTTCTTACACTAAATATTTTAAGCAAGAGCTGATACAACGTAGATTTGATTTTAGTGATGTACACTGTTTGTACAATAGTCTAGTTTACCCTTACGAAGGCGCGCGCTCGCGGAGCGCCATAGCTAAGAAAATATGGTAACCCATCGATGTGAGAAAATTTGGTTCTATAGCCATGACGTCATGAACGTCCGTACGTACGTCCGTCCACCCCTCCATGTATGCCAATGTGACCAGTATCACGTAACCATATCACGGGCTCAAGTTTAGAGCTCATCGAGGAGGCAATACTCCAGTTTATATAATAACCCAAGTTATTCACGGATTTTGATCGGTTCTTGCCTATGATCTATTAAAGGACAGACGCACGATTGACGCCACCATCAGCTTTTATGCGAATAAAGTTTAATTCTTTATTATATAAAACAAATAGATTCCATGTTGCGTGGTTCTGTTCAGTATTATATAATAACCCAAGATATTCACGGATTTTGATTGGTTTTTGCCTATGATCTATTAGAGGACAGATGCACGATTGACGTCATCAGCCGAAG
>OX421457.1:20382262-20392262 GCA_949126865.1 Montipora capitata | reverse complement strand
TTGTTTAGGTCAATGAATACTGCAAATAAACGTTCGTTCTGTTCAATGCACGTTCCCTGGATATGCCTAGCGGCAAATATCACATCAGCTGTTCCACGACTTTTTCGAAAACCGTACTGCGATTCAGAAACCGTTTCAACCACCTCTGTAGACAGCCTGTTTTGTATGATCTTTGTAAGCACTTTTCCTGTGATAGACAACAGTGATAAGCCTCTATAGTTCTTGCATTCCTTCCTTGAACCCTTATTCTTAAAGATTCAGCTGGTTCGGAACTTGTTCGCATGACCATATCATCGTGATGATTTTGTGAAGATGTTGTAGGAGGCGATCGCCTCCCCGTTTGAGGACTTCAGCAGGTATCCCATCCTCACCAGGAGCTTTTCCATTCTGCAGCTCCTTTACTGCCCATACAGTTTCCTCAAAAGATGGATCTCGATCAATTTGGTATCGAATTTGCTGTTGTGGGACAGCCTCTATACATGCGAAATTCACCCTTGGTGTGGCATTCAGTAATTCTGAGAAATGCTCTTTCCACCTTTCTAATGTTCTATCTGGATCAGAAAGAAGAGTTAAACAATCAGCTGTCAATAAAGGCGAAGAACCACCTGTTTGTGGACCATATATTTCCTTAGCCGCCTGATAAAACTTTTTCGTATCATGGATATCAGCATAGTGTTGAATCTCTCTCGCTTTTGCTCTCATCCATTCGTGTTTAAGCCTTCTAGTATTCTTTTGCAATTCTTTTTTTGCATTCTGAAAGGCTTTCTGCCAAGAGACTCTTCATGAGCTTGATTCTTTGCTTCTACTAATGGCTGCATAATGTTCAGATTTGCAGCAAACCAGTCTGGCTGTTCTCGCTTTGCTGGTCCAAGCACAGTTAGAGCGACATCGTATACGTTGTCTCGAGAGTTGGTCCAAGCCGTAGTGATGTCACTTTTTTCTACTGAAGGTAGCTCTTTACTCAATTTCTTCTGCATTTCTTGCTGGAATTTATCCGAAATAAGTACTTTAACGTTTAATTTCTTTGCAAGTTTAAAAGATCGTTTCTACAGGTGGTTTTACATGCAGAGAAATTATACAACGTACTAATCGATGGTCGGTGTTGCACTCGGCTCCTCGCATTGCACGAGTTAGAACGATATCCCGAATGTCTCTTTTGCGCACTAAACATAATCCAACAAATGCCATCTTTTAGATCTGGGATGCATCCAGGTTGTTTTCTGAATGTTGGGAAGCTGAAACCACGTGTTGGTAAATGTGAGCTCCATTTCTGTACAAAGTTCAAGAGGAAGGCAGCCGTTTGAATTACAACTTCCAACTCCATGTCTTCCAATGACACCTGGCCAAATTTGGAGGTCTGTTCCAACGCGGGCGTTCATATCTCCCAGTATCATCAGTTTGTCTTCCGTAGGTGTTTGTCAAATGATTACAGACAGATCCAAATAGAACTGCTCTTTCACATCATTATCATTTGCCATGGTAGGAGCATAAGCACCAATTACGGTCAGGTGTCTTCGGCCACCAATTGGTAACCTAATAGTGATGAGCCTTTCACTGATGGGCTTAGGAATGATGCCCTTTGCCAATGGCGTACGGATCGCCACAGCAACTCCGTGCAAACGCCGTTCTGCTGCCGGACTACCGCTCCAAAAAATAGTGTACCCTGCCCACTCCTCAACAATACTGCCAGAATCCGCAAACCTTGTTTCACATAATACCGCAATGTCCACATTATACCTATCCAATTCCATAGACACAAGTGCCGATTTTTGGTCCGTTTCTGTGCTAGTCTTAGAGTTAAGAGTTTGCACATTCCATGTAGCCAATATGAGTTTCTTTTTATCTTTTCTACCGCACTTTTAAGGGATGTCCTGTCGAACCACGGTAAGTTGACCGGAACAAGATGGAGCAGACCAATTTTTAGGACACATTTTCTAGGCCGCTTCTCAGCCCGAGGAGAGCAGTGGCCTTCTCTAAAGAGAGCTGCTCTGTCGTAACATGGGTTCACCGAGTCACACTGCTCCTTGGTGTGCTTCCCGGCACCGCCATGCATCGCCTACGTGTAAGCTCCAGCTACGATCTACCAGTAACATCCAGTACCTGACCGCACCGCTGTCCCCCATCACCGCAGGACTTGAAAACCAAAAGGAAAAGAAACCTCCAAACACTCCAGCGCTACGATTTGATTAAGGTGGTGATCCACACCCTCTCCACCCCTCCTAACTTGACCAAAGGGGCGCAAGTGCAGAACTATTGGGTTAGAAAGGGTCGCATTGTTTTCTGTCAGGGTTCATCTCCCAGAGCCTTTTCCCAAACGGAATAATCCACAAGGCAGTGGTGTGTGTGCGTGGATAGGTCAGTGACTCGCATGGGTATGACTATTTGACAGCTCTTGTTTTTAATGCCGTTGGGTTTCCACACAAACCCTCCTAACAAGTTTGCCGAAGCAACCAAGCGGGGGAGCCGGTTTAGTCCCTGACAACTCAACCTCCTTTCAGTCGCCTGTTTTTTTTATTTTTTTATTTATTTATTTATTTATCACTTACACTACATACAGTACTAATCCTTTACTTACATGCATACACTACTTACAATACATAAATTACAATGCAATCACACTGATTAGCTTATTTACAATGCAATTTTCTATTATAGAAAAATTACACGTATACATACAAGTTACAAAACTGTTACATTTCTTTTAAATACTCTTTGTTTTTTTGTTTTATAAAATTACTACTTTTTTGAAAAAAAAGATATATAAGTGGATAGAGCTAAATAATAGATATGAAATTAAACGTAAATTAACCTAAACATCAACAGCATATAAGATTACAGTAAAAAAGCCCACGTGCGATAAAATTTCGGAAGTTCTTTTTTTTCAGTCGCGATCTCTTTTAGGATTTGAAGTTTTCCTGTGATGAACAGTAGGAAATTTTGGAAATCTAAGACATCTCCGAGAAGGCTTGTGCAGAAAATGCGATATTTGGCTATCAGTAGACTATAATTTAGGACTTGCCAATGCTTTGTCCTATCATGCCAGCCATATAGTATGTGACTTGTGGATGACGTTATTGTTTCATTTGTTTTTTGGTACCACCAGTCTTGAAACAGGATCCAAAAATCGACTCTTAGTGTGCAGTTTATTAGCAGGTGATGCAGCGTTTGTTCTTCCGTATTGCATAAGTTGCATAGGGGGCTTTCTGAAATGCGGTCTCGGTAGAGTGTAGCGCGGGTTGGAAGCACGTTATGAATCACTTTATATTGAAACATTATTATTTCAACTTCATTTGTGACTTTAAATGGCATAAGATAAACGTTCTGGATGGTACTTTCTGTAAAACCGTGGCGTAGAATTTTCGTTTCGGCAGTGGGAGGAACGAAGACGGTTTAAAAGAGAGGAGTAAATAGAACTGGTTTTTAGACTGTTTACAGTGGTGTCGTGTGTGACGTTTGGAATAGGGTTTCTAAGATTAGCTTTCCATTTTTTTGGGATTGCGTTAACTAGGCCATAGTATGTAGTCAAAGGAAATTCAAATTAAATTTTATGGCAAATTCATGCCACTTCAAAAAATCCTGATTTTGGTTTAAGGTAATTCCTTAGTATTGCATTGCGCATCCCTATTGCGCACGATTTTCCCGTCATTAGCGCGCGCACATGAGCACGTGCGCATACAAAACGTACGAGATTTCGCTCAAACTAAACCCGATAGCGAAATAAATGCTCCTTTTCTCTCAAACGAGCACGGTGACCCCCGATCTTTTTTTCAGGTATTTGCTAAGAACAGTCCAATAAAGAACATATTTGAAGAAGAAAAAAAGTTTGATAGTAGAACATGAATTTTTTTTGGAAAACAGTTCCGTATTGGGTGTAATTTATCCAAGGCGAGGACTTCAAGATAACCACGGAACTGTCCCAAAAAGTGCACTATTCCCACAACCAGGGAATCAAAGACGGCGTAAATGAAGCAATACTGCCTATGTAAATAAAAGAAGCTTTATTTTCAAAATAAAATTTTGTGTCTTTGACGTAACCAAGACTTAATTCTGTATGAAGGTGATTCAAATTCTTAATGCGAAAACAGTAAAAATACCCCATTTTAAGAGCCTGCTGACGCGTAAACAAGCACGGTGACCCCATTTTTTTATTGCATTTTTTTAATGTTCATATCATGAATGTTAATTATGCCAAGTTTCCAAAAAAGTTTGATAGTAGAACAATTTCAAGGGAATTACCTTAATATGTCGCTTATCTTGGTAATGCCAGCGTCATACCTAGTTTGGTAAAAAAACAGGCTTTTTTCCTACAAGAATTATTATTCCACACTATTTCGTTGTTAGGATTTGATTTGGAATCGCTGCCCGTTGAGATTTTGAACTCGCACCAATAATCTAACACCTTTTTATAAAATATGGGAAGTTTATCGTCAAGGTCTAGTGTACAGTCACCTCTTACGACAGGCAGGAGCTACCATGGGTGTATTCTACAAACCCCCCCCCCCCCCCACAGGGGTAAAAAGCCATTACGTCATCCATGGAATTGAATCTGTCGACGTTGCAACTTTCATTGGTAGAGAAATAACCACCGTACTAAAGATAGCCGGGGATAACGTAATTCTTGAATTATGTGACTCGTGTCACTACTTTGCTAGCCCTTTACTCGTGTACAAAAACAAATAAATTTAATCGTGACTTTTAAGAAAGAAAGCTGTAAGTTGTGAATACTGTTAATATCGTATCGTTCATACCCATGCATATCCCGAAGAAAGTTCCAGATTAATTAAGACCATTACGTCATCCCAGATTTTACAACGGCTACGACTGATGGTGCAATCGGAGATTTCATCTTGGCTATAAGTGATGGTGCAATAACTTCGTGTGCAGTCGTTGTGCTACACATTGATCACGTGATTTTGTGTATATAGTCATCAGTGAATCAACAAGGACTGCTTTGGAATGTGCACTACGTTGCGACTATAGTGGTAAGAAAGCAGATAAATTTTTAAAGCGCGGTTATAAGATCTCAAAGATCTTGTTGCGGAGTAAAATGCGACGGCTGTAACATCTTTCAGCTTGTCGGTTTGAAGCTAATTTATGAGGGCCGTTGATTCGAACAACATTCGATAAATTTTCTTATTAGCAAAGTTTATTAAAGAAAATGTATTTAAGTAACAAAGTCGAATTACCATCCGTCACATGTCTTCAAAAGAAAAACATTCCTGAGCGCACCCCTAAATCCGCTTTTGTTTATCTTCATATGTTGTTTTATATGAAAGGTAGGAGTAAACCTATTGTAGTAGGAGCATCAAACAATGTTTTACAATTATTGCCATATGATGGATGTACTAAAAATTTAGCCGAAATCCATGGTCAGTTTAATAATTCTTTTTCATCACCCTACAAAACTAAACGAGGGGGTGTTGTAATGTTTATCGATGAATCACTGCATTATCATATTTTAGAAAAGAATTCTAATCAGAGTTAATGGAGGGTAACTTTATTGAGAAAAACAAAAACATAATTTGCGGAATGATATACCCACGGTTTTTGATCGCCATCTTGCCTAAATTTGCACGGCTAAATTTGCAGTAAATGTATAGGCCGACTTTGAACCGCAGTAGCGCCGCTAAAAGGAGACAGATTTCCAACTTTTGCCACTACTTTAAATAGTTTTATCGATATCATTCATCCAACAGAAAAGAAGTCCATTAAGGAAGGTGATGCCCGTAAATTCGAATAATAAATCTTCTCATGTTGCCTCTAATTTCGCGGCAATTTGCCATGATGGTTTTAGAAGGGTTTGTATGGAATCTTAAAAATTCGTTTATGGTCGTTGTAACGTGAATCAGTTCTTTATATTTCATAGAAATAATCTCAGTATAAATGTCTTTTAAAAGACACTTTCACTGTGGAAATCCATCTCTTTTCAGCGGTGCTACAGCGGTTAAAAGTCGGCCAAAATTCCATACATCTTTTATAAATTTAGTCGTGTTTTCCCCTACCAAGATGGCGCCAAAAACCGTGGAAGGGTCTATTTACAGACAAAATAATTCACCTGATCGCTTTCAATTATATTTTGACGGGAGTATCGAAAACTTTACCTCTTTTGGGAAACACGCTGTAATCATGGGTGATTGCGTCAAACTTGCACATCGCCTTCATTGACTTCAACAAAGCCTTTGATTGCGTAAATCGAGAGCTCCTATTCAAGATCTTGGGAAAGCTTGGATGCCCTGCCAATTTTGTCCAAGTTGTCAGGACGCTTTATTGTGAAGTGCATGCTAGACTGTGTATTGATGGAGAACTTTCTAATCCCATTGAGTACAACAGTGGTGTCAAGCAAGGGTGTAGGCTAGCCCCTAATCTGTTTGGGATGTATGCCGCCGTTATGCTCTATCTTGCTTTCAAGGACATAAATCCCTGTTATAGTATCAAGGTTCGTTTCAGATACGACGGCGACTTATTTGATCTCAGGCATTTGAAATCAAAGACCAAGTATGCACACGATATTGCCATATTTACCAACCATGGCACTGCACTACAGTGTCTGTTATCCGCATACAGCAACCTGTCACTGAAAATGGGTCTCAGGATCAACATTAAAAAAAAAGACACCATGAGTGTGGGTGAACAGCTGGATTTCTTCACTGATGGCAGCAAATTGAAGAGAGTAGACCGTTTCAAATATCTCGGTAGCTATGTCACCAAGGACTGCAAGCTAGATAAGGAGGTAACAGCACTGATTCAGGCTGCGTCATGTGCGATGGGGAGGCTCGGGGATAGTGTTTTTGATTGTAGAGATCTGATAGTAGATACGGAACGCAAAGTATACAATCAGTGCATTCATTCAATCATTCAAGGATGTATGGAAGTGAAACCTGGTCCCTATATCGTCATCAGATCAAGCTCTTAAGAACCATCCAGCAACGGCACCTGAGATCAGTTCTTAAGATCACGTGTGATCACTTTATCACGAACGATGAGGTACAGGATCGTGCAAAATCTACCGTTATTGAGATTATTCTCGTAAGGAACAGATTACGTTGGATGGGTCACGTTGCATGTATGCCAGATGTGCGGCCCATGAAGGCGCTTCTCTATGGAGTATTAGAAGAGGGTTCAAGGAGAGTCGAGCACCCCCTTCTTAGATATAAGGACACCGTGAAGGATATCCTCAAGCGCGGAGCCGCTCTCGGAACATGGAGAGAGATCGTAACAGATCGGCTAGCCTGGCGGAGACTCACATCTGATATCTGTGATAAAATAGAAATTAAGAGACGGAACAGGAATATAGAGAGGAGGGCCAAGCGTAACGATAGGGAGAGGAGCAGATAGTAATCTGTATTCATCTGTAATTTTTGTGTATTACTCGCATCGGGTTATAGGCGTATATATTTCAACGCTCGAGCGATATCGATTCAACAAGCGATCACAAGAAGTAGGTGAGACCTACGATCAATACAAAATGGCGTTGAGAGAGCTGGCCGAAGGCTGCGAATTTCATACAATCACTCGAGAGGAAATATTGCGTGACCGCTTAGTATTCGGTATTCGCAATGTCAAAGTACGGGAACGATTGCTTCGAAAATCACAGCTAACCTTGAAGAAAACTGATGAAATTTGCCGTGCCTCTAAAAGTACGGCTTCCCAACTGAAGGAAGTTAGCGAGGGAGACACGGTACATTCGATCAATTTCAGAAGGATACCTCGTCGAACACGCGATAATCAAGCAGACAACAAAACCGACGAGGCAACAAAAGAATGCGGTAATTGTGGGCATGTGCAATGACACAAATAACTTCATCGCTCGTGGGAAAACGTGCAGCAATTGTAGGAAACTTAATCACTTCGCAGCCGTATGCCGCAGTGGAAAGTGTCAAAACATGCCGGCAACACAAAGGATCAAGGCCCCTAGACGAGGAGCTCGACCGCGGAGAAGACTCAGACGAAAAATACGTGGTCAGCAACATCGCAGTGGTTACGTTAGATGGCATGCAACTTGTCATGCTACGTCTACGCAATGCAATGTAATCCCTCTTCACTTGTACAAGAAAGCCACAAATGATCCAGATCTAAGGCATGTTAAGCCCACAAAATCAGTAATTTCAGCTTTTGGCGGCTCCAAACTTCTGGTCGTCTGACAAGTCACCCTCAGAGTGTGGCGTGACAACTCTAGGTATCAATTGGACTGCAAGCTAGTTGACAGCAACGACGTTCGTCCCATTTTAGGTCACAATGCTTGCCTGGGTATGAACATTATCAACTACACAGATAATGATGCCATCTACAAGCCGTCAACCGAGAGTGAGTCGATCTACCTTGTTGTTAAAAAGACTGAGATCTGACCAAAAGTGGACCACACGGGTCCTTACCACAGCTTCTGCAATCTTGCATACAATACAAGTCAATGATTGTTACGAAAAATAGCATTGCGTGACTAGCGTTACTGTCTAGAAGCTTCGCGAGAGTTCGCAGTTTGTTTATTTTTAGGTTCATGCGTAAGCGTTTCTAAATCGGTGTGTTTTGTAATCTTTCTATAATTAGAGTGATTACTAATTTAGAAAGTTCTAGAAGTTTATTGTCAGAGTATATAAGTAGACGAGTCCAAGCAGAGTGTTTTTTAACTAGTTTTTCACAAGCGAAGAGAGTTGGCGTTGGCCGTGTTTAGTCAAGTGTGACAGAAGCTGTGTTTATTCAAGTTGGCGGAGGCCGTGTAAGTTTATCGAATACGTGTTGTTCAGAGTTTTACTTCGTGGAAACTACGTTCATTTTTTTGGAATAAATCTTCTTGTTGTTGTTCCGACAACCCTGCGTTCAGTTTAGTTTGCAAACTACCTTTCCTCAAAACATTCGAACTCGTAACATTGGGGGCCTGTCCGGGAGAGGAATTCATTTGTTTGCCGACTACGTTAACCAGGAAAGGATCACAACTTGGAAGGAAGTAGCTGCGCTGTGGGAAAAAGTTGTAGCGAGTGAAAGAGCCGTGACACTTTATTGCTGTGAAAATGGAGAAATTTATTCAGCTTGGCGAAAAGTTTGGTCTGGAAGGAGAAAAGCTGCTTGAATTTGTGCGTGAACAAGAAGAAAAAGAGGACAAACGCAGAGACGAAGAACGAGAAGAGAAACGTAGAGAGGAAGAACGTGAAGAGAAACGTAGAGAGGAAGAACGTGAAGAGAAATGTAGGCAGCTTCAAGAAGCGAAAGAAGAAAGACAGAGACGCGAAGAAGAAGAGAGAGAAGAAAGACGCAGACGACAGGATGAAGAAAGGGAAGCGAGACGTCAGGAAAGAGAAATTAGGAAGTTACAACAGGAAGCGGACCTCATGAGACAGAAGGAAGCCGCTGAGGTTGCCAAGAGAGAACATGAGTTAGAACTTGCTAGAATAGCAGCAATGAATGGTGATAGTCGTACTGCAGAAAGAGGTGACAGAGAGGATCGGGCTAAAGCACCTAAACTCCCCTCGTTCGTTGATGGCAAAGACGATTTGGACGCGTATTTGCAGAGGTTCGAGAGATTTGCCGAAACAGCTAAGTGGAAAAAAGATGGATGGGCATCGAAGCTCAGTGCTCTGTTGTCTGGACGGGCACTAGAAGTGTATTCACGTCTATCGGAGGACGCAGCTAAGGATTATGACAGGGTAAAGATTGCGTTAATGAAGAGATATGACCTTACCGAAGACGGCTATCGTCGAAAATTTAGAGCATCCAAACCAGAAGTTGACGAAAGTCCGGAGCAGTTTATTGTGCGACTGGACAGATACCTGTTACGGTGGCTAGAGCTTTCGGACACTGCGCGAAGCTTTGATGGTCTTAAGGACTTGATCGTGAAAGAACAATTTATTGATTCTTGCCCTAAGGATTTGGCAATTCACCTGCGAGAAAGGGCACCTGAGACCCTAGCAAAGATTGCGAAGATCGCTGACCAGTACTTGGAGGCTCATGGTAAACATTTGTTCAGCTCAGCGAGCAGAAAGCCAACAGTGCAGCCTGAGAGGGAAGA
>OX421457.1:20369762-20372262 GCA_949126865.1 Montipora capitata | reverse complement strand
GCTACTCGTTTAATGGGTTTAATTGAAGCCCGGGGGGGGGGGGGTACTGCCATTTATGGGCTATATAGGTATCATTTTTCACGAAACTGACCAGGTGGTTGAAGATTTTATCTAGACTAATGAAACCAGGAATTGCTACTCAAAAATATAAAAAATGAAATTGGCAAGTTTAAATTTTCACGACTCAGCCTCAACAGCGTTGATAGATGACTATCATAAAACGCTACTGGATATTATCAACTGTCAAAAATCGGGATTCAGACGGAAATCGGTGGTATTAATACTGGTTAAAATTAAGTAAACAATTTATAATTGTCTTGATAATGCTTACGTACGTGCTTGGCATTGCTCAGCATGTAACCAGCGACGTGACCAGGATACGGGGTTAATAATCGAAAACCCGTGTGCAAAATTAGGACTCCCTTAGGACTGTTCTTTGTGACTGCAAGAAAAAAGGTGGACGGTTTTGTTACAACGAAGAAGGAGGTGGACTGCTTTTTTGTGACTTAGAGAAAGAAGGTAAGTGGTTTTTTTTCGATGATCGCATGTAAATAATTACCACGTGGAACATGTGGACCTTAAAATGATTTTCCTGGCCTCCCGACCTGACCTGACCTCAAGACCAGAATTTCCCAATTATGACCAGAAAAAATTATAACGAATACACACAGTGATGGCTTTTCCAAAGCTATGATGAAGATAATTGGCAGTGCTAATCACCCTTTACTTGCAGTCTTGAGGACTGAATTACGTTGGGCGCAGCTCACGATATCGGGCTGAAAGCATACAAGGGCGCCTCTGGCTGCCACTATACAGTCCATGTTGATGTCGGAGCACAACACCACAGCTAGATGTTAATTGGCTGTGAGTCGATTTTGATGAGGGAGGAAAACCGGAGTACCCGGAGAAAACCCCTCGAGTCAGGTTGAGATCGACTGAAACTCAGCCCACATACAAGCCGGGGCCAGAGTTGAACCCCGGGTAGCAGTGGTGGGAGGCTCGATAGATAACCACTAAGCCACCCTGACTCCCAGGGTGATGTAGGTGATGTAGGTGATGTAGAACAATTTTAATATGGAAGTTGCAATCGCGGGTAGTGGAAACCGGAAACTCTTTGGTGTGAGAAAATATAACAGAAAAATTACTTGCTTCTTTAAAGTATTGATTAACGACTCTCATCAGCTATTTGCGAGGGCTTTAAAGAGAAAGAAAATTGAATATTGCCAGGGTGTAATGTCCGTATTTTATGCCCGAATTTCGTTCGGAAATTTCGTCCGCTAATTGCAGATATTTTCTTGCTTGTGTGACCATAGTTAGTGGGGTGCGTCAGAGAGGAAGTAGATAAATTTGTGCGGAGCATAGAGATTGTTGGTACGGTAGTATATTTCTTTCTCTGCATTGTGTGAATTCTGTAGAAGCTTTTATTAGGTGAAGCCCCATCTGAAGTGGCTGCAATAACTCAAAGGTTAAAAGTTGACTCAAGAATACAAACAGCTTCCCAAAAGAGAGGCATTAACTGGATAGCTGTGATTCCATTTGTTGCGAAGTAGGCGAGACTGAATTTCAACTCAATGCAAATACCCCTGACAAGGAATACAAGTGCATGCATTGCAACTGCATCTGCCTTATCAAGTGTTGCAAAATTAATGTGTGGATTCCCTAAGTCCATATAACCAATACGTTCACCAGTAACCTTGTCAAAGACAAGATTTGACATGATCTTCAACTCAGCAAAGAGTAACACAATGTACCTCTGTGCATCAAAGTGTGTCTGTCTTTGCTTTAAGCTATTGCAGGACACTTTCATGAAACCTCTCTTCGGCCTTATAAAATTTCTGTAGTCCCGCAGAGTCCGTTGACTTAGTAACAAAAGAATTCCACTGTTTCTCAATTCCTTATAACAGGATGGAGACTTCGCAGGCAATGATAAACAGTACCTTATTATCATAGGGTGAAACCTCACTCCCGTTGCACTGCTTGAAAACATTTTTTTCTGCTGCTGCCAAAATAACTCCATGAATGGAGTTATTTTAGCACTGGTTTTCCCTATAATTGATGTCAGATCCTTGCTGTGCTCATGACGAACCTCGATGCTGGAATTATTTATTTCACCCTTCATCTCATTCAGCTGTTGCTCAAGTTCTGCACACTTTAACCTCTTCATCTGGAGTGTGAGTTTAATTATCTCAGGTGGTGTTTGGGATACTGGAGAGTTGAAGTGAGCAGGCTCTGATAATTTATTTTTTCAGCTTTGATCTTTTTGTTTTATCCACTGCATGAGAATATTTGGAGCAAGACATACACTGCTGGCCTTCACACAGAAGTTCAGATCCCTTAGCACGCCAGTACGGTTTACTTAAGAATGATTCTTCTTCTTCCTTCAAGTGATCCACAAACTTTGGAATGACATGCTGTATCACATCACTACATGTTAAAGGTTCAACCCAGGGCAAATAAAATACCTCTCATATTCTTGACAAGGTTAGAAACAGACACATTC
>OX421457.1:20354762-20362262 GCA_949126865.1 Montipora capitata | reverse complement strand
AGGTTCATCTTATACTAATGCCTTAACATCCAATTTGACTGATGAGCCGTCGAGCCGTCGAGCCGTCGAGCCACTCAAAGATACATCGGTAGTATAGGGGGGAAGGATAGACCAATTTTATTCATGTATGCAAATAGATTCAGGCGTTTTTTATAATGTGATGCATGCCATGTTGTTGTACGAGGGTGTACTCAAAATGGCGGCCGGTGAAAAATTCTACCCAAACCGGTTTTTGGATTAGGGTTTATAATGAGATGCATAACACGTAGGTGTACGAGGGTATATTCAAGATGGGGACAGAGGTATAAATGAATTGCACGTCATATATTTGGTTTGAATTGTACTATAATTTTTGATTAAAAAGACAAACGCAACTAGATTCATTTTGACAACGTTTCGACATCGTCCGATGTCATCGTCAGGCAATGAATTTTAATCGGATGAAGCATAACTTATAGTACAAGAACAATAGAACAATAGAATAATATATACAATAGTACGCTAACAATAAATGTGAAATCTAAGTAAATAGTTTTGCCCTGACAGAGTCTGACTGCACATTAAGTGATGGTTTTAATTCTTTGATGTAGAACATCTCATGAATTAAGCAATCAAATTTCGATGCGCATTTCTTTAAGACACTAAAACTCGCCGCTGGGGGTGCTGTTGTTTGGCCATGATCTGCTAGGCGATGCCTCCCGATAGCTGAGTATCTATGTTCCTCAATTCGTTGATGCAAGTGACGAGCTGTATAGCCAACATAGCTCGCATCACACGAGCCACATTGAAATTTGTAGACGACTAGTTGTTGGCTGACTAAAGATGGTTTGGGCTCACGGAATTTAAGGACATCCTCGAGCTTGCGGCTGACAAAAACTGGCTGTAGATCTATATCCAGTTTCTTATTTAGCTGAGTAAGTTGGCGCTTCACAATATCGGCTGGTTTTTGGTCAATAAATGGCAAGACGATTCTAATGGTGTTTTTATTATTATTGCTGTATAGTTGTGATTCGACATCTGATGTATTGATAAAGTTACGGATGGTTGCCTCAATCAATTCAGACGGGTATCGTAGCTTCTGAAAAGTTGATCTTATGTTTTCACATTCTTTTTCAAACAGCTCGGTCGTTGAGGACAGACTGTACGCCCGGTGAAGCATTGTCTTGAGTAGAGATTTCTTGTATTTGTTGTCCACATGACTCTGGTAGTGCAACAAGAGGCCTTTGTTGGTAGTTTTTCTGTATACGCTTGTGGTAATCTTACTTCTTTGTTTCATCAAAAGCATGCCAAGGAAGGGTAATGTGTTGTTTACCGCTAGCTCCATTGTAAATTGAATAGATGGATGACAGTTATTTAGCGTAATTAGGAACTGTTCTGCTTCAGCTACATCTCTTATGACAACCAAGGTATCGTCTACGTATCGTCTGTAGAATGACGGGAGTTTGTCTTGTTGTTCTAGCATCTCCTCCTCATGACACAGGAATACATTAGCTAATAGAGGCCCTAACGGGGAGCCCATAGCAACTCCGTCGGTTTGTAGGTATAGATTGTCATTAAACTGAAATAGCTGGTCTTTGGTGGCGATTTTTAGCAGTTCAAAAAGATCTTGTTTAGAGATGGTCAGATCATATGTCGCACAGACCCAGTTGTCCTTAAAGGCTTTTTCCACAAGCAGGTCTAACGTGTAGTCAAGCGGTACATTCGTGAATAGTGACGTCACATCATACGAAACCAAGATGTCATCCTCATCGAAGGAGAGCTCTTTCAACTGTTCAGCAAACATGAGTGTGTCAGAAATTGTGTAGTTGTTAATGGATAGTGTTTTTAGCTTATCATCTAACCACTTCGCTAGAGGGTAGTTGTACGTAGCGGTCGAAGACAAGATGGGACGCACTGAGAGGTTTTTCTTGTGTGTCTTAGGCAACCCGTATAGATGGGCAAGACGAGAGCCTTTCAAGCATACAGTGTCAGCAATCTCTTTTGGGAGAATTCTACGAACAATGGCTTCCAGTTCTTTTTCTTTTTGTAGTAGCGGATGGTAGTATTTAGGAGGACGGCCACGAGTTTTTGGTCTTTCTTTACTAACAGCAGAAAACTTTTTTGTATCAGACACAGAAGCTTCAGACAATAGACGTAAGTACTCGGTTTTATCCATTATCACAACACCAGATCCTTTGTCTGGCTTGGTTATCACAATGTCGTTGTTACGCTTGAGTTGGTTGATAGCTTTATTCAATGATTTAGGAATTTTATGAGGTTTACACGCACTATAGTTGACAGCAATCGATTTGAGCGTCGTCGTGGCTAAGTTCTTGTGATCATCCTTTAAAGTCGGTTCAAGGTACCAGTATGCTTTTTCAAAGCTCGCTTGGATATCAATTTGCGAGACTTTTTGTGGTATTGCAAATTTCAAGCCACGACATAGAACAAGCTTTTGGAAGAAGGTTAACTCATGCGTTGAGATGTTAACTATGTGTTCGTCGACATCAACTTCTACGTTGAGCAGTTTAGAGATCTTTTTTGTATGAATGTCCATAACACTCTCATGTTGTTTCTTGCGTAAGTTGCACATAACACGAACGATCCACAGATATCGTAGATGTGAACAACTTTTACGAATTTCATCATAGATCTTGACCAATTCTTTCTTTAACATTGCATTCTGTTCCAACTTGTGTTGTAGTTCTTCTTTGATTACATTTTCGTTGAAACGTTTAGATGATTGCTTCCATTTTTTAGATTTTGTTTCGTCGACTCTGGCGAAGGTCGGTGTGAGATTAAAGTTTTGACATAAACGCAAGAAATCAATAGCTCCATCATAGTTCACTTGTTTTTTGCTACAATCTTCGAGTCTTCGAAAGAGTTGTAACTGATTGCTGTCAACTATAGTGCGTGTAAACCTCATAAAATTCCTAAATCATTGAATAAAGCTATCAACCAACTCAAGCGTAACAACGACATTGTGATAACCAAGCCAGACAAAGGATCTGGTGTTGTGATAATGGATAAAACCGAGTACTTACGTCTATTGTCTGAAGCTTCTGTGTCTGATACAAAAAAGTTTTCTGCTGTTAGTAAAGAAAGACCAAAAACTCGTGGCCGTCCTCCTAAATACTACCATCCGCTACTACAAAAAGAAAAAGAACTGGAAGCCATTGTTCGTAGAATTCTCCCAAAAGAGATTGCTGACACTGTATGCTTGAAAGGCTCTCGTCTTGCCCATCTATACGGGTTGCCTAAGACACACAAGAAAAACCTCTCAGTGCGTCCCATCTTGTCTTCGACTGCTACGTACAACTACCCTCTAGCGAAGTGGTTAGATGATAAGCTAAAAACACTATCCATTAACAACTACACAATTTCTGACACACTCATGTTTGCTGAACAGTTGAAAGAGCTCTCCTTCGATGAGGATGACATCTTGGTTTCGTATGATGTGACGTCACTATTCACGAATGTACCGCTTGACTACACGTTAGACCTGCTTGTGGAAAAAGCCTTTAAGGACAACTGGTTCTGTGCGACATATGATCTGACCATCTCTAAACAAGATCTTTTTGAACTGCTAAAAATCGCCACCAAAGACCAGCTATTTCAGTTTAATGACAATCTATACCTACAAACTGACGGAGTTGCTATGGGCTCCCCGTTAGGGCCTCTATTAGCTAATGTATTCCTGTGTCATGAGGAGGAGATGCTAGAACAACAAGACAAACTCCCGTCATTCTACAGACGATACGTAGACGATACCTTGGTTGTCATAAGAGATGTAGCTGAAGCAGAACAGTTCCTAATTACGCTAAATAACTGTCATCCATCTATTCAATTTACAATGGAGCTAGCGGTAAACAACACATTACCCTTCCTTGGCATGCTTTTGATGAAACAAAGAAGTAAGATTACCACAAGCGTATACAGAAAAACTACCAACAAAGGCCTCTTGTTGCACTACCAGAGTCATGTGGACAACAAATACAAGAAATCTCTACTCAAGACAATGCTTCACCGGGCGTACAGTCTGTCCTCAACGACCGAGCTGTTTGAAAAAGAATGTGAAAACATAAGATCAACTTTTCAGAAGCTACGATACCCGTCTGAATTGATTGAGGCAACCATCCGTAACTTTATCAATACATCAGATGTCGAATCACAACTATACAGCAATAATAATAAAAACACCATTAGAATCGTCTTGCCATTTATTGACCAAAAACCAGCCGATATTGTGAAGCGCCAACTTACTCAGCTAAATAAGAAACTGGATATAGATCTACAGCCAGTTTTTGTCAGCCGCAAGCTCGAGGATGTCCTTAAATTCCGTGAGCCCAAACCATCTTTAGTCAGCCAACAACTAGTCGTCTACAAATTTCAATGTGGCTCGTGTGATGCGAGCTATGTTGGCTATACAGCTCGTCACTTGCATCAACGAATTGAGGAACATAGATACTCAGCTATCGGGAGGCATCGCCTAGCAGATCATGGCCAAACAACAGCACCCCCAGCGGCGAGTTTTAGTGTCTTAAAGAAATGCGCATCGAAATTTGATTGCTTAATTCATGAGATGTTCTACATCAAAGAATTAAAACCATCACTTAATGTGCAGTCAGACTCTGTCAGGGCAAAACTATTTACTTAGATTTCACATTTATTGTTAGCGTACTATTGTATATATTATTCTATTTTTCTATTGTTCTTGTACTATAAGTTATGCTTCATCCGATTAAAATTCATTGCCTGACGATGACATCGGACGATGTCGAAACGTTGTCAAAATGAATCTAGTTGCGTTTGTCTTTTTAATCAATTTTATCACAAGATCTAGACTTACTATAATTTTTCTTTTATAAAATAGTAAAAGGTAAAAACTGTTAAAATGTTTGACTAAACGTTTTCGATCTTGCGATCATATTTGGAGTGAACTGTAGTGTGTTCTGGTGGTACGGTTCCGCCCAACCAACCGGGTAGTATCGCGCTTATATAGGGAAAGAATAATGGAGTAGCTAAGAACCAATGAGAAGGCACTGACGTCACAGTCAAACAAGTTGAAACAAGTTTAAGGGTTGGTTAGAAAAACCAGTTTTGAAGATGATGAGTATTCAAAAGGGTCTCCTTAATAATGTATACTAGAAAAAAACCCGTCAAACCGGTTTGCTTTTCTTACTTATGGCACACCCTGAAATGGACACACAAAAAAAAATGATCTCGAGGCAATATTTCATATCAACACAATTTATTTCATTGAATAAACATAAGGAATTATTACAATCAAGTTTCAAAGCAAACGATGCTCCTGAATGTTACATAGAATCAGTCACTTTATCTATTATTGCAAATTGTCTCATGAGCTTGGGTCTTTGCGTCATATCCATCTTTGCTTTTTCTCTTGGTTCATAAACTGGAGGCCCCCTTGCAGAATACGTATACACAGACATTTTGTCAGGGTCTGAACGGATTCTTTATTGATCGTGACACCCTTAACGTAGGCGTCTCCATATGCTTGCACAGTAGCCACTTACCACCCTCAAATACTTTGTACTCAGCGATCACACGGTCACACACGCATTGTTGATAGCCATGGATACTCTCTTCAGGGCAGAAGAAGGGACCCCCATTTCCAATTTAAGCAGCGTTGTAAGGTATACCAGAGGCGGGCTTGAGGACTTCAAGGTCTTGAAAACAGAGTCCACATTTTGAGTAACTCATCTTGAAAGTGATGTGTGATGAGCACAGTCACAGTCACTTTATAAGGTTTTTGAAAACCAGCTTATCACCGTTCAAACTCGTTAACACCATCAATTAGTAATCAAGTCTAGCCAGTACCAACAGGTTTTGCAAAACTGGTCACGCTGCAGAAGACGTTTCTCAATGTGTTTCTGTTCATGTTGTGGCGTGTTATCGACCCAATCTTGTTCGTATGGCGCCATTGCATCCAACACGTCCAATAAATCGTGCCATAACCAATAGACATTCTCGCGATATTTATCCAAATCTGTTTTTATTTAAACATGATATCGCTTTTTGATTATCATGTACTAATAATGGTTCCTGCTTAAACATGTCCTTATACACCAAGAAGGCAAAAGTGATGCAGTAGGCTTCTTTTACTCTTTCTTCTTCAAGCTCTCCACAACACGATCTGATCTTATTTTCATTCATATTGGATGCCATGATCTTCACACAAAACTAACAACGACAGCAACCCATATCCTTCTGTTATATACTGTCGTTCTTTAGGTGAACAGGTTTTTTTTCCGGTACAGTACGGTTCCCATTGTCTATTGCTTCTCAATCTTGCTACCATAGGTGTTCTTGGTTTCCTTGTTATTTTCCTTTTACGAGTCGGTGTAGACAAAGGAGTTTCCAAAAGAAATGCTGGCACCTCTGGTAAAACCGGTTCATCGACTTTTGCAACAGGAATTTTAGATTGACTCGCAGGTGTTAATTGTAGTGTTTCTGGAACAGGTATCGTTTCTGAGGGAGGCGTTTCTTTTCCCGATGACGCAGATCTGACAACAGGACGGGGAATTTTAGATTTGCTCAAGCCAGTTGCAGCTGTAGATTTTGGTGTAGCGGGAAGTTTTCTCGACAGTACCTTTTTAGTCTTCTCTAAAGGCCTCGTAGGACTTGCCTCAGTTGGAGCTGGTGACACTGTTGCCGTCACAGTAGGTTTCACAGTAGCCTCGCTCTTCATTTGTCTCGACAGACCATGATATCGATGCTAAAGTTGATCTAACAAACTAATTTTTTGGTCTTCTGGTAATGAAGAATCCATGATCTGTTTCATGTCTTGATCTAAACGAGTCAGCGTTGCGAGTTGCGGAGGGGATGTTAATCGGTGTTCTGTTTCAAGACTCTGCAATAAATGTTCTGGAACCAGCATCATCTTTTGTACGTGTTTCATTTGAAAAGCTTTCCAAGTAGATCAACAGCAAGGGGTGCAATGAGTCCGGCAAGAGCTGGTAAAAACCCTCCTTTTTGATTAAGCACCTTTTTTTCTGTTTGAGACTTGGTTTCTTTCGGGTGAGATAGAGGAGCTTGTCTTTGTGTGGTTTCAAACGTTCAAATGATGACTTCGGGACGACGATGTTCCCTTTAAGCAGATTGAGTGCAATTTCACTGATAGACTCAATTTGTCCTCGGTTTGCCGTTGTGATCATGTCACGACGCTGTTTACCACTACTTTTAAAACAGGAGCATAAAAACGGTAAATGCGATTTGAGCTTTGACAGTTGTGTGCTTCTTTTTTTAAATCCGTTAGATGCTGTCTTGGTGTCAGAACGCAACACTATCTTGCTCCCGCGTTGACGTTTTCTTCTCGATTCTACAGGAGCTCGATGTGTCGAATACGCTGGCATGTTGTCGACTAAAAGACACAGGCAGTGGTTTGTCTGTTTTATGGGTTTTCTTGTTCACGTACACCACCGGGAAACGTTGCTCCGTCGGTAATATTTTTGTTGTTACCCTTTGTATATTCGCTGTGCGTGGATGTAGATCTAGCAT
>OX421457.1:20327262-20349762 GCA_949126865.1 Montipora capitata | reverse complement strand
CGTATTCATAAAGAGTGTTTTACTGAAAGAACTAGGAAGTTATATGAGATGTTGGGACAATTAAGTTATCCATTGAAGAACGTGTTGTTCATTAACATGATGGAAGAGAGAGAGAGTGTGTTAGGATGGATAAATCATCAAAGAATCAGACTTGCTTGTTTCAAAGATTGTGAAGAAAAGAGAATAATTAGGGGATAACTGTAACGAGAGGAAAAGGAGATGGAAGAATTGCTGGAGATCATGTTTAATTGTAAATCCGTATATGAAGAACTATGTGAAGGGCGTGGAGGTAAGTTGATATCTGGTATGTTGTTTTTAATTATGCGTTGGAAGAGGAAGATGACAGGACCAGATCTGTTTGAGACTCCAGAATGATATCAGAAATGGGTGAACGAGAAAGAAGAAGAAGATAGAAAAAAGTTTGAGAAGCAGCGAGCGGATCAGAGGGAGAAGTTTTTACTTTCTGATGAGAGTTTCATTAAGAAATTGGAGAATTATTTTGAAGTTGAAAGGTGGTTGAATAATGCTCAAGATTTCGCCTTTAATAAGAGTCCTGAGGATTTGGAGAAGATTGCAGACGGTCCGTTTCAATTGGTGGTATCGGTAGACGGATTGGAGCATGAAAAAGAGAGGTTTAAAGTGTGGGTTCCTCCTTCGATATTTACAAGTTGGGAGAAAATGATTTACCACCCTTTTCTAAGTGTCTGTATCTCCCCACTAAAAGGGAAAGAAAAGAAGTCGGTTGAGAAGATTAGTCTAAGTTGTAGTCTTGTTGGGTGTTATTTGTAAAATTTTATTTTATTCGTATTTTTAGAGGAGGTTAAGGAAGAAGAAGCTGTAGAGAGTGAAAAAGATGAACAGTCTGGTGAAGGACTTGAGGAAGGAACTGAATAAAATTGAAGAAGAAATGTCTTTTACTCATTATTTGTGTCGATTCACTCGTGCTCGTTTCAGAGAGGCGATAATGAAGTTAATTACTTTGGAATTAGATCGGTTACCGGTTGACCCTTGTGATGGAAAGAATTATGAAAAAGTACTCGATTTGTTATTGCAAGGAAAATCATACGATTATTTTGTACGTAGTTGTGGCAAAACGTATTTTTGTGATAGTATGACTGATGGAAAATAGTGCTTGTAACGAGTTTGGTCATCCGGTCTCATTTCATTTTGGTTTGTGTGAAGGTTCTAATTGTGATTGGTTTTGGTAAACTTAAATAAATGTTGATTAGAAAAAGTTTTATTTGTGTGTTGCTTTCCAATGGAGAAGGAAAGAGAAGAAAAAAGAGTTGTGCGGAAAACTGAAAGAGTTTGAAATCAGTGACACACTCGGCTATCGCCTTGTGTGCCACTTTTTTGTTCTTACCACATTTTGACGTCATCTGTGATCTATTACTGAACAGACGCACGGCAACATGGAATCTATTTGTTAAAGAGATTTGAAGTTTATCAAGTTGATCTCCCCAATGGAGGGGGATATTCGACTAGATATTTGTTTTTGTCTGGATTGTAAATGCGTCTGTACGTCGGATAAAATGGGTAAAGAATATTTACAGTGTGATGCGTGTTTTAGGATTTTTAAGAGTAGAAAGTGTTTTCATAATCATTTGGTACTGGGGAAATCTAAATTGTTTTCTGCTAAGACAGCTGTGTGCGATAATCTCGTTGCTTGTAGAACTTGCGGACGTGATTTGAAAGCCAAGCATGGTGTTAGTACGGGAAAAAAATGCTTATACTAAATCAACTCAGGAACATCGTTGTTATTGTTCGAAATTTGTTTCGTGTAAGAAACAAGTTAATTCGAATACTCATTTATGTTTTCTTTTTCCTCTTTCTCTTTTGAATCCGAAATTTAGAGTGCAGAAAGATAAGAAGAGAGGGGAGTATTGTTTTTTGACATTGAGGCGATGAAAGTTTGGGATGAGAAGAAAGATAGGTTTATTTTTGTCCCTAATCTCATTGTCTTTCAGTTTGAAGACGGAGAGGAGAGAGTGTTTTTGGGAGAGAATTGTTTGAAAGAATTTGCTGAATTTTATCTTTAAGGGTGAGAATAGTTTAGTTGCTAGTGGAAAAATCTTATAACATAGTAGGTCATAACACTGGTCGTTTTGATAGTTTTTTTATCTTGCAGACGATTTGTGATGAGACTTGTGATGATCCAAAACTCTTTTTTGATGGAAAGGTTCCTTTGAAGATAAGTTTGGGGAGTAGAGCTCAAATTATTGATAGTTTTAGGTTTTGTGCAGTGTGCTTTGGCTAAGTTACCTAAAACATTTAACTTACCTGTAAAGAAAGGAATGTTTCCTCATGAATTCCAGACTCCCAAAAATCAAGATTATGTTAGTCCCATCCCCCCTGCTCATTTTTTTGGTACGAAATTTACGACGAAGAAAAATTTAAGGAATTTGAGGATAAGTATTTGGAGTGGAGGAGAAAGTATTTGAATGATGAAATTGGAGATTGGGACTTTCAGAAAAAACGTTTAGATTATTGTAGAGATGATGTCAATGTTTTAAGATTACATTGATTAGCTCTTTGGAAAGCCATGCACGAAATTACTGGGGGTTTACATATTGGGATTGAAAATTGTACTACAGCAAGTTTTACTAATCAAGTTTGCAGAACTACCGTTCCACCTGACAAAATAGGACTCATTCCTAAAAATAATTATGTGAAAAATCATACTCAATTACTTATTAAGGGTTCTCCAGATATTTTGATTACTCTGTCGATAAGTATTTTGGCTTGATGAGGTGTCATGTGTTACGTGTTAAATCATTATTTCATCCTCTTTTACCGCAGAAGTTTGAAGTGAAAAGTGGAGATGAAAAACTCATTTTTGCACTTTGTGGAAAATGCGCTTCAGATCAAAATTTTACATTAAATTGTGCACATTTTGATGAAGAAATACCACAACCTGGAGGAGAAAGAAATCTTAATACTATCCAGTTACATCTGAATTTTAATGGAGAAAATGTAAATTTCAGAACACATTGGCCTTATCATAATGAAAGGTTTGATATAGATGGAGTTGCATATAGTTTTGTTTTAGATCCAAATTTTAGCAGTGAGGATATTTGTGAAGGTTTTCATAGAATTGTTGAAGAAATTATTCTATAGATCTAGTTTTCACCCTAATGATTACGTAGACTAAAGATGGTGGTCTTTCTCTTGCATTACATCAAGTTAGAGATTTGGACGAAAGAGTTTTTTTCGAAAAATTTGGTCTTGTTATTCAATCAAACGAGGATGTTGTCTTAGATGATGGAAGTTTTAAGATTGAAGTTTATCATGTTGATCTCCCCAATGGAGGGGGAAATTCGACTAGATATTTGTTGAATTCCTATGGAAGAAATTCGAGCGAGTGTTGATGAATACACGTTCTATTTACAATGTTCCAAGAAATCTTGATCAGTTTGATCATTTGAGGGTTGTTGGAACAACTGTTGAAATTAGGTCATAAGATACTTGAGAATTTTGAGGGCGAGTGATAAGAATTTGTTCGCTTCTTTTGTCGATAAATTTTGAAAATAAAACAAAAAAATTCGGGTTGGCCTCAAGGTTGTGAGAGTGAGGACGAGAAACAAGGCTATAAGAAGATATGAAGAGAAAAAAGGTATAAAACTTGATTACGATAAAATTCAGACTAATCCTGTTATGCGTTTCGTGTCAAAACGTTTATTGAATTCTTGTTGGGGTTTTGGGGCTTGGAGACTTGAAAGATGCATTACACAATTGACGTATGAACCAGGCAAATTTCTTGATTTTGTTACAGATAGCAGTATGCGAGAACGGCTTTTTTGTATGCTTGACAGTTTCACTGTGTTATGTCATGGATACAAAAACCCTGAATCTGTTATACCGAATGTGAAAGGTAATGTAGTGCATGTTGTTTTTGTAATGGATTATGCTCGTTTACATTTTTATGAGGAATTTGCTTAAGAAATTGGGTTCTAGAGTACTTTACATGGATACTGATAGTGCTTTTTATGTTTCGAGAAAAGATAGAGAAGAATTTGAACCCAAATCAGGTAATTATCTGGGTGAGTTGACAAATGTCTTAGAGGACGTTGAAGGTTATGTTGTATTATTTGTAGATTTTGTAGTGGTGGTCCGAAGAATTACAGATATGATGTATTTTGGGAAGAAAAAACGAAACGATTAAGCCTGCTTTTAAAGTTAGACTGAAAGAAAGGTTAATTTGAAAAACGTTTCGAGTTAATTTGTAAATCATAAGTATCGGATCCGTGAATGTTAGGTGTTTTGAAAAACTTATAAAGTGTTATCGTTCACAAAACGACGAACCGGACGGGAATGATTAGACAGATGTAAAAGTCGAATTGACTCTCGTTTGTTGTGGTGGAAATAACGAGAGAAGATCTCATCAGAGGTCAAAGGTTAAATTAGGAAGGTATAAAACGAGATCATCTCTTTTTTTGTCTTTATTGTCGTTCGAAGAAGGAGAAAATGATGGTTACAAGTCCAGAAACTCCTCCAAAGAAACTGAAGTATGATGAAAAGGGTGTGAATACAGATTCTTAAGTTTTTGATTTTGATGTTGATTTATCTCATCCGCCTGACCCCCATCACAAATTTGAAACAGTTCATTGGAATCCATTGATTGTTGATAAAACCAAAATAGAGGAAACAATTATCAAGGAACTGGACTGAAGGTTGGAAAAGATAGTGAAGGAGGTTTTTCCAGCATTATTTGAAAAGAGTTTTCTGAACATGCCTGATGAATGGATTGATCGAATGGTGGACAAGCTCATTGCAAGCAGCAGTGTGAAGCTGTTTAATTTTATAATGGCTGAGCAGATAGAATTTTATCAAGAGATAGAGAAGAAAATTAAAGAAGACGGTTGTGGACTTGAAGATGAGATGAACAAAAAAAAAGGAGGAATTGTTAAAAAAATTTATCTTGATATTGAAAAGTTCCCAGTGGCTTTCTCTGGAAGTAGGATAGTTTATAATTTTTTGACTTTTTGAATTTTTGTTTTCGGATGTTTTTTATTCGTGTTTCATTCGATTTGTTGTCACGAGAGCGAGAAGATTTAAAAACGCTAGAGCTACTGCTGTATTGAGAATAAGGAGAAGACCTTTGACTTAAAGATGGGGAAAACAGATTATTTAGGTAGTAGAATTTTACAAGAAGGTAGACATTAAAAAAAAAATAACAATGGACCATGTTCGGGTGGACTTAATCCTTTTGAACAATTTGGTGGTGCTAAGACACGAAAAACACCCCGTAGAAATAGAGGGCGAATGTCTGCCGAAGCTAATGCTGCTAGGGCATTAATAGAAATGGAAGGGCCGGCAACTCCTGATTCGGAAATTGATGTTGTGAACAGACGTGTTAATAGAGGGTCACGGAGAAAAAGATTAACTATGGAATTACCCACTTTTGATCCTAATTCAGACGCTGTCGTGATACCTCCCAAAAGAATGGGTCAGAGTCAAAGAAAAGGAGATGATGTTACAGGTTTTTTAGCTAAAATCAGACCTGCGTCAAATAAAAAAACGGCCGAGCCGACAGCTCCTTATTCCATAAACACAATGTTAAATAAAGAACCAGACGACATACTGCAGTGAACGGTTGGTACAAGCACGGTAAACATGCCAGCAAACCGAGACCCGGACGTCGAGCGGCCAAGATAAGAGCTTATGTGGAAAAGGCTTTGAAAGTATACAAGAGACCGGGTAATCAAGCTAGTTCTTCTTGGATGAATGCTACAAAACAACAAAGGGGGCGGGGGGTAGCCGGTAGCGTGCTAAGAAAACAAATTTTATTTGGTATTGGGAAACTCGGTAAAAACGTGCTGAAACAAGCTTTTCTCAGGAGTGCTGTTCCAACTTACAGAATGCTGACTAGTAAGGGTGAAAGTCTTCTTAGAAATTATGTACAAAGTAGACGAAAACAAAGGCGAAAAGGAATTTATCTCCCAATGACAGCTCAGGTTTTGGCACGAGCACAAAGAACAAAACACAAAGGTGGAGTCTTTCCACTGTTAGCAGCGGCTCTTCCCACAGTCGTCCTCACGACATTAGGAACTGGAGCTTTGAGCAGAGCTGCCGGATTCGGCGTTAAAAAATTACTCGATAAGGTGACGAGATAAACATGATTGCTGGTTTGCAAATGCGTCATTCAATGAAAAACAAATTTCTTGTTAACATGTCCTCATTCTTTTCCATCATGTTTCTTACTTAAAAAAGATCTCAGACGAGAGACCTAAGAGAAAGAACGATGAAGAAGAAAAAGAAAAAGAAAAGATGAAAGTCAGAGCATTGAAAAAACAACGTGACGAAAGAAACAATCTCAAAGAAAAAGTTTCTGAACTTATAAAAACACAAAACGTGACAGAAGAAAATGGAGAGTAAGATATGGAAGACTTAGTAAAAGTGTTAGAAATACTGGAACAAAAAAGCAGCGAAAATGAAAGGGAATTAGATGCGCTTAAAAGAATGTTGTCTATGATGTTAGGAGGAAATTGAAGAATTATCGAAGAAGATGAAGTAAAAGATCAATTAAGGTGTAAATCTCAAAGAAAAAGAGATGACACTCGAGATAACATTCTTTTCGACCATCAAGAGAAAGAACACATGAGAAGATAACTTGCAAAAGTAAAGGCAGTAAATGGTGGAAATGTTAGGTTTAAACCAATCAGACGAAAGAGAGACGAATAAAACTTCAAACGAAACAACAGAAATTTCATTAGCCAGAAAGAGAAAGACAGAAGAAGGCACGCTCGAGTCTCTCTTAGAAGGTTTCAAGAAAAGAGGAAAAAATTAAGAAGTAAAATGAAAAGATCCGCGGACGATAGAGTGTTAGAGGAAGAAGTTGAAGGACCTCCAGAAAAGTTACCTTTAATAGAAACTTGGAAAGATGCTTATCCTACTAGAATTTATCCAGAACCTTATGAAGCCACATCTAAAACCTTAAAATGTGAAATTAAAGCAAGAAGAGAAAATTTGTTTATTCCTTCTGAGATTCAATTATACCTTAACGTCAAACCATTAACAGACACATTTCTTCTAACTGATTATAAATCAATGGGAAAAGAAGAAGACTTGAAATTAAAGAGTCTTTTCCATGCAAGAATTGCATTTTGACACTTTTGACAAGTTAAGACTTGTTTTCAGCGAAACATTCTCAGAAAATAACGCGGGAGAAGGTCTCTTAATAAGAAAATGGACCAGTTTAGATAGAGAAGGACCAGATAATTTTTTTTTGGTCTAGGAGATGCAACGACGGTTATGAATCCTACTAAAAGTCAATCCCAGGTCAATTCAAACCTTTCAGATGTACAAAAGATTCAATTATTCATTAACAACATGCCCGGTTTTCAAAAAGGTTTCATCAATTGGACAAACAATTTAACAAATAGAAGATATATTTAGAACACTCAGTATGACATGGTGGCAGAATTGGGAGACTCGAAAAGAGAAAACATCAGTCAGTTTCCTTTGGATAAAATTTCCAATGGCCGGTGGTTTGCTTATGTTGATCTGACAGCCAACAGAAAAAAAAGAATCGCTAATACTCTGGGATATACTGACGGTATTTTCTCAGCAAGAGTTTTTGCAGTCGATATAATTCCCTCTCCAATTCCATATTCTTTTTGTTTTATAATGAACGCTGATAAACACGGACAACCAGGAGAACATTGGGTTTCTATTTTTTTGTAAAGAAGGAAAACAATTTTCTTTTAATTCGTATGGTGGAAACGAAATTTATGGTAACGAAAATTGGAAACAGTTTTTAACGAAAAAATGGATTAGAAACGTCGTAGAATTACAACAATTAGATAGTGACCTCCGTGGAGATTACTGTATCTATTTTTTTTTAATGAGTTGCATGGAAGTTCCTAGTTTAGATTTTTTGAAAAGAGATTTTGATGCAAAAGATCAATTTTGTAACGATTATAGAGAATGGGAGAAGATTCATTCCACTTTTCCAAAGACTTTAGATAGAACAGAACATGATATAAATTTAAAACATGTATCAGATGAGAAACTATTATCTGTCATACGAAATAGTATAAAAGAATATTATCAAATATATAAACCTAGTAATCACATAAGATCAAAAGTAGAAAGAGAAAGCATTTCTATTAAAACCATGGAACTGTGTGAACGTGTCTCGTCTCCAAAATTTATTCACCCGAGTAATAGCGGAATATATGGAAACACGGGAACAGGAAAAACTCATTTCTTGAAACGTTTATTTTCTAGACCCAACGAATATTTTGTTACAGAAGATGGGAAAAAAATAAGTCCAATTGAATATTGTTATGGATAAGTCTGGCCACCTATTTTCAATGAGATGGAAAAAATGGGAGTTATCATGCATAAAGGTTTGCCTACTAACCTCAGATTGTTGTTTGGAGAAAACCAACCCCCGGGTATAATAGTGTTAGACGATCTTCAATCCGAAATAGAGAACAACTTGGAAGTACAGCAATTGTTCACAAAGAATGCACATCATTTGAATTTAACTTCAATCTTCAATCGCTCTTTCCACCGGAAAAACATGCCACCGTCATGCGTATTCAATTTTCTGTCTTAATCTTTTTTGGATTCAGAAATGAAAACAATGCTTTACTGTTACGTTTTCGTGGTTATGTGCCTACGAAAAATCATTTAGACTCATTTATGAGATTATATCATCCATGGACAAACCGAAAGGGAGGTTACATGGTGATAGATGATCATCCCATGCCACGTTGTGGGATCATTTCTATCAGAACAAGCATATTAAAAGAAGACGGATCTACATTGGCTGTTTCATTCAAGTAAAGACTATGGAAGAGTACAGAACTAGATCATCGGGAATAAGGCCATATAAAGACAATTTTACAGCTGTTTCGCAAACAACCAATAGTGAAAGAAATTTTTTGTGTGACCAAAACAAATTACTTTAACAGAAGAAGAAATATAAAGACCCATATTTCCCATCCAATGAAAAATTAGGGTTACCATTACAATCTCGAAAGAGAAGGAGGGATTTTGGCTTTATCAGATCGGTTGTATAACACTTGGACAGAAACAGTAAACAAACAAGGACAAGAAATAGATCCCGTCTTCGATTTTTTATCGAAAACAAAAAAGATACCTTTAAATGTTAGAAGACAAGCCATAAAGAAAAGTAAACAAAATATTAGGAAACTCGTTCAAGCATTAATATTAAAACATTTGAGAAAAGATGACGACGACAACCTTCTTAGATCGACCCTTATATGAAGATCGATTCGTAAAAGAAGTTCTTTTACTGGGTGAGGATGAACTACAAAGATAAATACAAGAAGAACTGGGAAAAGGAAAAGATATCATAGAGACGAAATATCGATCACCAGACGACGAAATTATTGTCGAAAAGACATTTTTAAATTCTGACGATGTAAATTTTCCTTTAGGAAAAGCATTGGATAAATGGAGAAGAATAGACAACGATCATGTGTTGACAGCTTTAAAAGAATATGTGACAATAATAAAGTGGGTGAAAGATTTTTGAAAGAAACAGTACTCCCTTTCCAAAACATGTTACGTTACAGCATGTGTTAAAATACCTAAATAAGATAAAAATGAAATATAAAGCCGATTTCCTGCAAATGGGACTTATCGGTTACAAGGATATCAATCCTGAAACCATGGTTGGTGTCGGTGCAAAATAATAACAGAAATTTGATGGCTGTTGGCACAAATTCGAGTCAACGTCCGCCTATTCCTCCAAGAGTATCTTCATTTTACTGTGAAGACGAAAGAACTTCAGATCCTCTATATGGATTAAGTGACCTTTTTTCACCTCAGCGTTCTTTGACTCCATTCCCTCCTCCTCCACCACAGGTATCGTTAGATGAAATGAATGCCTATAACAAAGAAGTCGCACGAAGTGGGGGAACAGAATTTATAGAGGAAGACGATCTTGACAGTTTAAACTTACCCAGCTTACAATTAAGGTCTCGAAATGTTTATAAAAGAAATCTTCGACCTCAAAGAGAATCTTCATCCTTACAACAGATAAGAGATTTCAAAAAGAAAAAATCTTTGAACTCCCTCCACTTGTAAAGGAAAAAAAAGATTAACAGTCAACCCTCTTTTGGACGAAATGATGGAAGGTCAATTACTAGAAAGACGAACGGCAATGACAGATGACAGAATACACGAGGAAAGCATGTGGGATGATGATAATGATGAAGATCATGTAATGCGTTGGTCTGGACAAAAACGATCTTTGGACCAGGAGCCATCACCCGGAGCCTCAATCTCCCATATAAACCCTTGGAGACAACCTTTGCTCGTATCTTTTTCTTTTTAGACGTTCGAATTCCCGCGAATGCATTATGCCGTCCAATCAGAACAAAGTTATTGTATTACGTCACAAGCAGTCACGCACCAGTGATCGGGTTCGTCTACAAACATTCTCAGACGATTCTAAAAATAAAAAGATACGGGCAAAGGTTGACTCAAGGATATAGTCTGGATGGAGGCTCCGGGTGATGGGCTCCTGTTTTGGACCAATTACATTATTATCCATTTCCTCTTTTTAAGAAAAAATGGGTGTTGGTCGAATAACACAAGTCAATATAAAAGCGCTTTTACATTCTTTTTTCGTCTCACTTGCATCCCTTTCACAAAATGAATTTTGTGAAATGAATTTTGTCCTGTTCGTTACTGAAATCGTACCTCGAAGGCAGAGAAAACAGGGTTAGAACTGGAAACACTACCAGTGACTGGAAGTTAGTAAATAGGGGTTGTCCCCAAGGATCTGCTTTGGGACCGGTCCTATGAAACCTGTTCCAAAATGATCTATTTTACGAAGAAATAACATCACAACTGTCAATGTTTGCAGATGATCATCAACTTTATTTGTCAGATAAGACTCAGAGGAAGTGATTGATACACTGGAGAAGGATGGCACTACTACTGCAAACTGGTATAAAAATAATTATCTTAAAGGAAAACTAAGTAAATACAAAGCGATGGTAATGGCGAACTGGACGAATGGGACTTAGATATACACAATACCGAAATATGCCAAGAAGAGAACTTTAAGTTGTTAGGAGTCATTCTTGATAAGGAGCTGAACTTTACTGATCATATAGCTACAATCTGCATTATAACTAGTAGAAAAATAGGAATACTTACGCACATGCGAAAGCTTATACCTATCCACGCGAAGTTACAGATATACAAATCAGCTATTCTACCTCACTTCGATTACTGTAACTTGGTTTGGCATTTTTGCAAAGCCAGTGACAAGAACAAACTTGAACGTGTTAACGAAAGAGGACTGACAGCTGTATACTGTGACTATAAATCACCTTATGAGGAATTACTAAAGAGAGCTAAGTTAACCACCATGTATAACAGAAGATTACAAAACATTGCAATGTTTATGTACAAGACTAAAAACAAGTTGCTACCAAAAACTGTCATAGACTTATTTACTAGCCCTAACCATAAATATAATCTTAGAAATACTGATTTTTCAATAAACAGCTTTAACACAGTGAAGTACGGTAAGAACAGCCTTAGATACTTCGGACCTCATTTGTGGTGCAAACTTAACTCAAGTATAAGATCGGAACCTTCTGCTAGTGTTTTTAAGACCTAAATTAGAAACTTGACTTAACATACTTAACCTGATTATAATTTTTTTAACTATATATGTGTACATACATTGATATTTCTTAGCATTGAATTGTGAATTAGATTAGATTTATTGTATTTTTGTTTTCTTTCCTTTTGTCTCCCCGATTAGTAGAGCACATGTGCCTATGAGATTTGAGACTTAAATAAAGTTATTATTATTATTATTATCTTATCAGAAGCCTACGAAGAAGAGGTTCAAAAATCAAGACACAAAGTTTTTGAGATAGAAAGCGACGACGAAAACGAAAACGAAAATGATGATCAACCCACTCAATCAGACAACGACTTTGTAAACGATCCAGAAACTAATGACAATCAACAAGTAACAGCACTAGAACAAATGGAGAAAAAAATGGAAGTGAAAAAAAAGGCTACAAAAAGAAGAGGAAGACTTCCATCCAACAAATCTGAAGTCAAGAAGGTATAAACCATTATTCTTGACTTTCTTTTTCCAGAAAAAAGACTTATTAATCTTGTCATTTTTATAGCCAAAAGCAGCAAAGACAAGTGAAGCCGACATCGTGATACCAACACCACCACCGATAGAGAAAGAGGAAGATCAAAAATTACGAGGCAATAGAAGCTCTAAGTCTAATGGAACAAAAATGTCCAGTGTGTGACTCTAAGTTGAACAGTAGTATAGGAGTTGGGGATACCAATGCAAAAAAAAAATAAATTCAAAACAAATTAATTTTGAAAACAAATACAGGAAAATTTTGATTATTTCCCTAGTTGTCACTAGAGGAATATGAAATTTTTAATTTCATATTTCCCTGGTGATCTTGGGAAATTATCAAATTTTGTTTACCTAAACTTATCACAAAATCTTTTTACAAAATTATTATAAAATTTTAAAAACAAATATTGTATACTACAAAAATAATCCTGCAAAATTTATGCAAAAAAATAATACTAAACTTATGCAAAAATAACCAAACATTGCAATAAATATTGTATTCAACTTTTTAAATATGCTTTTATATTAGTTCTGACACATACATTTATTACTAACTTTCACTGCTGAAAACAAATACTGAAAAATTTGGGGGCCGTTTTTGCAAAAAAAATTGACCCATGAAAAAATTGAAAATTTTTCCCCAAATTTTCACTGTTGAAAACAAATTTTAAAAACAAATATTGTAACAAATAATACAATACAAATACTAAAATCAAAAACTGATATCAAATATTAATCACAAAAATTGAATTTCAAAAAACTATATGTTTAATAAGTGCGTTTAAAATAATATATCATATTTGTATATGGAAATGAAATGCAACACGGAATTACATGAAGAACTAAAAAAAATAGGAGAGGGTCACTGCCCTTTTTGCAATAACCAAATAGAACAGTATGATGATTCGGCCACTCCTGATGCATGTTGTACTAACCCGGAAGTGATTTCAGATGGTGGGAACTATGTATGTAAAAAATACGGCCAGGTAGATGGTACTGCTTATACAAGCAGGTATATCAATTTTCATGAAGACATGTATTAAAATTCATAAAAAGTCAGTGTATCACAGGAAATACCACATAGAGAATGTCATAAGGGATTTAATCGCAGCTCATAATATACAGATAACCAGGGCTCAAATTAACCAAATATTTGGTAAATTTAATGAGATCCAAAAGGTGTTACCTCAAGTCAATAATGGCCATAAACGGATAATCAGAATCAAATTCATTTTATATCTCTTTCAAATCATGGGTATTCAATATTGGTATAAAATACCAATGTCAAAATCAAAAAGGACATTGAATGCTAGTAAACAATATTTGAACAAAATTAAATCATTAATAGGTGACCGACTTAATTAAATTTCTTGTTATATTGTATGACAAATCAGATCGATACAGATGAACATAGATCGGTTATAATTTGATCAATAAGTCTAATTTCAGTAAAAAAATTGATCTTTGTTGAATTCTAAGCCTCTTAAACACGATAGTAAATCGACAAGTATTTTTTCATATGTTGTGTAAGCGAATTGGCATAATTCGATTTTTCTTTCATAATTTTTGGTTTCTGAAAAAGTGCTAAAGAGGACGCCAGCTCCTGAGCTTGTCCCTAAAATAATTGGATTCAATGTTATGTCTCCAACAATTGTACCAGTTACAACTAAGATAGCTGATCCAATTTTACATGACAAATCCATTGTCTTGTAATATATATGACTTTTTTTAAACAGCCAGTGTTTTCAATGGTAGTATTTATAAATCTATTTTATTTCTACAGTAATCTCCTGTGATAAGTCCTTTGAAATATGGTTCCAATGAAATAAGTCTCGGCATTTGTCTGTCATTATAATATTGTATATATTATTTTAATGAATATATTTAGTCAAGATGTTGAGCTCTTCGTTTGCTACATCGTTGTTTATTAATTTGACTTTAAAATGGCCATTTTGTAATGTTGTATTAATCTTAAATGTCTGCTTTTGTGTTCTTTGATCTGAAACGAAAAAATTGTGTAATGCCAATTTTAACCCATAACAAATTTCAATGTTTAGTAGTTTATAAAGAAATTTGAAAGAATTATATAAAATGTGAATCGGTTTGATTATTAACCCACCCACTTTGGACAGCAATTTTGAATACCAATTTGGTTTAAATAGCATCATTAATATGTCTTTTACTCGGTTCAATGTTAATCCATCATACAACTAGACCCTTCCGTGAAGCGTACACTGTGTTGCCTGTGGTACATGTTACAGAAACAAAAGACACTGAATTGTGTGGTATTCAACTGCAGCATTCCCGTTAATTTTTTCAAGTCGGGGGTCATTAACACCATTTGAGGGGTCACCCAGAGGCCCTTTTACTCACACGTTCACACTTTTAATTATTTTGTAATGTCCTGTGCCATTTTGAGGTCTTTTAGTTTTTTAAGCTTTGGTAATAAATTCAGTTTACAGATAACAAAAGACGCTCTTGAGTAAAATTCACTCGTTTCTTCTTTAAATAAATGGTCTAAATAAATAAAAAAGCTAATTGCAAGTTACTCTGACGGAAGTTTTCCTGCATGTCATGCATGTCTTGCAGTTCCACTAAGCAAACGTTTATTGCACACACTAAGATGTTGTTTCCGCTTCATAATTCCTCTTCTTTTCAGTCTAATCTGATGCCAGGTCAAAACATTTTTTGGCTTTACGTTTGCACCAAAAAGTACCATAAAAGCCAGGAGTCAACAGTAAAAGACAAGGCAAAAGACAGATGAAGAAAAAAAAATAACATAGTTTTTATATATAACTCTGAATCGAATTTTCATCGAAAGATTAGTGACAAAAGTCAAATGAATTCTCTTAAAATGTCAATCAAAGCTTTGTGCATTTCCGGTACTAATTAATCAGTTCTATCACTGTAACATACAAAAAGACGCTAATCTCATTATGACACGAAAATGCTTTACTATTGCCATAGAAACTATCCAGTTAACCTCGCATATTACAAAATATGACGAATTCATAAAGGCCACCTCTTCCAGAAAAAAATTTATTGAAGCAAACAACATATTTGCTCTTAGAGGCAAAAACCTCTTCCTATCTCATCGCATGCGTGAAGACAGGAAACTCAATCGTGTCAAATTACCATGTATGCAACAAAATAAATTTCAGGTTCAAACCCTTTCCTGACGAACCTTTTCCTTGAATAATGGAGCACAAAATAGTCGACAAGCTTTCTTTCAGATAATTCTTGACTGTCACATTTCCAATTATTTTATCTTTTTGAACACTGCCAGACAACAGAAATCACAGATCAACTTAGTAAAGTAAAGTAAAGTAAAGTAGACCTTATTTAACGTCGATAACTCGTAACAGTAATTAAACTGACAAACCTGAGGTCGACGGTGCGCTCATTTTATTCCCCCCTCTCCATCGGTGCTTCGTTTTACGGGTATTTAAAGCTACTAGCTACACGGAAAGGAAAGGAGTCGAAACAAGGATGCGACATCGGGGAATCGAACTCAGGACCTCTTGAATAATGGACTGTGCCACCCTTGCTCCTCAAACTTAAGGTGTTCGATTCCTTCTCTGTCTTTGTTGAACCCATAAGTTACAGGGGAGGGACAAGAAAGACTTACAGGGAGGGACAGGAAAGCCTTTTCATGACACGGAAAAAAATAAAATCAATGAAAATTAAAAAAGCCAACAAATATTACCCATTTTCCGACTGGGATTGCCATACTGGCAACCCAGTAAAAATCAAACAATAGCATATAGCGTTGATAATGGGTTAAGCTTTCAAAATTTTGTTTTTCCTCCTGGGGTTTGGAATTATACTGATTTTAATGCTTAGCTCAAAAAAGTAACAAATCTCAATGATATATCTGTTCCATTCATTTCGACTACATTCAGAGTAACAATAAAATTACCAGTTAGAGTTCGCTTTGATTTAACAAAATCGGATTTTAATGATCTCATTGGTTTTGACAAAAAATATCAACAAGTGGAACACATATTGGCAGTAAAGTTCCAAATTTAAGTCAAGATAGTGACGTTTTGTATATCCATTGTGACCTTATAAATGATAGTTTAGTTGATGGTCAAGATACGGATATTACTTACAGTTTTAGTACCAAAATGATACAACCATCGTCAATCATGTCAATAAAACTACCTTATCTTCTATCAGAATGTGGGTAACCGACGGCAAACGAAGATTACTTAACCTTAATGGAGCTGATCTATCATATTCATTGATTGTAAAAAAGAGTAGAATAATATAATATAACATTATAATGAAACCATACGAATTTAAAAGATTTTACCATCCACGACTCAGTAGATTTGTATTTCAACATAAAGGCTCTGGTATTATTGTAGATAATATATTCAAACCAATGAAGAGTCTTGCATCGACTTTTTTCCAAAAAATTGCTGAGCTTATGGCAAAAAAGGCATTAGAATCTGGAGTATCTCATGCTGGTGATAAAATAGGTAAAAACGTTGCTGAAAAATCTGGTGATTTAATCATGAAACAGCTTTTAAAATGAGACAAGGGTCAACAAAACAACAACAAATGCCAATTCAACCCATGAGACAACAGGAAGAAAGCTCTAATATGATCTTAAATCGTTTAATATCTGGCAGTCGTATGAAAAGAAAACGTTAAATTTCTTTGATATAATTGTGTAATGTAATAATATAAATGGCTTTTAGATCAAGTGAATTTTTGCAAAGGAACGAGTATGTTCGTTTTCAATTAGATGATGTCATTAGAACTCCAGGCAATAATCAACATCAAGAAAAAAATGGATACAAATTTACGATTAATGACAGATCTTCATTTTTCGCTTGGTATAATGCTTATTGTGAAGTGAATTTTCAACTCCAAAAACTAGTTGATGGAACAGCTTATGATGCTCAAGGAATAACAATGATAAATGGCTCTCAGTCTAATAAAGCATCTTATGATTAAATCAGCTGGTAAAATCGTTTATGATACTGATAATCTTCATCATGCGACCTTTGTCAAAAATCTATTAGAGTATTCTGATGATTTTTCGAGAAGTGTGAATTCTTTTTGGTATTTAGACACTAATGCAACTACAGCAAATAATAATATTGGTTATAAATCTCGTAGACTTTTAAAAAGACAAAATGCTGCAGGTGGTCCTAACGACATTAATGTACTTATTCCTTTAACCGTTATAGTGTTTTTTTGAAGAGCTTGAGAATAAAATGTTGGTTCCAATGCAGTTTCAATTTAATATAGGTTTGAAAGAAGACAATGAGTTAATTCATATGACAAATGATACTGGCGTGGGAAGAATTGTTATAACAAAATTTGAAATATGGTTACCCAAAATGATCCAAAAGACAGTCTGTATTCAAGTTTTGTAAGCTCACTTTTGAAGGAATCAAAATGGTAATATCTTAGAGAATTATATGGGGTATCACAGCCTACAAGAATTATTGGCTATTTTCAAATTTCAGCTTCCATCGATAATATAAAATATGTTTTTGTATATCTCAAAAAGAGTTATACGGGCGCAAATGGATCAAGAAATGCAGAAGCAAGCCCTTACAAAATGGATACATTTAGTTTAGATAGTGGAGAATATCTTAATAATTGAAGGTTGGAATATGGAAATGGGATTTTTTTATCCCGAACTGGAATACGAAAGTGACAGCAAAGTTAGAATATTCAATGATTTGATGGCATATGCGATGAGAAGAAATGATTACAATTCTGGTACTCAGCTTAGTTTAAGTAATTATGAAAGCTTGTATCCTCTGATATTTTTTGATCTATCGTTTCAAAAAAAGTAACAAGAGATCCAAAGCAGCTAACCTTCTGCTATCGTTTGTCAGCAAATGCAACACAAAATTTTAGTGTTCGTGCTATTGTACTTTATGAAGAACAAATTACTATTGATAAAATTGGAAACGAACTTGTCATAGTTTAAATTCGGTTTTTATATTTAATTAAAAATATGTTATGTAACTGAAAATTATATAACATATAATATGTAATATATGACTTTACGAGATTAGTTACGAGATTAGTTAAATTATCACCAAATCAAAAAAAGAATCTAAGCAAAGCTTATCATAGTAGAAGAACTATTGTTTTAAGATTTACAAACAGTGCATTATCAGTGAGCGATAAGTTGTTGGTCCCAGCAAATGTTGCTAATCGATTAAACAAAAGCAGACAATTAAAAAAAGGAATGGCTATCAAATTATCTAAAACTAACATTCGAAAACAGATTGCAGGAAGCTTATTGACTTCAATTTTGTCACTAGGAAAAACCTTGCTTCCAACGATTGGAAAGACACTAGGCTTATCAGCTTTATCAGGATTAGCTTCAGAAGGAGCATCTCAAATAGTAAAAGAGATGTCTGGCAAAGGAGTTAAAACAGGTAGTTTTCTTATACCCCAAAACCAAATGCATAAGTTGATTCCATGTAAGGATTGTTAAACATGAAACAAAAAAAGGCCTCCTTCATGCTCTACAAATGGAAAAAGGCTTTCCTATAAAACCAAGAAAAACACAAACAGGCGGTGTTTTAAAAACTTTATTAGCAAGTATTGGTATTCCATTGGCTGTTGAAGCTGAAAAGCTTTTTACTGGATCAGGACCACCAAGAATTGGACAAAATACATTCAACAAAAGTAGAGGTGGATCTGCTCCACAAATCGGTTTACCAAAAATGCCTCCTCCGTTTTTTAGCTGTCCACCATATGTAACCGGTCAAGGTGTAAAAAAAGCCAAAAAAAGGCAAAGGGTTGCTACTTGGACCAAACAGACTGTTCAACAATATTCCAATTTTAGGAGCAATACTCTAAAACCACAATTTCATAAAAATATCCCATTAAGCAATCATGATTTGATCCAATGGTGTAAATATTTGAATATACCAATCAATGAGGTTTTGAGAGGAGATGAAACTGTTACACATAACCACAAACAAACATTATTCATATACAATCTCCAAGCAGCATATATGAGTGTAAGTCATTGGGTTGTGACATATGTGAAAAATGGTATCATTAATTATTTCGATTCGTTTGGTTTGCCACCATTTCAAGAATTACATTATAACATCAAAGAAATAAAATACAAAATCTGTGGACAACAACCTGTGGTTATTTTTGTTTGTACTTTTTAAATGAAATGAATAAAGGCAATTCATATTATGATCTGTTAAAAGTATTTAATATGCATGATACAATGTACAACGAGAAATTTATTGATAAGTATTTTAAAAATATCTAAATTATATATATATAAATAAATGAAATCATATTGTGTTACACACAAAAAAAATTGAATGCATTAAACCTTCAGGTTATAAAAAAGCTAAAAATGGTAGACTTATGTTCTTTTGTACTTGTGCTGAATGTGGCATTAAAAAGACTCGATTTGTTAAAAATCAGGGAAACTGATCAGCCAGTCAGAAATGGCTGGCAAAGGGATTATGTAAGATTTGGGCAATGTTGCAGCTGAATTGTTTTTCACAAAAGGCATCCGTTATCTGGGCAAAAAAGCAATTGAAATGGGCAGGTACTATGGTTCAGAAGATTTGAGAAACCCAAACTTACAGAAAAAGGCTATTGACTATGCTTTGGATAAGCTTAATCCAGCGATTCATAATGTTGGAATACAAACTCTCTTAATCAATTTTCAACAAAGATCAGACCAAGGAAAAAATATAAAACAAACAGGAAAGACCTCGATGGTGGAGCTATTGATATCCAAAAACATTTATCAAAGCTTGGAGAATTGCATTTGAGAACTCCGACTGGTAAAAAATACAATTACTGCAGACCTGGTACAAAACTAGAAGATAGATTAAACAGTAATGATTCATGTACTCGCGAACCTATAAACAGGTTAGATAGCATTTGTCAAGCCCATGATATAGCTTGTAGCAAAGCTGGAGATGATTTGTCGAAAAAGCATGAGGCAGACAATGTTATGATAAAACAAATAGGAGTTATTCCCTTTAGCCAAAGTCCATGGTTTTCTACACCTGTCAAGTATACTATGCAAGCAAAAAGATTATTAGGACTTGGTTTTAATCCAAAAAAGGTAAAAATCCGTCGAGTAAAGAAAAAATAAATTGGCAGCAACAGTTAGCAGATGAGCTGCTTAAACCAATCAAACGAAAATTCACTCAGCGGCGTGTTATTGTAAATCATATTGACGATAGATGGGTTGCAGACTTAGTTGAAATGCAGCAATTCAGCAAATGGAATAAAGGCTACAAGTATCTTATTATTATATGTACCATTGAAAATTAAACAAGGAGAGACCGTTAGAGAAGCGTTCCAAAGCATCTTTAAAGATGGTAGAAAACCAGAACATTTGTGGACCGATAAATGAAGTGAGTTTTGTAACAAACAGATGAAAGACCTCTTAGGAAAGAATAAAATAACACTCTATTCAACAGGAAATGAAGAAAAGTCATCAGTAGTTAAAAGATGGAATCGCACGATTAAAAACAAAATGTGGAAGCAGTTCACTGTCCAAGGCAATACACAATATTTAGAGATACTACCTAAAATATTAAAACAGTATAACAACAATAAACACAGTTCAATAAAAATGACACCCCTTGAGACTTCAAAGAAAAAGCATGAAGGTTTAGTATATTTCAATTTATATGGTGATATGGAAACACCAAAACAGAAACTTAAATCTAAAATAGGTGATAAGGTGATAAGGTTAGGATAAGCAAATATAAAGGAAAGACTTTCGATAAAGGGTACACACCAAATTGGACAAAAGAGTTGGTTATAATAAATGAAATACAATACACTAATCCAGTCACTTACAAACTAAAGGATCTCAATGACGAAGAGATACAAGGCAGTTTTTATGAGCCTGAATTATTAAAAGCCAAAAAAGAGGTATTCAGAATCGATAAAGTCATCCGGAGAGATTATAAAAAAAAACAAACAAAAAAACAAGCTTTGGTAAAATGGAAACGATATCTTGTAAAATTTAATTCATGGATACCAATAAAGAATTTGACTGATTTATGAAAAATATTATCTAAACAAATATAAATGGTTTCAAATGAAACCATGTTGTCTCGCAGAGATGAGCGCAAATTTCTATTGCGTCGAGAAGCCTGAAAATTTTTCAGGACTTCAACGGGATTTGAACCCGCGACCTCGCAATACCGGTGCGATGCTCTAACCAACTGAGCTATGAAGCCACTGACGTTTTCAGGCTTCTCGACGCAATAGAAATTTGCGCTCATCACTGCGAGACAACATGGTTTCATTTGATTTCATACCCGCAGTACAATGTATTTCATATATATCTTTCACTCATAATTACTTATCACGGGAAGTTGTGAACTCAGAAGTGACCAGCTCCCAACGTCAGTGGCTTCATAGCTCAGTTGGTTAGAGCATCGCACCGGTATCGCGAGGTCGCGGGTTCAAATCCCGTTGAAGTCCTGAGAAATTTTCAGGCTTCTCGACGCAATAGAAATTTGCGTTCATCACTGCGAGACAACATGGTTTCATTTGATTTCATACCCGCAGTACAATATATGATGTATTTCATATATATCTTTCATATATAAATGGTTGATCATGTCAGAAGAATTGATTCTTTAACCGAATGTGAAAAGCATGATCTTGAAAATATTGCTGAATCCATGTCTGAATTGGTTATTTATATGCTAAATAAAGGCATTAATGACCTTTATGTTAAAGAATGTTGTACAAAGGTTGGAATTTCTAGCTTAAACAACGATGGAATTAGCTGCGATATGCACATTTATAGAAAATTTTAGCATAGTATATCATGTTACTTATTAAAAAATTCTTGGATTGAAGATTTGCTTTTTAAAGATTGGTCGATGGAACAAGTAATAATTTCAATATGAAAGTCGATGACATAATAATATTAGCACCAAAAGACAAAAACCATGTAGATGATGCAATAATAAAACCAAATGAAAAAAATGTTAAAACAAAAACCGGCTCCTAAACAATCATTTTCACGATACAGCCTATCAAGGCCGATAACAAACAGAGAAAGACGTTTAGATAAATCAACTTTAAAACCGAAAAAAAGCAAACCAAGTCTGTTTGCTAAATTGAAACAATACCTTGCTTAGGCAAAAAAGCTTGGTTAAAAATGGATGGACCTTGTTGAAAAGACAACTCGAAAAAAAGTAATTGATGAGGTACAAAATCAAATTGAAAAAGAAAGATTTCAAATAAAACAAGTTAATAAACCTTTAAAAGGCTACGCAACATCATATGAAATAAGCATCAGAAACGATAGAGACCCATTATTTCAATTACAAAACACAATAAAGGCTATTGAAACACATATTGAAGGAATTTTAGCCTCCATGAAAGGATTAAAATTTGTC
>OX421457.1:20314762-20322262 GCA_949126865.1 Montipora capitata | reverse complement strand
CTCCGTGATCTAGTACGGATGCTCTAACCACTGAGCTCCTGGAGACTCTACCGTGAGCAAGGGTGAAATGTGGGTATTTGACTCGAGCTGCACCACGCAGCCACAGAGTCAAATTTCGACTGACAGCATAGCTCATAACTGCCTCGCGCAGTCACACTGAGAGCATCATTGAAATACAGTTGCCTGCATTTCCGTGAACGATGCGGCCAACCAACCACCAAAGTGAGCGAATGTGAGACAATGGTTAATGGGTTCGAATCCCATCTGGGGCTCGGATTTTTCCGAGCTCCCAGTGGGTTCATTTGTAACACCTTGTATTTGATATATGTTAACCATTGTTCCGATTTGAAAGGGTGGATTAATTTACACTTGTGGTATTAGGAAAGAGAACGGAAAGAAATGTGATTTCACTAAGTCAGCCGAGTATCCACCAAATTCTCAAAATGCAAAAAATTTGGAAGCATGGTTTATACTTGATGCAACCAAACGTGCAAAGGATAACAAGGCAGCAAGGGCCGGTTTGGCATATCACTTGCAAGAAGCTAAACGAACTTTTTTTGGCCGAAAAAAAGTATAAAGGATAATAATTTTAATCAGAACCATAAGATTTACTTGATGTTAATTAGAATAGGTTTTTTTTTCAAGTGTGGGGATGTGAGATTTTCGGAAAGGAATAAAAGGATGAGATGTTAATGCAGAAGGTTTTATCATGTCTCAATAAAATGATTATTAAAGAATTTTTTGTGTTGTTAGAATAAAAAGACTAAAATCGTATGTGGACGACACGAATGAGCCACAGCAATGTCCCCTCCATTCAAAAGACATATGTGGACGACACAAATGAGCCACAGTAATCTCTTCCACAGGACTTATGAAGTTTGACACACCATCAACATCGGCTTTTTCTTATTTAAAAGTTCCCGTAGCGTGGGGAAATCACCTCCCCCATCCAACCCGTTGTGTGCTCACGATTTACGGGGAAATTTCCTACTACTCCTTCGACAATTCGCTTTTAACCGGAGTCACACTGGTACTAGAATCACTGTGGACGGATGAGACAAAATTATCACCTGATACGAATCTTCTCGTGAACGATCTCATCGAGAACAATGCTCGAATCAAAATCTCCAGAAATCCATCAATGGAAGAAAGAGATATATTGAAAAAATTGCCGCACCACAGTAAATCCATGAGATTCCAACTCTTGAAGAGAAGGCATGGTTGCGAATTATTTTTCCAACAAACAGATTCATGGAAAACGAGGGATTAAGACCGCCAGCAGAATTTCCCTTTAGGGTTTTTGAGTATCTTCTTGATTACGACATCATCTCCAATTATGAAAAATTGGAAAATTTAAGTGAGTACTTCATCTTAAATCTTTTCATTTGGAAATACGATGGCATTCCAAGAGAGATGCTTGATCTACAGCTTTCAAGTCACTTCTACTGTTCACCTTTTATCCATTGTACAAACGAACCATGTGGCTACTTTGAAGAAGAAACAGCTGACGTGAAAAAGGGATATCTTCCCAATGCTGCCAAACTGAATGTACATTTCCTTTGTGAGAAATATGGTAAGTTCTATCATTGTTCCATCAAGTGTGACTCTATGAATCTAGTATCCAACCATTCGCACAACTCTTCTCTGCTCGGTAAATCATAAAATCGAAACTCGTTTAGATTTGAAAAAATTGTAAAACAACAAAAATCACCTTCATTTTCATATTCGAAGTTACACATATCCATCAAATTGGATGGGAATAAAGGAAGAAAAAGCCTCTACATGTCGTCGAGAAAAGATTCTGCATTCGAGAAATGTTTGTTTGATTTAGTATCTGATAAAAATTTCTCAAACATTTCGAGCGATTCAATTTCCACAATGGAAAGCATTTCTTTGAATGGAGAATTAGAAAGAAATGAAAGAGCTTCATACAGACTTTGCTGGCTTTTTTGGTAGGATTGCTTGGTTCAACTATTTCATAAGCTGTTTTTGTTTCATTCCTTTTCAAAGAAATCAAAAATGGAGAAAACATTCTCCTCTCCTTGTGTTTCCTTTGTTCCTCTTCTTCCATTTTCTGTTTCTTCACTCCATTTTCGATAACTCTAGAGGATAGAGGTTTAACATCGGCATTTGGTAATTTCATCACATTGTCCGAAATTGGATATAACGTTGTCAGAAATTCTTGTTTCAACTTATTGACGGCTTCGTTCTGCTTCTGTGAGTATTTCACAATTGCCGCCATGGTAGTGAAAACGTCCGCCTTTAACTCGTTCAATAAAGGTTGATTTTTCTGATTTCGATAAAAATCATCATTCAATAACGATTGCAAAAGTGAAGAAGAAAGAGAAAATGAAAATGCTTGTTGATTTTCAATGGCTTCTTCTAAAAGTTCAGTCAAGCCTTATTTTTCTTTTACCTCTTTCTTAATCTTCACGTCGCCTTCTTCCATGACCTCTTCACAAATGTCAGACGTGACAGCTTCTTTCTCCGTTTTCCTGACCGTTTTTTTGGTGGTCACAGAATTAGGCACTTCTGTTAAATTTCTGCTCTAACTGACCCCTTTTCTAACCTTCTCTTTTTCTCTTTCGACCAGGTTTTGACTTCTTTTCTCCATCTTCAGCCAGTATACAAGCCTGTTGAATTTGGGACTCAAGGCCAAATAAACACGGCCCCATAAGCTGTGTTAGTTTTAAAACCCACCGTGTTTTGAATAAAAGATATTGTTGTTGTTGTTGGACTCATCCTTTGGACTCTGAAGGTGCCACAGAAACTATTGGCTCGGGCATCGGCAGACCGACCACAGAACAAGAACCTAATGAATAATTCGGAACAGTCGTTGCAGAAATAAAAGCAGGTTGGTCTATACTAAAATCAAAACCTGTAGAAAATCCACAGCCTTTGAATCTAATTGCCAAACATTCGTATCAGTCTTACTTTCCATCTTCTCAGAAGAGAAAACTTACAACAGATATAAAAAATATTATATCTCGGTAATTCGATACAATTTAATCTTTTATGTTTCAGACGATTTACGGCCTTGGTGTGTTGAGGTAAGAGGAAACAAAGGTCCTCCTTGTAAGATCATTGGTAGAGGTCAAGAGATAATAGATTTTTATAATTCCTATTATAAAGCATGTAAAAAATACGGCTATTCTCAATTACGATTCATCTTATTACCTGCGAGAAGAAGAATGATTCAGAAATTCTTAGATACAAACGATTCTGAACATCTTCAAGATAGATACTTTTATTGGCGACTGTATGAATTTTTCACACTCGGAAAAGATGGAATGAAAAAAAATTGAAAGGAAAGAACGAGTATCGTTGTGTATTAAGACAAATTTGTCTTTTGTTCGGTTATAGTAAACAAGAGTTTCTCACTATGGTTGAACATATGAGGTTGTATGATTTTTTACAACTGAAATTGAAAGAAAGTCATGCATATAACAAAATGGAAACTGACTACTATCACGAAGAAGAATACTTGAAAACTATTGTGTGCCACGATTTGAGCCAATGTAAAATCCGTCAAAACGTTCGAACATTTATGAGAATATGATGAACAAACAAATGAGTCATCAACCATCAACCTATGCTTGTGAAGACAAAACATGATGAACTCATCTTTTCTATGGACGACGTGTAATTTTCTAAAAAACATTGAAAAATCTTTTTTTTCCGATCAAAATAGGATTTTTTATTGAAACAAAATGTATTTCATTTTTTTAACACTTAAGATAATCTCATTTTAATAATCACATTTATAAAGAAAAGATTTTCCTTTCAATCAAAATAAGATGTTTTATTGAAAAGAGAATAAAACTTATCTATTTCTCCTTATAAAGAAGTTTCTCCAATCCTTTTTTTTTAATGTATTCCATGTTTTGAAGCAAATTCCATCCATGATTTTTTACCTGGTAAATTGTCAATAGCTCTTATCATCTTATCTTATCTTATCTTATCTTATCTTATCGGCATCCCGATAATCAATATCGTGTGTTCTGGCAATCTCATCTACTCTGTTAACACCTCTGTGACACGTTCTCAGACGCTTGTCTAAATGTGTCCCAGTGGGTGAAATTCGATTCCAGTCTTGGCAATCCACTTTTGAATGTCAAAACCGTTTCGTATATGCGGTCGTCTTCCTTTTTTCAATTTGGTGTATGCATGGAGAAAAGGCGTCAATCCCACATAACCGTTATTCGGTATGGGTTCATTGGAAGAAGCCAAGACAATTCCACCACTTTTGTTTTTTCTACACTCTACAAACTTGCAAATCGAAAACCTCTACCCGTTCGGGTTGTTCCTCGTCTAACGAAACTTCCAGAAGTACATCTACGACAATCAAGATAATAAGTATACATTTTTTTTCCTTGATCTAACTACTTTGAGTTCACATTCAGTATGAGAAGAAAACTGGGTCTGTAAGGAAATATAAGGTCCATATAACCTACAAAATGTTTCCATCTTCCACATCTTTTACATCGATAAACTTTCGACACCGAACACAAGGCGTTAACATGGCTAAAAATTATGTCTTCCTCTCCCACATCGGAAACCCCCATCAATTCATTGTTCTTGCACCAAAAGCTACTTTCCATAAAAGGTTATGCAGAAAGAAAACTTCCTGTCGGACAACAAGAACGAGTCCACTCCTTAGGATTGTGTAAAATCCGCCAAGCTTCAAAAGGTGGACATATCTGGAAAAAATTAAAATATAAAACAATCACTTAGTAAACATCACACTTTATTTTATATGCAGTGAGGTGTTTGCTAAGTAACTGGCTTTTTTTTTTAATTCACAAACAACTAACCGAGTAATGGGATTGACAACGTTCTAGCTCTTTCAGTTCCTGACCAATGTTTTCCATGCTTTCCTTGTACAGTTACAACGATGTTTTTTCTCTTCTGGCGTACGTGCTTGCACGAGATAATGATCCGTAAACACAATTTCTTCTGCAGGAACATACTGACTTAACCAAATCCGAACCTTTTCAAACTTTCTCCCCTTTTCTCAATCTTTGAAATTTCTTCCTTGATCTCATTTCTTATATCTTATAAGAAGTATATCCTTATGTTGTACCGGAGATACCTCCATCACTTCAAGTTTCTTACCAATTTCTTCCATTCTCAAAAGAATGAGACAATTAAGTCTTCTATTCATCATATACTTAGTTTTAAATGATGAAACATGATACAAAGATGATTACAGGAAAGAACTGCAAGGGCTCCTACTGGTAACCCTAACAAGTGGGTGTGGAACATAAGGAGAAAAAGTGTATGATTCACGTCATTTTATTCTACTTTAATTATTTTAAGATTTAGCATTAGTTTTAATTTAACATTAGATTTAGCACTGGTTTTAATTTAAGGTAAAAAATATTTTTGTCTCGATGTTTTTACAGAAAGGTATTTGCCACTCTGATAGTAACCCTGGTAAGCGGGCATGCAACGTGATGGAATGCTATCCTTTATGAGAGAGACAAAGTAAAATTAACGAGTCTTTTAAAAAACATATCTGTGATGACAGACAATCGACTTTCCTACTGGTCGTTCTAGCAAGTGAATATGGAAAATGAGGACCGCGTCTGAAGTCTGAGATAATTTTGGAATCTAAAAATATGGGGAAGCTGTTGAATTGTGTTCTTATAACACAATTCACCATCTTCCTCTTATTTTATCTTTAAAAAATTGAATAATGATTAAAAATGGCTTCCTCTGCTCGTATGGTAACCCTGGCAAGTGGGCATGGAACGTGAGGACAATCTGCTATGGTAATATGAATTCCATTTAAAAGAAGAAAGGAAAAACCACTAAGGAAGTTTTAAAAATTAACCAGTCCAACAGGAATCGTTTAAAATTTTTAACTTTTAAAGATTCCAGTCCTGGATTATTTAACAAACTTCCAGAACAAAAAATCACACCAAGTTATTTTTTCTTATATTAAATTACTCATTCATTAGCAACCGATAAATAAAAGGGTCAATGATTACACAAGAATTCTACTGATCACCTTTGCAACTAGACATGGAAAATGAGGACAAATAATAGCCATGATGAGATCCTTTAAGTAAAAAAAACTCTTATAAAGAAGTCTAGAAAAACAACAAGTAGTCTAAGAGGAAATTTGCAAGGTTATCTTGCCATTTTCCTTTTGGATTACTTGTTGCGAGTTCCGGGCAAATGTTATTTAATATCGGATAACTTACAAAATGAAATCGCTTTTGTCTTCTTTTGAGCTTTTACACCTCTGCAGTAAACAAAAACGACTTTGATCTTGTTAATAAATCATTTTTATTTAAAGAAGATCGATGATGACGGAGAATCAAACGGCTTGCACCTACTGGTAGCCCAAACAAGTGGGAGTTGGCTATTGTAGAAGAGTTGCGTCGTGTGGGTATTAGTGCATTGCATTGTAATTGAACCCCTGTAAGGGTCGAAGGTAACTCGTGGTCAAGTGTCAGCCTTTTTGAAGAGTGTTTTGGCGTAAAGTGTGAAGTCGCGGAGCCCTCCCTCGCTCGTTGTTAGACTAAACGCCGGGAAAGTTTGTTTAAGCCGTGTGCCGTGGTCTTTTACGGATTCCACCACTACGTAATTGTCGCACGAATATTTGGACAGCTTAGTTCCCGCGGAGAGAATTACGAGCTTCGTTGCAGTCTGGTTATTTGTTGTGCATTCAATATGGATTTTTCAAGCGACGAAAAATGTGCTATCGAGAGCAAGGACCGCGTTGTTAAAATCGTGAAAGAAGCAGGAGAAGCACTCTCGTTCGGGGATGTGAGTAAAATGTACTTTTCTAAAGTATGTCGCCAGCTTGGATGTTCTTGTTGTGGGTGAGTCTGTTTCGTTGTGTTCCTCGGTGGTCTCAAAGTCAGGCAAGAGTATGCACCCTCTTCAGTATTTGTCAAAACCGCAGTTTTCGCCATTCTTTGGGTCCTCCGAAGGTGAACAACGGCATAAAGGAGTTGATTATCACATTTGGCGTTACGAAGTGGAAAGCGCCGTGTCCGCAGGATTACATTCGGAACCAGTGATCGTAGAACAAATTCGTCGCTCGCTTCAAGGTGAAGCCAAATCAAAATTGGTCGGCTTTGGCTCAGAGGCGTCGGTTTTTTCGATTCTACAGTCATTAGACCAGTTTTACAGCGAAGGAGTGGCGACGGGAGGTGAAATCCTCACCCGCGCCTAGGCGATGAAACAGGATGAACGTGCCGAAGTATCAGCCCTTGCGTCGCGACTTGACAATCAACTCAGAAAAGCCAAGGAAAAGGGAACAGAACTACTTCCTGACGACACTGCGTTAGACCGGCATCTAAGGTTATTTTTTTGGGAGGGTCTGAAACATTAAATCAAAGATAAGGCGAGGCGAAAAAAGGACGAATGCAAGACCTTTGGCGAACTTATTTCCGCCGCTCGATGTGGAGAGCGAGAAGTCGATTTGTCGCCTATTCCTACACGAGCCGTCAAGTCTCAGCAGGTGACAGCAGAGGAGGAGAAAAC
>OX421457.1:20289762-20294762 GCA_949126865.1 Montipora capitata | reverse complement strand
GGACCAAGACAGCTCCCTTGTGCCAAACCGAACTGTAAGTCAAAAGAACGTGATTCAGCTCCATTAACGACGACTCGTTGAGATCTATTCTCTAGGTAGGATTCAAACCATCGTAAAGGTACATTTGTGATTCCACATCTAATTTTAAGGCGATCGATCAACATTTTATGGTCTATAGTGTCGAATGCGGCACTCAAGTCTAATAGTACTAATAGAGTCACATGTTGTTTATTCATATTCATGAGGAGGTCATTTTTTACTTTCAGTAGAAGAGTTTCTGTGCTGAAGTTTTTTCTGTAGGCTGATTGTTGGTCTGGGTAGATGTTATGTTCGAGGAGATGATATTGTATTTGATGACAAACAGCTGTCTCAGTTAGTTTTGAGATTTTTGACAGGTTACTAACTGGTCTAAAGTTCTGAGGAACGTGCATATCAGCCCCAGGCTTCTTCAGTAATGGCGTAATTAGTGCCTCTTTCCATACTCGAGGAACAACCCCCGTCCTCAGAGACATGTTGATTAGAGACGTGATGACGGGTAATAACACATCACACTGAGGGAGTAGCTTAGATGGTATTGGATCTAAGGAGCAAGATTTTGAAGATGAACGTTGTATGAGGGATTTAACATCGTCCTCTGTAAGTTCTTTGAACTCTTCCATGGTCTCAGGTGGGAGTGTAGACACTTCAGGATTAGAGCTTGAACTGACGGATGTTTCTTCAGTGTCCAGTCGAGCACGAATATCGACTATCTTTTGAACAAAGAAGGATCCTAAGTCATCAACAAAACTTTGTGCATCAATAGTTGCTGGCAACTGGCAACTAACAATGACCCTCACACAATATTTCGGTGACTGTAATAGAACCTCCATTGACTCGAATGATGTAAATTTTGAGTTTTTTTGTTTTCGCATACTGAGACTCTTGCTGTAAACAAGTCCTACACCACCACCTTGTCTACCACTTCTGGGCACATGAAAGAATCCATAACCCCGTGGACAAAGTTCGCCAATGGATTTCAACGAATCCGATTTTGTCCATGTTTCAGTGAGTGCCATCAAGTCAAGCTTTTGGTCCACAAAAAAATCCTTCAGAAACAACGCCTTGTTATTTATTGATCGCGCATTAAATAAACCAAGACGCAATGACTCCGACTTTTGCGTGATTGCGTATGTATTGTAGGCAATATTTGGCACGGTTGATGCAATGTTAGTACTGACTATCAACGGGTCCACTGGGACTTGAATAACACTTGATTTCCGCGTGTTGACTTTATGCAAATACCATGAACCTTTCCTTGAATCTTTCCCGCTAAATCGGTTCCTTCCAATAATGGTGATGATTTTATAAGTTTTCTCTTTCACTCTTTTACCGGCCCTCTTCCCTCGAATATGCCTTCTGGGTCTGCCTGAAAAACTTGCACGATAAAGACAGTGATCAGTTGGTTGAGACTGCAAATAAACACTGTTCGCAAGGAAACGGTTCACTGAGTTGTTGATCGATGCGTTTATATTTCTTTCTGAGCTGTGTCGTAGATTCATTTGGGTGGTACAAATTCGCATCTGATGATGGCAATTCAAATCCACTGGTCCTGGATTACATTCGACGTCCATGCAGATAGTAATATCTCTTGAATTCGGAAGATAGATGCAATTGTGTCCCCGCTTCAACCAAACACCAATCGGGCGAGTTGGAGCACCAGTTGATTTCAACGAGCGACGTTTACGATTAAGCTGCAAAAACTGCCTCAAATTTAGGTCAAATCCTATCCTTGATGAGTTAACATGATTTCCAAACTTCAGTTGTTGCTCGAATGAAACAATTAAACCAAGAAAAATGATAAATAAAAGCGATAAAAGCGGACTCGATAAAACAGCAGCCATCGGCGCTCATTACAATATAGGATGATAACCCTATCATTAATATTACTATTATTATAATCATTGTTTTATTTTTGGGAACCTTTGTTCGACATGTAACCCGCACCCTCGACCAAAAGGCAGACTCGTTGTGTTCAAATACTGTTCACGCTGACTGCCATGAACCAAATCCTAAGATGTTTAGCAGGGCTAATGTGACGATTAACATTTGTACATGGCCTTCAATGCATTAATTTGACAAGTACGTTAGGTCTAATTCCATGATATGATAAAGATTTAACAAATAGATATTTTCACGTTAGCATGCGTCCAGTGTTCGGTGATAGATCACAGATGACGTCAAAAAAGTGCCTCATGTGACACCGATGTTGTTACCAAATTTTATTCTTTATATAATAAACAATTAAAAGTGCATGATGATGATGTCACTCTTACAAAGTGCATTATTGAGCATATTATATGGTCCCCAATGGAATGAACAGCTTGTGTTCCCTAAAGACTTTTGCTCCTGAACTCTTAACTTTGTAACTTGTTCATGCTTAATTTTTTTGAAAAATTTAACAAATCGAACTGTTTGACAACAATATTCATCATCACAGTGGTCAAAATGTAGAGTAAAGACAACCCTTAAGGGCCCACAGACGGATTTTTCGTGCGTTGCTAAGGAAGTGAAATGTCACTTCCGGTAACTGACGTCATCATATCATGAGCTGACAAGAAAACCCACTCACAAGCAAAAGTCACCGCACAAACTGTTGTTTCCATCGAAGGTTTTTCCTTGCCCTTCCTAGCGCTCGTTCTCAGATCAACTGCGCATGCGTAAACGAACTGACTCCCGGTTTGAGAAAAAAGCTAAATTTCCGGCGGTTTTAAATTGAATTAATTTTTTTTTACATGGCACGTCTCACCCCCAAATACAGAATATAGCTAAGCATTGATTTTTTAAAATCATCTTTTTTGAAAAAGTTATGGGTATTTCAGTATCGTTTATGTCTTTAAAAAGAACATTTTTCAAAATAAAAAGAAAACCATGCTTAGCATGATGCAAAAACGAATACAAATTGTCAAACCATCGATTAAATACCAAAATTGCGTAGCACGGAGACAAATTTAGAGTTTTCTTTTATTGGTCACGTGACCATGGGCGTGGTATGATGACGTCATATTTAGGGTCATTGGCTTACAAAAGTTGGAAACTGACCAAAATAATGCCAAATTCTCTCAAATTACTTAACCATTACATCCTTAGCAACGCACCGCAAAAAATACGTCAGTGGGCCCTTAACCACATTCAATTTGTTTTTTACCACAATATTCAACGCTTTTAGAACATAACCAAGATCATGACACAAAGAAAGAGCAAGCATTGTCTATAACTTTGTCACACTCTAATGGGTTATTTCTCAATATAATATGAGAAGCGATGTCTATACAATTTAGCCCATCAGATTACAAGGAATTGTGGAAAAAAAAATTCCTTTCACTGTATTTTGATTGTAAACGTGATGAGACGGCCATGTTCATACCAAAACAAATGAAAAATGTAGCTCGAATTTTGCATAATAATAATCGTCATATTCCCAAAACACTTTTTCGCTATTGTTCTTTCCACCAACATGGCCACTATACTGTACCAGTGGGATAAATTGCCATATGATGAAAAACTTGTTCGTTCACAGCTGTTTACACATAAATTGCATATTTATGTGTATGTAAGCCCGAACAATAATTAATTCCCTCCTCTGCATACATGTATTTCAGTAGGAGGCACAGTGGCCTCATGGTTAGTGCACTCAACTCTGGATCAAGTGGTCCGGGTTCGGGCCCTGGCCGGGGACATTGTGTTGTCTTCTTGGGCAAGACACTTTATTCTCACGGTGCCTCTCTCCATCCAAGGGTATAAATGGGTACCAGCGAATTCAATGCTGGGGGTAGCCCTGCATTGGACTAGCATCCCATCCAGTGGGGAGTAGAAATACTCCTAGTCGATTCATGATACAGAAACCGGGATAAGCTCTGGCTTAATGGGCTACTTGGCTCGTAAGAAGACTTTACTTGCATATTTCAAGATTACTTACACTACTAGTGGCAATTAGTTGTTACATGTATGTGCACCAAAATAGTGACACGCTGCAGCAAATTCAACAGTAGTGGGACTTTTTTTCCAGCCCCTTCAGTTAGGTGACGTAAGATTGCTTTGCCAAATTTGACTAAACACGGTATGAAGCGATACAACTCCAGCTTCTGATCTTTTCCCGGTAAAGACGCAAGTAACAGAAATGGGTTTATCAACTAAGTTGATAAATCATATTCTAAATTGACAATCGAAGAGAAGATTCAAGCAATCGCCCTTCGTCAGAGCGAACATTTGTCCCTAAAGATTACGATCAATACTGTAGAAACCAATGACTGACTGACTCCATCTGAATCGGTCAACAGAAGTCGACAGTTCTCAGCTACCTTGTATTAACACAGTCAGCCAAGCAAAGAACTCTCAGGCCAAACATCCACGCAATAAAATAACAGCGCAAGGTAATCACAGTCTAAATAGAAAGGTGGTCACGTTTTACGTCCAAGGAGTCACTTTTCGCTGCTTCGACATCAGAAAGTCGACTTTTTTTTTCATCTCAGAGTTATATATTTTCAGGGAGCTTTCGTACTTTAAGCGTCTTCTTCTTATAGTCGGCTTTTCGTAGAATCTTTTTAGCTGTATGTCCTTCAAGACTTTCTCTTCTGCCAACACACGCTGTAGGGATCGGAGGGCCTGACTTAAGGTTCCTTCACCCACCATAATTGTACGGGCGAGAAACCTGTTGTGCGCCATGTTGTAACTGCAATGTCATAAGCGCATGACATTAATTCGACTTCTTCTGTCTATGTTAGCTTGCGGGCGCAGAAACATCAAGTGATAATGGTGGTAGGCAATTAAAAATAACTTTTTTTTTCTTAGTTGCTGTCTTTTGCGCCGGATTCAGGGGTCTGTCTATAATCTTAATGCTCAATCTTTCTAAGCTGGAACGGTTAAAATGTTTTTCGTCTGTCACTTATCAGACATCTTTGTTTACATTTTGAAATCAGCGTATAGCCTTACAATTCAAGGCAAATCTTGAAAATCTAACTAAT
>OX421457.1:20277262-20284762 GCA_949126865.1 Montipora capitata | reverse complement strand
AAGCGGATACCAAAGATCCGCTAAAAACTAATGGAAAGTGGATACCAAAGATCCAGTCACACTACTGTATGCCATGTTTTCGACATAAATTCCAACCAGAAATGGCCACATCTTGATTTAATTGCACTTATCGCACCATCCATCATCTTCAGTACAAAAACCTGATGAACACAGTCGTTCACTGACATTAAACTTGACTCTAAGAGCGGCCACTTTAAAACACAAATTCTTAGCTCCAAACAAACGGCTCTTAGCTTTGCCTCTGACAAAGAGACACTTGTGATCAGGTAATAACAACCAATCATGCACAAAAGGACTCCAATGTCTGCCGTCTTGAGACAAGACTGTCCAAAAATAGGATGACTTCCACACTGGAACAACAATTGATCCTTCAGCCTTGCATAGTTTCAAATGATTGATAACTCTTACAATCAAGGAAACCAGGGGCACTAGCCAATTATTCTCATATTTCCAATCTTGAGTAAATGCGTAAATGAGTTAAAGCGAGCAAGCTTGGTGTTATAGTTGCAAGCGAACCTGTCCACCGAATGCGGACCCCACCTAACGTCCAGCATTCTAAAAATATCGTCGTTTAATGCATAATCATCAAAATCTATGATTCTACTGAGACAATCTGCCACTGTGTTCAGGTCTCTAGGGATCCATTTCATTTCGAGTGAAATGCTATTTGTTGCACACGAAGCGAAAATTTCTAAAGCTAGAGACTGCAATTGCTCAACACGACTTCCACTATTTACAATGCTTACAACATTCTGATTATCGGTGAACCAAGCCACCTGTTGGCCTTTGAGATCGTGAGCAAAGCTACTAATAGCTAACTGAACTGCTTTTAATTCCCTCCAAGTAGAGCTCTTCTTTCGCTCATCAGACGACCAGTTCTGCTGAAATATTTTACCTTCGTTTTCAACAAAAGAACTGCAAGCGTAATCAGAAGCATCCGAATATACAATCTTCGAGGGCTTGCTTTCGGTAGGCCACGCCGCCCGACCGTTCAGAGAACGTGCGTTTAGTTTCCAAAACATTATTTCCCGAATAGCCTCATCAGTGAGCTGGACATTAGAATTCCACGATGACCTACCATATAACACATGGTATAATGACCTAGTCATAATGCGCGTGACGTTACCCACAAAAGGAGAGAATGAAATGATCATGCCAATAAGCGAAGCCAGATCCCTAGCTTTGACTACGCGAGATTCGCAATCACTGAGGAAATCAATAAAATTAACAAATTTGCGCAGTCGTTGATCAGTGGCAGCAATGGTGCCCCGAATAGTGTCAATCACACAACCTAGCCAAACTATAACATGAGAAGGATCCCACTGGGACTTTGCAAGGTTTACAATAAAACCAAACCTAATTAGATCGCTATGCACCTTCAAGGTGTGAATTTTAGCAGTTAACTCGGTAGCACCCCGCCCAATCCGTCATCAAGAAAAACGACTATCGGAATACCATTGGACCTCCACATTTTAATAACTGGCTTAAATAGTTTTGTGAATAAACATGGCACCGAAGACAGACCGAATGGGAGAACTGCAAATTGAAAATAACGAATAACCCCGTCACCAAAACCCCACCTAAAAGCTAAGAACTTTCGGTGCTCGGGAAAAATCTCTACATGATGATACCCCGACTTAAGATCAAACTTAAAAAGGGAATACCCCCGTGAAATAATTGAAAGCGCGACTTTGAGATCTTCGCATTTAAATTTTTGTTTGTAAACATACAAATTGACATGTCTAAGGTCCAATATCAATCGCTTCTTCCCAGACGATTGTGTGGAAACTGACAAGGGATTCACAATATCGGGAGCTTCATCTAATTCTTCGATTACAATTCATCTTGAACCGCCTCGGAGACAAAGTCCTTCTCCTTAATAGCAGATAAGTTATTATCACTATGTTTCGGAGGAGGGAGAGAAACAAAAGGAATTTTATAGCCTTCTTGAATAACTTCCAATATAAAACCCGGAGCATTGATTCCTTCCCACTCTGAAATGCATTTTGCTAGCCTTCCTCTAACCGATGTAACAGATTTCGCCTGAGTAGAATCTAATTCATACGAATCAAATATAGAAAACTGTGCACGAGAAGAATCGACTCCCACACAAGGAAAATAAACATCATCATCGACAACTAGATAATCATTAGTAACAATGGAATCAACTACACCTTGATCGTCGTCATCTAGTCAGAAGCTTGTACTGGGTTTGGATTGAAAAGTCAAGCATTGAGCTCTCCAATGTCCTGGCTTGCCGCATTGAAAACATTTCCCGGGTCTAATTCGACTCCTGCTTTGTGCCTCCACCGTTGGAATTTGTTTAAGACCTAGCGAATTTCGTTCGCCCGAATGACTGGGACCTGAATCCTGAACGACCGACTCCTTTCTGGCAGCGAACCCCGAAGCAGCAGTTTGGGATCTTGAAGCCGACTGTTTTATATGTGCCTTGGTGCGTGCTTCAGCTTTGAACATCTTTTTCTCATCGTCAGAGTCATCAGCGATCTCGCTCTTTTTATACTCCTGGACTGTAGACCAGCCGTACTCTGACTTGTCGGCAAGAGGGATGTGCTTTTGGCGCTCTTTCAATAAGTCCTCACCTTTCTGGAGCGAGTCCTTAACTTTGTCCAGAGCATTCGCTTGAGCGGCTGCTTTAGTTTCCTCTAAGGTGTCCTGAATCTTCGCGTTAAACCTGAATTGATCTTCATTCACTTTCTTTTTAAAACGCCTTGGTTCTTTCATTTTAAGTTTCTTGATCTCACGAATCTGAGCGTCTGACGAGTCCATGTGCGATCTTTTTGACTCATCTATCGATTTCTGGAAAAGCTGCTCCATTGATTTCATCATGGTCTGGTTGTTGGTTTCTATCATTTTAGCAATGACGTCTTTTGAAACACCCTCTTCATCCATGGCAGTTGAAAGAAAAGACTTGGAAAGAAACAAAAGTTAATCGGACTGATGCAGGCCTAGAATGCCTCACCATGTGATGAACTGACACTTTATAGACAACCTGCTACCCATCATGCCTTACACCAATCGTACCCAGACCCTTCTGTTCTTGTGCCGTAGAAATATCAATTTCTGTCTTATTTGCACGCTCAACTGTCAGAAATTATATATGTCACTCTCCTCTGGTGTGCCAGTTTTGTCCGCAGGGAACCTAGATAACCCATCAGCATTGCTATGTTCCGATGTTTTGAGGAAAACCACCTCATAATGGTAGGATGCAAGAATCAAAGCCCTTCTCTGCAGTCGTGCGGCAGCCAGGGTTGGCACTGCTGATTTTGGGCCCAAAATGGTCAAAAGTGGCTTGTGGTCAGTTTCCAAGGTAAACGTTCTTCCAAAAAGATACTGATGAAACGTTTTCACACCGTAAATGATGGATAATGCCTCCTTCTCTAACTGAGCATAGTTCCTTTCACTAGCTGAAAGTGTTCTTGAGGCAAAGGCAACAGGGCGCTCTTCACCACCCGGCATCAAATGTGATAACACGGCTCCGATACCATATGAAGAGGCTTCACAGGCCAATTTAATAGGAAGGTTAACAACATAGGGGGCCAGAACCTTCGCAGATTGGAGCAGCTCCTTCGCAGACTCAAAAGCCTGTTAACACTTTGGCTGCCACGACCATAACACAACTTCCCGGAGAAGGTTGTTGAGCGGGTGCAGCAGTGTTGAAAGATTAGGTAGAAATTTCCCATAGTACTGGAGCATTCCGAGGAAGGACTGTAGCTCTGTAACATTAGCAGGAGACAGAGCTTCAACAACAGCCTGCACCTTCTCAGGTGATGGGTGAAGCCCCTCAGCATCAATCACATGACCCAAGAACTGGACCTTTTCCTGCAGGAAACTACACTTGGGCAACTTGAGTTGCACTCCATACCTCTCAAGCCTACTCAACACGGCCTTCTAGCCGATTTTGGTGCTCTTGGTCATTCCGTCCTGTAATCAATATGTCATCGATGTAACACACCACACTGTCGATACCCTTGAGGATGGTGTCCATGGTTGATTGGATTATGGCAGGAGCACTTGCCACACCAAATGGAAGGCGATTGTACTGGTAGAGTCCTTTACTGGTGTTGATGGGGAGAAACTGTTTGGAATCCTCGCTCAGAGGAAGTTGCTGATACGCATGCTTGAGATCCAACTTCATAAAACGCGTTCCTCCTGCCAGAGCACTTAGTCTTGAGGATTGGGGAGAGGGTATTTATCAACATCCAAAACTTGATTCACCGTGACCTTGAAGTCCCTGCATAGACGGATACCGCCATCTGTCTTAGGAACGACTTAGGGCAGCCCATGCACTGTGTGACACCTTGGTCACAACGCCCTCCTTCTCTAGGCGATCTAGCTCTGCCTCGACCACAGGTCTTAAGGAGTACGGCACAGGTCTGGCCTTATGAAACTTCGGGGTGGCCTCCGAGTGAACAGATAGCCTGGCTTCGAACTCCTTGATTTTTCCCAGGCCTGGACCAAAAACACCCTTATACGTAGCAGACAGTTCACCGACAAAATCAAGAGAACAAACGTTAAAAAGCTCCTTCCAGTTCACTAAACAACACTGAACCAGTTCCGACCAAGAGTAGCTGGCTTTCCATCAACTTCTGCAACAGTTAGAGGTGCCTTAGCACTCTGGCCCTGATACTCTACATGCACCTCAGTTTCTCCACATAAAGGTAGCACAGCCCCAGTTTTCAGCAAGGTGCTTGCCAGCTTCAGCTTAAGATGACCGAATTTCTCCTTGAACATTTTATTGAGAATGACTGTCACAGATGCTCCTGTGTCCACTTCCAATACCAATTCCTTGCCTTCCACTGTCATAGTTACAGAAGCAGCTTGGGCATCCTGTTCACGGATTGTGAAGAATCCCAAAGAATCATGCATCGGATCACATTTACTAACAGTCTCGATGTACCTGGCATCCTTAGACTCCTTGGAACGACAAACTTTTTTCAGATGACCCACTTTACCACATGCATCACACCGGTACTTCTTACATTTACACTCAGAACTGAGGTGTTCAGTGTTCCCGCAATGATAACAAGCAGATTTGGACTTCTCTCCCTTATCCTTTGAACATTTCTTGGGTTTGTGAGCCTTTCCCCCCAGCCGGTGAACTTACTCAGTTTTCAACATTCCTGAAGACGCCGAGTCCTTCAGTTCCGAAGACGTCTTTTCGGCGATTTCCATCGATTGTGCAATCTCCATCGCTGTTCAGAATTTCCACAAGTTCCTTGTATGGCTTTGCGTCTGGCTTTTCCGGAGTCAAAAGGTTTCTCAGAAGGCTGTAAGTCTCTGGTCCAGGATGCCGTTAGCAAGACTGCCACTTGATTCTCACTTTTAACACCGTTCGCTTTCATGAAATTTTCAAGGCGCTCAATATACGCTTCAAACAACTCTTTCGCTCGGTCGAACTCTCGTAGCTGACCAATTATACTCATGGTGTTCTTGAAATCCCATCCTCGTCGCCAGATGTAATATTTCGTAGCTAATACACTCGAAAGAAACAGAGACACACGAAGTTGAACACACCAACTTACAGCTTTTAATATCCAAAAACACACAAACTTTTTGAACAAGGCTCTCGGTATATGGGCATGACCAAATATGGCAATTGAACAAGAAAGGCCCAAAATACTACACAGTGGGTCATAGTGACACGTGAATTCATGAAAGGCAGAATACAAAATAGCGCTTTGATAAGTAAATTATTATTATAATTATTGTAGCTTGAGTGAGTGACTAGTTTGAACTATGTCTGAAACCAAGTTATTGTTTTTAATAGGCTTTTGGTTTTCTTTGTTAAAGCAATGCTTTTGATTCCTAATTATTATCACAGGAAAGCCAAGCCATCAAAGGCAGTCGAGGGAGGGCTAACTTTGTGTCCAAATGTAAATTGTGTGGCAGAGAAAATTCTATGGGTAAGATTTTGCTTCTATTAATAAATAATTAAGCAAATTAAGGGGCAAATTTGTGAAGAGATAACACCAATGAAAATGTTGTCCAAACTTAACCACAGACTTTGCTTTATAAGTAAGAAAAAGAAAATAATTATAAGGACAATGAATGATGGAAAAGATGCCACACAGTTTCACAATGTCCTTTACAAGGTAATTGTGAAGAACAGCTCACGTCCACTGACTGTCGGTCGACTGTCGGCCAACTGTGTCGACCCACTATTGGCCCACAGTCAGCCAATAAACAGTCGACAGTTTTGGTCAAAATTGTTGGCCGACAGTCGACCGTTTGTCGGCCGCTTGTGGACCGACTGTTGGGACACTGTTGGTGACCTGTTGGTGAAGTGTCGGTAAGTTGTCGGCAACAATGTTTCGTAATTATTGCGCTACTTATGACCAAAACTGCATTTGAAAGTTACACTGTGCACTGTATGGGAAACAGTAATGTCTAAAGTGCTGCGATAAATGGAAGACCTATCGTAAGCACTAGCTACCAGGAAGAGCGAAAACATAGAACGTTAGTGAAGGTCAACCTGTGTAGACATACATGACATACTGAATCAGCCCATCTCGCAATGGATTATAGGGCAATTCAACGAGGAAAATGTGCTAAAGTGGCTTCTCGTTTTCGTTTAGTGAGTATGTAGAGAAAAGATAAATTATTTGCTGGATTTTTTTCTCCTTGTCGACTGCTGGTCTCGTTTTAGTTTAGTTTTCAGGTTGCCTACTCGCGGTAATCTGTTGGTAACCTGTCGGTAATCTGTTGGTAGCCTGTTGGTTATCTGTTGGCCGACAGTTGGTGGATGTGAGCTGTTCTTCACAATTATCCTTTACAATTACAGCATTAATTTGTCATCATCATTAAGACCTATCTTGTATACCTTGGTGTTAGTAAAGAGAATGTTATTTTGTTAGTACCTTAAGGTAAAGTTCAAATACGGTACTTTTTGCGGTAAAGTGTAATGTTGTGGTTTAATTTTGTTTTTGGTTTTAATTTCTTTTAAACCATTTCATTTTTTTTCAAACAGTTTAAATTTTTTAAACTGTTTTTTTTAACAAATCAACTGTCTAAAAAGGGGATTTGTCTTTTTTGGGGGTGTACTTTAATAAAAACACAGGGGCTTGACATATTTCTCAAGACTCTGTATACTCACCATAGCTAGATCTTGAACTCCATACCACTTGACTATGCAAGCAATTTCTCAAAATAATTTACAAATGAATATTTTATTATTCGCCCCAGGCCACTCTCGGTCAAAACTTTGATTTATTCACACGTGCAATTTCTCAAAAGAAAAAAAAAACTGAGAAGCAACTCTGCCGAAATGATTAACAAAATGGAACAAAAGTTGCACGATAACTCAAAGGAAACGGGTTTACAGCAACAACAAACTCTTCACAGGAAACAACAAGAAAGTAGTTCGAAAACGGAAACTGTTTCAAGTCTTGTCTTTCTCCCAGAGGACAGCAAATTACGGAAAAGTGGCTTTAAGAAATTATGCAGAAATCAACCAGAAAG
>OX421457.1:20257262-20274762 GCA_949126865.1 Montipora capitata | reverse complement strand
TGGCAGTGGCAGTGGCAGTGGCAGTGGCAGTGGCAGTGGCAGTGGCAGTAGTAGCAGCAGCAGTAGTAGTAGTAGTAGTAGTAGTAGTAGTAGTAGTAGTAGTAGTAGTAGTAGTAGTAGTAGTAGTAGTAGTAGTAGTAGTAGTAGTAGTAGTAGTAGTAGTAGTAGTAGTAGTAGTAGTAGTACCGGTAGTGGTAGTAGTAGTAGTAGTAGTAGTAGTAGTAGTAGTAGTAGTAGTAGTAGTAGTAGTAGTAGTAGTAGTAGTAGAGTAGTAGTAGTAGTAGTAGTAGTAGTAGTAGTAGTAGTAGTAGTAGTAGTAGTAGTAGTAGTAGTAGTAGTAGTAGTAGTAGTAGTAGTAGTAGCAGGAGTAGGAGTAGTAGCTAGTAGCGGTAGTAGTAGTAGCAGCAGCAGCAGCAGTAGTAACACGTATCACCAGGTGAGCCAGAGGCTCGTTTAAATGTGACCGCGTACATGTATACAAAATAAAAATGAAAATTAAAATGCAGTCTTTACATTTCATCTTGGGTACGTGCAAGTCAAGATTGGAACTTTTAAGGACGTTCGCGCCCATTGCTACTGCGCGTTTTTCGCTCATGTCACGCACACGTCATGCATCGCAGACCACGAAGGTAAACACAATGCTAAAGGCACAAACATTTTCCACAAGAATGGAACATGAAAGCATGTGGTGTCATGGGATAGCTATGGACCCAGGTCTTCTCGGAAATGTAACGCAATGACGTGGTAAAGGTAAAGTCTGCTTACGAGCCTAGAAGGCCCATCAGGCCGGCGCTTATCTCCGGTTTCTGTAGCATGAAGCGACTAGGAGTATTTCTACTCCCCCCTGGATGGGATGCCAGTCCATCGCATGGTTACCCCCAGCATTAAATTCGCCGGTACCCATTTATACACCTGGGTGGAGAGAGGCACCGTGGGAGTAAAGTGTCTTGCCCAAGAACACAACACAATGTCCCCGGCCAGGACACGAACCCGGACCACTTGATCCGGAATCGAGCACACTAACCATGAGGCCACCACGCCTTCCACTACGCAATGACATGACAGTGTGAATATACCATCGCTTTGAGATTTTACTCTCTTGAATGCTCAAGACCCCTATTTTTCTTTCTGTAGATCACTTCCTTTTCTGATTTTGTCCATTTTAACAAAAAACAAAAAAAGTTTGGGCGTGAGAAGTTACAACTATTTTGCCTTTTATGCTGTCATGTGGTCAAAGTTTTCTTTCTTAGAGTAATATGTATCATTTTTCAAGGTCTATTTCACCTCAGAAAAAGACATCAGCTGCAAACGTTAATTTAGTTATAGTAGTTATGTTGAATTGAGTATGTTTACCTGATCTAAATTAATTCTGACTATGTTACTCTTGTCAGTATTTCTGTCTGCTATGCTTACTGAAGGGTTTCGAGAATCAAGATTGGAAATAACAGCCAGAATCTATAAGGCTCCACGGGTAATCAAGATGGCTAAAGATGGAGCACAATTTGGCACATTCTTCATTCTTGATGATTTCAATGCAGATGAAAGGGATTTGGTCAGTATAAAATGCAGATTGCAGACTGGGTCTATTACAGTGCGACGCGCCTTACCGTGGCCACCTAACAAAGTTTTTTAAAACTTATACGCCAATCAGGGTGAGCGAATATGATTGACAGTCACCCATCCTTGCAAAGTTCGCACCGTTGTAACTTGAACACCTTTGAATGGGTTGTTTGAGTTGACAAACTTAAACGTAGTTGTCAAATGTGAAAGTTTGTTGGGTGGCCACGGTAAGGCGCGTCGCACTGTAAAATGCAGACTGCCTATTTTGTACTGTAGTCTGCATTTTATACTGACTGGAAAGGGATCCTATCATCTAAAGGAAGCTCCATTGTGAATGTTAACATCCCAGTCAAATGTTCACAATGGAGTTTCCTGTAGATGATAGGATCCCTTTCATCGGCCTTGAAATCATCAAGAATGGAACAAAGCTCGAAACTAAAGAAAGTCAACCAATACTGGCTTGCTCTTTCATTCTCATAGTCATACTGCATAAACGCTACAAGAACTCTTTATTAAAACACTATTTCAATTAACTGGCGCTGTTTTATGTTAGTCATTATTAGATGTTATTGCCCATTAGAACCAATCACAGATGATCATTTTTTTGGGTGACTAACATTATCCACTTTGTGCTCTGTTATATCCAATGAGAAACCTGTTAGTGAAGAACAGGATAATAAAGAATAACCAAGATAGCATTATCCAGTAATATTAGCCGCATGAACCAATAACATTTCAGAAACAAATATCTAAAATTCTTTTCAAATGGAATTAATAATTATAATGGAGTTTTTGTGCTCAGTATTGGAGTCAGAGAAATAGTGCCAATTACTTTGAAATAGTGTTTAAAGACAATGCTATGAACATCGCGCTAATGCACTATCTTCCACAACAGACGCTTTTAATGAAGAATGTGCCAAATTGCACTCCATTTTTAGCCATCTTGATTACCCGTGGAGTCTTATTGATTCTGGCTGTTGATATTTCTAATTTTGATTCTCGAAACCCTTCAGTAAGCATAGAGGACAGATATACTGACGAGAGCAACATAGTCAGAATTAGTCTATCATTCAAAGATCAAGTGTAACCTATTGCTGTTCGGAGGCAGTTGCATAATCTTAGTAAAAAGATTGGCCTCACTTTGCAGCCAGTTTTTGTAAGCAAGAAATGAGAACAAGATCTTAAACCTAAAGAAGCGAAGCTGTCAGTTGTCAATCAGCAATGTGCTTTTATCATTTTGTATGTGCAGATCTGTGCGATGGCGATTATGTCAGCTATACACAACTCGACACCTTTTTCAACGTGTTGCTGAACACAAGAATAGTTATAAGTGCGCTGATATGTAACAATTATTCCATGAGCATGTGTTGGATATGAGGTGGTAAATAGCCAACGAGGCTTGTAGCACTGAGTTGGCTATAACCAGTCTCAAATCCAACAAGCGCAAATGGAGTAATTGCTTTATTAAATCTCTAAAAGTTTGGAAGTACGAAATCCGAGCGAAATCAAAAAACGGCTTGATGAAGATGCGATGTTGTGTAATACCTTGTGGTCAGACAGGCACAGGCTCATGAATCACAAAAACAAAATTGCCTTTTCGCATACTTGTAAACGTCGGAATCAATCCAAACTTTCCACAAAAAGTTGTTTTTTTTTGCTTTATTCAGAGAGAAATTTCGCTTTCCCGTGAAAAAGAAAATTAGCTTAGCAACGCTAAAGTGCAATCAATTGCCGTATAAGGTCAAACTAAGGTATATGAGCTGATAACCGAGATTGAGTGAACCAATCAGAGCACGAGAAATGCATTAACCGAGGTTGAAAATTTAATATAAAATAGAGGATATTACATGGCCGCATGGGGATACAAATTTCATCTCCCAGTGCTGAAAGTATCTCTCATGAGTTAGAGATATATAGATATTGATGAAATGTCCAGATTTAAAACAACTTGTTTTACTCATTTTCGAAATGATGAAAAAGTGGTCACCAACCGTTAAAACATGATATGAAAACAAGATATGAAAGTTATGAAAAAGAAATCATGATCATGTAAAATTTTGCAATAAAAATGTTAATGTAGTAGAGAAGAATTATATTAAAGCACAAAAGTATCTTGCAATGAAGAGGAAGCTTGCGTTTTATTGGCTATAAATCATGTTCATTACCATAACAACACCTGTATTCTCACATGTGAAAGATAAAAATATGTGGGAGCCCTGTAAGTGACGGGGCTCTGTAGGATTGTCATTTGAAATATTATGTAGTATTTTCTTTTGCTTGAAACAAATGTTGTTAAAACGCCTAGCGCTTCTTCACAGCAAAATAAATCATACTTCTCTGTATACCTTTCCGCAAAAAACAGGGCAAGAAAGTACCCCAAAGAAATGTCTCATGTTGACGATGGTCTGTTGTTTTGCTCAGTTCGTTTAACATAGTGGTTGTTCATCTACAAAAGCTACAGGAAGTCAAGTCATGTAACACTAAATCGGCAAAATAAGCTTAATCTCTGATTTCAATAATTTAAAATGAGGCAACAAATGATTTATTTCAGATGTTTTGATGTTTTCATCATTCCCTTGTGCTCAAAATGTTCTTCAGAACAGCAAGGAATGGATTGTGCTCCCCTTAGACCAAACAAACACCGTTAAATTAGCTAAAATGAAATCCATAATTTGCAGCATAATGAGACTTGAAAGTGCTGCATAATTTCCAATTTTTTTTTTTTCGCACCCTATCAGAAGGGTGACTTTTACATACATGATGCAGCACTGCATTGTTTTTCTTTTGAGTAAATCTGAAAATCTCACTTTATTTTAGCACCAATTTTAATCAATTAATGGAAGTAGAGATTTTTTAAAAAGTTGTTGGCAGAAGTTTAAGGTGCACAGCAGTAGCCACATGCAGGTTATGTGGGAATTTTTACAGAATAATGAGTGATTTACTTCTTCCCTCTTAAATGCTTTTAATATTGCTTTGATTAAACCAAGGAAAATAAAACATGTTTGATAAAAAGTATATTTGTATTTTTGGTTATAGCTCTTGATAATTTTTTTATTCCTGTATACACACCTGTACTTTGCATCTTATCCTGTGTTTGTTTGTTTTTACCTACCAACAGATATAATAAAAGACAGCATAAAGGAATACACTGTAAGAGAGTTTTGCTTTTTAGGAACGTATTCTTGGTCTCTTTTTCTCTACCTTTTGTTTTCTATTTTCTCTACTCTCTGTTTATGTCACAAATGGCCTTAAAAGTACCTGACATCTTGAAAACTTTACAGTGAGCAGGGTTTGCACTAAGGAGCTTAAGCAAGGACAAAAAATTAATGATGCCAGCAAGAATGCCACAAAACCGTCAAAATAGGTCTAACGAACGGAAACAGTATGCTTCATTATGAGGACTGTTTTATTAAATGCTTGCTCAATAGTAAGTGAAAGGTTGGATATATGGCTTGATAATCTGGGGATTACATGTACCATTAGGACAGGACTGCTGCAGAAAACAGCTTTGTTGGGTTCAACAGCAACAATTATAAGGAAGGTTTTGGAAAGGTGAAGGATCTGGAGAAGGAATGACTCAAGGGACCTTTGGCCGTTGGATATGGCTTGCTCCCTTGGTGTATTAAATGTCGGTGTAACATCCACCAGAGCTAAAGCATTAAGATGATGATAGTAATAATAATTATTAATAATAATCGTTCTTGGAATGCATTACACATGGTCTCAATGCGTTTCCAATCCAATCCAATCCAATTTGGATTCGGGTTTAACCCCGTAAACGGGGGTGGCCGGATTTACCCCACTTTGGTAGCAATGTCTCTAACTCCCACTCTCCATCTCGCTTGATTCACGGCATCCTTTTTCTCCAATCCAACACTCTTGCTCTCCTTCTCCACTTGCATCTTCCATGTTTTTTTTGGTCATCCTTTCTTCCTCTTGCCCTTCACCTCAAACTCCAATGCTTTCTCAGAAAGTGCCCATCATCCCTCCTCAACACATGCCCGTACCATCTCACTCCATTCGCCTTCTGCCATCTGAACCACTGTTTCCTTCAATCCTTAAACATCTCCATTAGGTCCTCTGTCCTCTTCTTCTCAATGCATTTACATGTGATTAAATAATAAGAATTAAATATTAAAACTAATTAACTAATTAAGTGCATATTTTACTTTGAATGGTAAGAATAAAATAGTAAAATTAAGAACTAAGTTTCATGTTATAAATTTAAAGGGATTTTAAAAAAACAACTAAGAATAAAATCGCAAATTATATCGGAGGGAGTTACATATTAAGTGCTGTATGAAAAAGGAGAGTCTTAAGGCCCGATTTAAATGCTTCAGTACCTGTAATTAGGGGCTGTATAACCCGTTACACCTGTTACGGCTGAGCCCAGTCAATTTTACAGGTGATGGTTGCTGCAGAATGAATATTTGTGACTGGCCTTACGCATATTACGTAAGGAGTTGAATCCAAACGTTGTTTATTCACAGACAGGTTCTGACATACAAATCCCAGTTGTACGTTAAACTTCCGACTAAACTAAATACGGGACCTAGTAGTGTGAAAACTTGAACCAACGAGTGAATTATCCGTAAAAAGGTTTACAAAAATAATGTTTCTGGAATATTGCTTTTTGGCGGCACAATAATCCACGGTTAACATCCAAAAACCAGATTTTGACATAACAAAGCTCAAACATACTGGGGACTTTCTTTCATGATTGAAAGAGACTACCATGGCGGGAAGCTACAATACAAAGGCGCGGCTACCTATAAAGTTTTTCGCTGAGAGCACAGGCTGCAGTCACATGGCTCCCCTAATTGTTCCTAACAATTACTTTTCTCAAGGCTGTTTTCAAAGATAGTTAACAAAGCTAAAGGTTCGCAAACAGAGTCAACAGAGTCTCTTATGCTTCTTGAGGGCACCTCACTGTGATGTACGCTGTCGGCTCCTCGATGGGGAATTCCTCGGTCTCAGTTCTTTCTTTACCGTTACTTCCTTGATGCTCAACAGGAACTAGCAGCACCAGCTTGTGAATAGGTCTGTCCAAGAATGTCGAGGGTTTCTGACATTTTCCTTGCATGTCGAGACTTCCATCAGCTTTCAAAATGCGGACTTTCCTGACGCGTCAATCTTCACTTGGATAAGCTTTAATCACTTTGGCAAGTGGCCATTGATTGCATGGTCTGCCATCCTCCTTGGATAATACCACGTCTCCAATTGTTAGGTTCCTCTTTGAATGAAGCCACTTGTCCCGATTCTGCAGACTTTGAAGATACTCTCGATGCCATCTTTGCCAATATTGATGGGACAAATACTGCACGTGGCGCCACCACTTGCTTGAATAGATATCTTCTCTCTTTTAGGGTGAGCAGATAATTGGGAGTTAGCAGTCCTGGTGCCCCTGAGTCATTTAGGTCTCTCATAGACAGGGGTCTAGAGACAGTCCTAATTAACCTTTCCCACGACCCATGGAGTACATTCATTTGAAAAGGTATCCACTTACAGCCATTCTTTCACAAATAATCTCGCAAACAGTCTTGATCTAACTTCTTCAATGCAACTTTAAGCTCATTACGCGCTCCAACAAAGTTTGTTCCTTGATCACAGCGAAGCTGTCTGATTGGGCCACGTTGGTTGAGAAAACGCCTTAGAGCGTAGATAAAGGAACTGGTGTCCAATGAGTTAGCTCTTTCCAAATGTACTCCTCTGCTCACCATACAAACAAAAATGACCCCATAACGTTTAACCTCACTTCTCCTCTCGTAAATCAGGAATGGTCCAAAGAAATCTACGGCACAACATGAAAACGGTGGGGAGGGTTCAATTTGATTGGAAGGTAAATCTGCCATCTTCTGCGTTTGTAGGAGTCCACGTAATTTCCTGCAGGTAACACACCTGGAAATACAATTTTACACAGCTGACTATCCACCCAGGATCCAGTAACCTCTTTGACGTAACTCATTCTGTGTAATTCCTCGTCCCATTTGATTCACTTTTGTAGTGTCGTAGTGTGAGTTATCGTTGGAATTTCGTCATTGCTGTCAATGGTTATTAGGTGTAGCGTCCTACGGGAGTATTGTATTGTTAAAGTATAAAAGCTAGGGCAATTTATTCAAGTAGGGTGTGTGTAATGTAACCGTGTGTGAGATGTAATAAATGTTTTAAAGTTCGCTGTCGGATTTTATATTGGGGTTCTACATTTGGTGACGAGGATCTTTCTAGTTTGTAGAGTTTCTTTCGAGTTCGTCAAAGTTTTCTTTCAGTTTCGACGACAGTTTATTTAAGATGCCCGTGAGCGGTAGTGAAACGAGCGGAGCTGACGCTTCAAGTGGTGGAACAAGCGATGTAAGCGCTACCGTTACTTTAGATGTTGGTTCTTTAGAAGCCTTTAACCCCAAGGGCGATCCACATGGTTTAAGCCAGCGATGGAAGCAGTGGAAAAGAGCATTCAATTTGTACGTTTCCGGAAAAGGAGTGACCTATGATTTGCAAAAGCGCTCTCTTCTGTTACACATAGCTGGTATGGAAGTGCAAAGATACAATGGCTACTTTCCAAGACACCCTAAAAGTACTGGATGATTACTTTATCCCGAAAGCGAACGTCCGGTTCGAGAGGCATTTGTTTTGGCAGATCACACAGGAGAATACTGAAACCGTGGATCAGTTTGTGTGTCGGCTTCGTCATCGTTCGGTTAGCTGTGACTTCAGAGAACAAGAGGACGACTATATATTTGCGATCAAGTGATTGATACAGTCATGTAAATGCTGTTCTCACGTCATATGCGTCGCAAGTTTTTAGAAAAGGAGGGAACATTGACACTTGAAGATTTGTTGAGGATCGCAAGATCACAAGAAGCTGTCGATCGCCAGATGAAAGTGATGGTATCAAACACCCTAACCCTAACCCAGCAGTCCTGTCCAACAAAGTTCACTAGCGGATTTTATATCAGGGTTCTACATTTGGAAGGTTTTGAGGTTCGATCCTTTATGGGGCTGGTTCAATATTCTGCAAAGTTTATGCCAGACTTACTGTTCATAGCAAGACCTATTCAAGATTTGACCAGGAAAGGAATTCTGTTTGTATGGGGTGCAGGGCAGCAGAAAGCGTTTCAAGAACTGAAGCTTTTGATCACCCATGCAGAAACACTTCCTTACTACCAAGTTGGCTGCAGAACTAGGATTGTCGCTGATGCTTTGCCAGTTGGCCTAGGAGCAGTCCTTACCCAACAGCAGGGAGGTGTGTGGAGAATAATTTCGTATGCATCAAGGAGCCTGACTGACATGGAGGGGTGCTCTATTCAGACAGAGAAAGAGGCTCTAGCTTTAGTCTGGGCGTGCGAAAGGTTCAGCATGTATGTGTCTGGTCAGAGTTTCAAGTTGGAGAGGAACTCAGGTCCAAGTAGTCACGTACTTCCTTGCAACAGCTGTGCTGCTGTAAGACCATGTGAAGCATGATCTGCCAGGTTGAGTTCTGTGTTTACGTAGAACCAGGAACTCAGGTCGGTGAGATCTCGGATCTGCTGAACACGATTTGATAGTGGTTGCAGCTAGCTCAAGTCTTGGCACGGTGATTTGCTTTAACAGGGTCACTCGGGATTTGCCAATAAACAATGAACAATGCACACAACCTTATACATCAACAAGACGCACACTCTCCTTAGGCATCAACACTTGCATCAGAAAAGTGATGCAGTTCAGCTTCCATAACTTGACCAAAGTTCTCCAGTCTGAAACAGCGCTTAGTTAGCAGCTTATCCAGATTGAGAACATCTTGATACCATTTCTCCCACAGACTATGCAGACCCTCTGGAATTGCTGGAGGATTTGTTTTATCCTTCAAAGTTACTGGCGAGACATATCCACTGGGATCTTAAATTGAAGACACTGTTGATAAGACACGCTTTAGAAGAGTATTTTGTATTCGCTTAACCAGTTCACAGACTGCTTTTCTTCTGGTCTATCTGGTACAAGTATCCCGTTTCTGTCAAACATTGTTTCCTTCCACCATCAGTTTCGAGAACATTCTCTTCCACGTGTTTCGATGCCACTTGGGCTTCCAAACCTTCAGAACTTGCTTCTTTCTTCGAAAAGGACATTGCAACCGCGGATGATCAAATGCAAACAATTGTTATTGTAACTGGCCTTACGTACATTACGCAAGGAGTTGCATCCAAACATTGTTTATTCACAGACAGGTTCTGACATACAAATCCCAGTTGTAGGTGCTAAACTTCTGAGTTCTTTAGTCTGAACTCCTTGTTCTTAGAGACGTGTTTTTGAACTCCTTGTTCTGAGTCTGAGATAACAATCTAGTGACAAAGTATACATGAACTAAATACGCGAATAGTAGTGTGAAAACTTGAACCAACAAGTGAATTATCTGTAAAAGGTTTACAAAATGTCTCTGGAATATTGCTTACTGTTTTGGCGGCACAATAACCAACGGGTAACATCCAAAAACCAGATTTCTACATAACAAAGCTCAAACATACAAGGCAGGGACTTTCTTTCATGATTGAAAGAGACTACCATAATGGCGGGAAGCTACAATACGAAGCCGCCGCTACCTATAAACTTTAAGTTTTCCGCTGACAGCACAGGCTGCAGTCACAATATTCATGGAGCAAAACAAATTGGAATTTATTTGTAAACATTTACCTTCTAAAGAAAATATACCCGGTAATTGCTGCCTTGTGTTGGCTGTGTTCCCGATTCTAAGACGTGTTTTTGGTAAAAATCCAAACATTTTCCCTAAAAAACCCTTTGGAGATTGGCCATTGTTGGATTCAGACGCCATTTTCAGCAACAATTATTAATGCACCATACTTGATATTGATGGGATTCCACTGACTATTTTTCACGGTTCTGTAGTGCATGACCATTTCCACATAGTTAGTAAATGTCTATTCATTGTGAAGTTTATCTTTTTGCCCTGTTTTATTTTCATCACTTTTTGGTTGAGAAAATATACAATTTGCTCCTTGGAGTGCTGGAAAATGCATTTCCGAGGTTCTAATTTTAAGAATTTTCTGGAGGAGCATGCCCCCAGACCCCCTTGGGGCTCAGGCCCTTCAGGCCTTCCTTTACATGGCCTTAAATGGTTACAGGTTAGGGGTGAAATCTTGAGTGTTACGCCTGCCTCAGAACTCAATGACAACCCTGTTCTTGGTTCCTGAGATAACTCGTGTCGCAGTGTTTTGAAGACACTGTAACTTGTGGATCTGTGTCGATGGAAGACCATATAGGGTGGCATTGCAATCAACCTTTGATTCTGAGATCAATGCATGGGTTAGATGCTTACAATCACGATCAGATACAGCAGCTGTAGGTATTTTTTGATCCTTCCAATGGTCCTCAGGGACTGGTAGGCTGACCGACAATTTGTATTGATAAAATAAGGATCCACCAATGTGGCCCAGGATCATTCCCGGATTCTATGCCATATGTGGGTTGATTTTGTTAGTTCTCTACTCTGCTCCGATAGGTTTTTCCCTGGGTACTCCAGTTTTCCCCTCTCCTCAAAAACCAACATTTGCAAGGAGTCTTAGCGTAGCTCAGTTGGCTAGTGCGTGGCTTTCAGAGCAAGGGGTCCCCAGTTTGATCCTCGGTGACTTCAGCGTCTGTTTCCACTTTCCTCTGATCTATGTAGCTACAGCTTTAAATATCCGTGAAACGGAGCACTAACAGAGGGAGGGGGGTAAAAGGCGCACTGTCGGCTTCCATTGATACCAGTTTCATAACTGAAGGAACTGCTGACGTTAAATAAATTGACCTTACTTTACTTTAGGTGTGCATGAGTGTCGCATGACACCTCTAACCTCTGCTGTAGGCATTTCACGGTCATCCATCATCAAGGATGGTATTCTGTAAGACTTAGAAAATCAAGAGGTGAAATGAATGACCTCAGTCTTTGATGGATTACAAAGCAGCATATTTTGCTTTGTCCATTTCATAACAGTGCATAATTAGCAGTATTGGAGTTTTTTTGATGCTATCTTGCTGTTGGCTGGCCTTGAAAAGAATATATAATTAGTCGTCATCAGCGTAAAACATCACAAAGAGTGAGCAGTGATCACATCTTTAAGTGGTGTTAAATACAGAGAAAAGAGGAGGGATCCCAATACAGGACCCTGTGGTACGCCAAAAGATAGGACCCAAGGCTGAGATTAGTGATTATCAAGTAATACACGCTGTTGGTGGTCAGCAAGATAAAGTTTCAACCAGGCCAGGACTTTGTTGGTAAAGTCAGTCAACTAGGATTCTATGGTTAATTCGTATTGAATGCAGATGATAGGTCGAGAATTACAAGAACAACTTCATTCTGGTAGTTGATTGGTTACCTGTCTAAGGGCCGTCTCAGTACTGTGAAATTTGGGATAGGTAGATTGCATTTTACAGTAAGGATTGTTGGTGGGGAGATGGTCATTTAACTGAATAGCGACTATCCTTTCCAAAGTCATATGGGACAAATTAGAAATAGGGTGGTTACTGTAAGTTCGCTAAATCATCGTGGTTCAAGGACTTCTTCTTAATAGATGGACGTATAAGGGAATTCTTAAAGGATGTGATGGGAAAATACCTTGCATCAGTGAAGAGTTCATGATGGTAGCAATGAGAGGTAAAAGCAGGTTAATTAAGACTTAAGAATCGATGTTGGAATCGGATCTAAAGGACAAGATTTGGTTGACGATGACATAATAGTTTTCTTAACCAAGGTGGAAGACATGGGATGAAAACTTTGGAGGCAGTTAGAACATACTGAGATGTGATCAAGGTCGGTGGTAGCTGGAGATCCTGTAGGGGATAAAGTATCTTTGTTTCACTTATGTCCAGGTTTGACCCTAATTAGATGCACGCCCAATTTTGACATCCAACACAAAGTGTCCCTTTAAGTCTAAGCATTTGCTACCTATTTTCAACAATAAGGTAAGGGTAAAGGTTAGCGTTATTTTTAGCTTTGGGTAAATGCAGCAATTAATCTTCACTTAAAGAGCAGCATTTGGGGGACACTTTGTGACATAAATTGTCTGTATTCTGAGACACAAGTGATGTTGAAGTTGGCTAGAAGAGCAAGGGGACACTTCGTGACGCTTATTGAAATCCGCGTGCATCTAATTGGGGTCAAACCTGGACATATCTCCTTTGTTTCAAAGAAACAGCCAAACTCTTCAACCTGTGATTGGATGGAGTGGTGAGTACAATGTAGGAAGAATCGAAGCAGCTCTTACTTTTACATGTAGTTTCCTGTCGAGAACCTTGAACAACTTGGTTTGGCCAGAGTAAGAAACTTTATCTTTGCAGTATAAGGTCTTGGCTTCTTCAATTAACTGCTTGTACCTACGGCATTGAGCATGATAAATCTCTTGATGTACTGTTAGGCCAGACAACAGAAAATTCCTTTCACAGCATTGTTTTTCGGTTTTTTTTCTTCATGTAGCTTGGGCATATATAGACAAATGTTTTTCTTTTGGTTAGTTTTAAGTTAAAAGCCTTTTCTCATATAAATATCTTATCTTATTTGATCACAGGCCATTTAAGCCCCTTGCTTCAAATGACTTTACCAATTGATATATTGTATGTATATATGAATGTATGATGTGTAATAAAATAAGAAATATGTAAAAATTAAATCCGCACGCCCTGCACATGCATTTTATATTTCGGTCCATTTCCTAGCTGTTCTCGTCCTGACCGTGACATGAAATGACCAAATTTGAGGTTATGTGGAGGACGTGAGCAACTGAACAACCATATCTTTCACACCTGGAATTTTGGTACACATGTTCCATGCTGGACAACTTGGAATAATCATGGGAAGTTATATTTTTAAGTGACTTTCTAATAGCCATTGTTGTCCGCCTTGCTTAAGCTCCTTAGTGGTGAGAGCAGCAGTCTCACCTTCCACCAATGTGTTGTGGGTTTGATATTTCCAAGACTCACCATCATGAGTGGGTTGGGTTTTCTTTGGATACTCAGGTTTTTCCATCTCACCAAACATTTTTTCTTTGTTTTGATTTACTGTCTATCTAAGCTTGAGACTTTCAGAAAGTGATAATTATAATCAATAATATTTTTTTTATAATTGTTGTAATTATAGAGTTGGCAGCCTGCCTCAGTTCTTTACAACCAATTTGAATCTTTTTTTTGGCAGGCAGAAGATAGCAACAAATTTAAGACAATGGTGGCATTTGACTGCAGAGGAGTTGAACCAGTCGACTTTTCACCAAGGGTTTGTTGTGTAAAATATAAACAGGATAATCTGTAACCCCTTTTCTCTTGCTTAATGCTGAGAGTGAATCTGAGGTAGGAATGAAGTTTGAATCTCCGAGTCAAGTTCAAGTCAGGTTTCAAGTAAGACAAAACCTTTTTTTCAATTTTTTTTTTATATATGAAAAAGAAAAAAAAAGTTATTCCATGCCTGCCAAATGCTTAGAAAAGCAAAATGGGCTAGTTATTCTAATGGATATGGGCTGTTTTCTTGTTGCACCATATGGTGGTCGGTCACAAAGAATTTGCAGAATCTGTCCAGGAAATGGGCCTTTTTGGGGCTTTTCACAAAAATTTTTTATTTGTTATGGATGCGAAAAACTGCCCATTGAATATGGGAAACGTTTTTATAACAGTCCTGCTGTAGGCCTGATCTTCTCTCAAATTGTGGCATTATATACATGCCTAATAAATATTTATCTTTTTGTTTTATATCATTTTCCATTTATTTATTTTAAAATCAATAGGTATCCATTTTTCACAAGCCACCATTTTTCGGCCACAACTGCAGCAACGTTGTACAATTTTACTTCCTTTTGCAATAAAAAAAAAGAATGTTGTGCATGTTCAAAGAAAAAAATGGAAATCTATTGTTTACAGTGAAAAGGCACCAAGCCAGTTCATGATCACTCCACTTTAATTGTTTGAAGTAAAAATTAAAATGAAATATGAGATGTACATACATACATAGTCATACATACATACATACATACATACATACATACATACATACATACATACATACATACATACATACATACATACATACATACATACATACATACATACATAAATTTATTTGTTAAGGTGGGTCGGAAAAGGCAACCTTAAAAGCTGATGTGGACCCGCCAAATAAAAGTGTTAAAATAATAAAAATATGTAATGCTAAAATACAAAAATACATCGAAAAGTCTAAAATTAGTAATAATAAAAGTCATCAATTTTGTTCGTTCCTATGGCTGCTTCTTTCTTATAGCTGACTTTATTAATTATTTTGTCCCTTTTTAGCTTGATCTTAAATGTAGTTCTATTTTCGCATTCCTTTGTTTCTGTTGGAAGCGCATTCCAAGTTATGGGTCCGCGATACCTTAGTGCTGTTCGTCCTATTTCCGTCTTTGGTCTAAAAATCTCAAAGCAATGCTTTTGTCTTGTTTTTGTCATTTGCTGCACTTTTCTCACTACTTTCCAGAACTGTGTCGAATTTGTAGCCTTTTCAAATTCAACTTTCCAGTAATTTGTTTCTGCTGCTTTGAGTTTTTTCTTTGCTAAATTCCTTGCTTTCTTATATTGTATATATGTTTGCGGATCTTTTGTCTTCTGCCATTTTTTCAATAACTTGAAACGCTTATTCAACAATTTCCGTAAGTCAGTTGTAAACCATGGCAACGAATCAGTTCTAACTTTCGCTTTCCTTTCAGTTACATAATCATCCACAACACCTTTGTATAATAATTCCCATGCATTTGCTACATCGTCCACATCATCGAAAATATTGGTGACCCACCAGGGGGTGTCTTCTAAGGTTTTTTTGAATTCATCAATGTTCATAGTTTTGTAGTTCTTAACCATTTTAATTCTAGGCTTTTTAACAGGTTTCTGCAGATTGTTACACTATAAATTAACTTGTGATCCGAAATTCCTGGGTCGAGACTTCCAGATTTAATAACTTTTGAAGTTTCCGAGGATATTATTAAATCAATTATTGTCTCTGAGCTTGCTGCAACCCTGGTTGGCTTTTTGATAACGTTCTTCAATCCAAACATGTTGAGAATACGCTGCAGTTTCTTTCCTTGATCGTTTTTATTTCTTGTCATTAAATCAGAATTGAAATCCCCGATCAACAAGATATTATTTTGTTTTGTCCATAAATCATCTAATTTGTTTTTAAATGTATCGTAAAAATCCTTGTCTTTAGGTGGTCTGTAAACTGTGACTATTAATAATCTCTGTGATCGACAAATGACTTCAATCCAAGTAGCTCCCACCGATTTTACTTCTAGCTTTGGCTTTGGTATAACATCTAAGTCGTCTCGATAGTATATTAGGCAACCCCCGCCTTGTTGATTTGAACGATCCAGCCTTTGAACAGTGTATCCGTCTATTCTAATCTCCTCGTTCTTGATTTTGTCACTCAAGTGTGTTTCTGTAATTCCAAGAATATCAATTTTAGATTCTTGTAATATAAGTTTTATTTCTGTAAGCTTTCGGAATAAACCGCAACAATTTATATGTGCCACTTTCAACCCTCGAATGTTGGTCTCAGCTTGAAGGGTACTGTAAAAATCTTTTTTCAGATCATCCTTTTTGTTGCAATCTGGGCAAAGCCAAGTTTCGTCTGATTCACCTAACCGTAGATACTCTGTCTCATCTAGGCCTACGCAATCAGGGTGTAGCCACTTGTTACAAACATCACATTGTATTCCTCGATCTTTAACTCTCTTCTTGCAAAGTTTACATAAGCATCTGGGGCCAGGGTTTGTGGAAATATCACCTGAGATAAGAATGAGTGATAACGCCAAAGCTGTGAATGGTTTCCTTTTATGACTTAGTCAAACGCCGTTCCTTGCCCCAATTAATCCAACATGGCGTCGAGTCATCTTGTCCTGTGTGAATGTCCACTTCAATCCATCTGCATCCATCCCAATAATTGGTGAAAAATGGCTTTCAGTTAAAAGAAAGCTTCTTGTATCAGAAATGTTGTTACTTCTGCATGTATTTTGTAATAACTTGGCATATAGAACTAGAAAATGGGCTGCCAAGAGCAGTGCATAAAATACACGTCCGATGGACATGGTTGCACACTTCACGAGGAAACTCCACTTCACACTTCATGTTTAAGAGTCGCAACTGGCAGGAGACAACCAGTTGGTTGGTCACTTGCACAGCATAGTGATGGTGAATGCAGAATCTTCAAAGGCAAATCCAGCCAGTGATCAGAGCAGTATTTGAACATTGCACTACTCCGTGCAAATACAATACTCAACCACCATAGGTTGGGCTGCCCATTAAAACTTGCGAGTCTTATCAAATTCAAACCCTGTCATGCACATCACAAAAAATAATTGTTGTCTTTTTGGTTCTACATTTGTATTCTGGGAGCTAATTGGTGTCGTTACTTTTGATTGACCTATGTGCACTTAGAAATAGGGAAAAGTAGTAATTTGTGTTGAATTGCTTTCAATTGGGTTTCTGTCTGGGGAATTGTAGAGAACCTGATGAGTTTCGTTTGGCAAATTAGATTTGAATTTTCAGTTAAGGACGTTCGCGCGAAATTTTTTCAACATTGATTTTTTTCTGAAACTTTTACCACTGTAAGATGATGAGTTAGTTATGTCAGAAATGTAAAAAAAATGGGGGGTCACCGACTTCGTTTTGGATAGATCATGCCCGGAAAAATACCCAAAATGGGACAAAATCGGGCTTCGTTAGCGAATAAGGCCAGTGTCTGTAAACCCAAATATATTGCAATTAAATCTTTGAAGTGAAATCTTCTCTGCCGAATACTGTTTAAGTGGACTTACTAAGTGAATTTAGTCAACTGGTGAGGTTCTTTAAAGATCAAGTTTGCATTTAGCGACCACAGTTTCACGCGCCTTGCAGCCGCAAGATGGCAGGATTTGATGTCCTGTGAGCAGAAATCTTGAAATTTTTTTAACTTCCCACATTGATT
>OX421457.1:20232262-20249762 GCA_949126865.1 Montipora capitata | reverse complement strand
TCGCAAGAAATTTATCAATTTGACCATGCCACATTTCCCATCAGTTCTGGTAAGTACAAATTACGTTTAGCCAGGCCACAGGCAATTATCTTGACTAGTAAATGAAAATGAAATCTTTATTTCAAATGTGCTTCACTTGTCAATACGTCAAGGGAGAGGAGGTGCCATACAGCAAATGAGGCGATTGGAAAAGCTAGCGAATTGGCAAGAGGTAACCATGGCAACCGAGCCACAGGTCCACCTCGGCACCCGTCACACTGTCTTCACAGTGGAACTTCGACTTACCAATTCTTGCCCTCAGAAGAAGGTGGGTGGATAAGGCGAAAGCAAATGGCGGTAAAGCACAAGTGCAAGCAACAGCGACAGCGCACGCGTGATGTCAATAGCCGCTGACCAGCAGACCTTTCCAAACTTTGATTCTAAATAACCAGATTTGTTACAATCATTTCATCAATTTTAAGCTTTTCATCAAATATCGCCAAGGGGAGGGAACCAAACAAAATCCAATCCTCTTGTTTTTCGTATTTGAATGATCTTTTCATTTAAGTCGACTCGTCTAATCTCAGGGAGTAGAAGAGTCCTGTTTGACTGTGTTTCCACTAAAATCGATCACCGTTCAATTGCAGTGCGAATCAATCTTATTGATTTGAATCAACCGTATGTGATCAAGCTACAAAACAAGATCGTGTTACGCTGCTGTTGAAATCCTATCCGCAAGAAGAAAGCCGCAAACAAGAATGATTGTGGAAGCCATTTCGGTTGAGCGATTCAATGTCACCGCTGCTAATTGTACCACTGACTACTCGACGCAAAGTCGTGTCTTAATTGAATCTCCCCAAAGTTGTACTAAGTTGACCTCAGAATCGAGGTTGAAGGCAAACCAATTTCTGACGAGCGATTATTTTTCACATTTATGTTTTTACTGTTGTGTGTATTATCTTGCTGCTGATGCCGTTTTTCTCAAAACAAATTTTCCATGGCTCGGTGGATGACCGGATAATCAGCTGCTTTGAGATTTGAAGTGGTAACGGTTGATTTCATATCCTCTTGGCATGGGGTACGCCAGCCAGAGTTCGACTTCGGACAGCAGCGTAACACGATCGCGTGTATGTGATTTGATCACGTACTATGAATTTAACTGGAAATATGGTCAAATAGGACTCCTCTGCTCCATGTGTTCTAAAGCTATTTCCTGATTCTGTTGCAATGTGTTCTATCGTAACTTAGAGTAAGGAGAGAGAGAGTGAGGTGAGGTGAAGTGAGAGAGTTTACCAGAGTAATTTCCAGAGTGAGAGAGAATAGGAAAGTGGGTGGGGCTGCCAAGGACGGCCCCTCCTTACTCCCCTCCCTTTTCTTTCTGTAGCTACAGTGAAAGCCAAATTGCACCACATGGGCATTACCTGCATACAAAAATCAGATTAAATCTAAGTATGACCATGATGATTATGTTAATGGTGACTGTGATCAAAGATGAATCATGTTGATGGTGATGGTGATGGTGCTGATACAGACCATGGTTGTCGCTGTTGTTAATCTATTGTTATCGTTTTTTGTTACAGCTGTGTGTTCAAACTTCCGCGGAGCACACTACAAATCTCGTAAGGCTGCTCGTTTCATGCCTAGAGAGAAGGTAAGCGAAACACCCATTGGACTTTCATAGCTTAGTGTAACTAATCATAGCATAACTGACCATTAATCAAGCGGTTTTTGTTCTGCGGCCCATGGGCAACCCTTTGTTTGTTTTCCTTTCTTTTCGTCATGGTGCGGCCATTTTAAATAATCAAGCATGGTCGTTCGATATTCAAGGACTGAAACCTAGTTGTAAAGTTGACGATTTCTTCTAATTTTCCAATCGAGCGCTGAGAACAATTATTATTAGAATTAGAATTTCTCGATGGTAACTTGGTATCAGTCATAACGAAATTCAACTGCGTCTAGGGCACCCTACCCTAAAAGTATGTTGAGTGTCCATAGTTATATGTATTGCAGATCTTTGCAGAGTTTTTAACGATCTTGTACATAATTTGCAAATCCATCTTATTACACTTCAGTATCTTCACTCAGACACCATGGTGATTGTAGACGAAATTCAGGGGTCTGATTCCACCACTGTCTCTGGCATCAATATTTGTGGGGAGAGCACAATACCCGCCACCGGTGTGTGCAGAGGTCACAAGCACTGGTGAGGAGTCGGAAATAGTCTCTTTGCAGTCTCATTCGTCCCAAGCTTCGATACCAGAGGAAGAGATTAGTATATGGGTTGACAAGATGGAGGAACAAAACAGCAAAAGGCAGAAATTGAACGAAGCTGTCTACATTATTTCAGGTGGCCGCTACAGCCCTGTTATGTCCACTCTGAACACGACCTGGGATGACGTCTCCAACACACAGCAGCGCTATTATATCTGCAAAGCCAAAGAGGCTGTAGTGACCGTATTGTCTGTGTTCACTCCCGGCCAAGAGGAATTGGTTTGGGAGGCTCTACAATCGGAGGCACATTTGGATACAAAAGACAACCAAGGAAAGCACGAGTGGTTCGATCCCAGGGCGGGTCTTGTTGACATTTTAGTGAAGGCATATCAACAGGCAGGATACTGGCAAACCAAGAGACAGATTCTATCCCTCTTTGCCGATGACTTTTCACGATCTGAGCTTCAAGAGATGATTCCTGGCCTCTCCAAATGGCGTGTTGACCAAGCTCGCCAACATGCAACAGAAGCAGGGAAAGGCCAGCCAGTACCTGAAATTCCTAGTTTCCATACAAGAATTGACCACGGATCATTTTCTTGGATATATCTCCAGACCAGCATTTGTCCAGGACGTGGCTTTCGGAACGAAAACTCTCAAGCTTGACTCAGGAGAGAAGATTATCATACCAGCGGTCATTTAGACTACTGTCAAGAACAAGAATTCCAGCCTGCTAGCCAGCGTTCTTTCTACCGAATGCTCAAAATATGTTCCGCCTCCATGCAAAAATCTCTTCAAGGACTTGGCAACACTACAGCAGAGGGCTCCGAGGCATTTGATCAGGTATTGTCTATGTTGGAGAACTTAGCAGATCAGGGCATCAACGTAATTGCCACGCAGAAAGTACTTAAGGACGGAAAAAGGTACTTGAAGAATGATTTCGAGACACATTGCATGAAGTGAACATTGCAGTGATCACTGCATGGTCCACGCACTAAGGGAGTTCAGAGGGGAATGTAATCATCAACTCTGCTACGAATGTGAGTGCTATGAAAGTCTGGAGGGAGCACTGTCAGAGGTGACAGAGATGTTGGATAAAGTGGACGTGACGGAAGAAGAGAAGGTTGGGCTGAAGTTTGATTGCACTGAGAGTGTGGGCAACATACAGGCGTGGAAAGCCCACTTGCTAAGATCAAGTAACCAGGACGAAGCAAAGTAACATACCTTCCAGAAGCTAGACGAGAGCTTGTTTCTTGTCATAATGGACTGGGCAATGAAATTTTTGCCTGTGCAATACAGAGAACAGATGAATGACTTTTTTGGCAAGAGGGGAAGGAGCTGGCACATCAGCGCCGTAATCACGAGAGCAACTGTGGAGAGCAAGCATGAAGTCGAGTGCTTTGTACACATTTTCAACAACTGCACCCAAAATAGCTTTGCAGTTCTCTCAATCACAGAGGACTTGCTTGTGACTTCAGCCTACCTTCGATCGGATAACGCCGGATGCTACCAAAGCGGGCCTCTCTTGCTTAGACTTGGAGGAGTAGGGGAGAGAACCGGTGTCATTCCAGTGCAGTATGATTTGTCAGAAGCACAGGCAGGCAAAGACATCTGTGATCAGAAGACTGCTGCTATGAAGGCACACATAAAACGAAGCGTGGGTAAGCGCATCAGGCACAAGTCCGAGATCTACTCTTGCCAGGAGACTGGATGCATCCTCACTTTCAAGACCCAGGCAGAAGCAGAAAACCATATGGACACGGGGAAGCACCGTCTTGAGGTGGACTGCGAATCTATGTATGACTGCGTCAGGAGGAAATGGCAAGAACGGTAACAGGGGTGACGTTCGCTCCGAATGTTCCATCAACCTCATCGCAAGGTGTGGATAGCAGCAGCCCTGCCAGAGCATCTGGCCCTAGACCATCGGGGTGGGCTCTTAAGGTAGCAAAACGACCCACCAGGATGGTTGATAACGTCAAAACCTTCTTGATGAAAAAATTTGAAGAGGGTGTAAGGACTGGAAACAAGGCCGATCCTGTACAGGTAGCAAGGGAGATGAAGATTCTCAAAAAATGAGGATGGAGAGCTTGCGTTTAAGCCTGAGGAGTGGAGGACTGCGCAGCAGATCAGCGGTCTGTTCTCACTTCAGACTGCGGTCGAGCGTCATAGGGGTATTGATGTTGAGGAAGACATCTTGGCCGCCGACTCAGAAATGTCCTTTCACGCTCTTAGAGGTTTGGTGATGGAAGACATGGGCAAACCAGGCCATCCAATCATAGCGGACGGTAGCAACGTCTGCAAACTTGTAAAAGAGTCAACAAGCTTGGCTCACTAAAACTGCCAGTCCTGAAAGAAATCTGCCAGCAGCTACATCTGACCACAAGTGGACGACTTTCAAGAAAAAAGACTTTCTTTGCGGCCATTGAAAGATTTTCTAAGAGTTGTACATGCTTTCAAAAGCGACGTTACATGGTTTTAGTAGGGAGGATCTTCGTGGAGAAGGGGTGAGAGCAGGAATGCACTCTAGCAAGGGTAGGTACAAAGGCACAGATAATTGTTTTACTGATATAGAAACAGCCTTAACCATTTACATATGATAACATTAGGCCTAAAAACGTTTGTTTAGGCCTAATTAGGCCTAAGGTTAGCTTAAATGAACGTTTAGGATTCTTTCAGTATTGGTGAACAGTTACCTGTGACCTGACTTTTGTACCTGCTGCTCTACCAAGAAATGTTGGACGTCAGTTTAATTGTACCAAAAGCACCTGTGCATGCCTTGTTATTTCTACCCCATCTTCTCCACGGGGGCCTTAAAGGTAGGCGTGTAAATCGTGAGGAATATGGGACTGATAACTGAGTGAATGCTTTAGCAAACGTAATGGAACAAAAACTCTGAGGATTTTTTGACGCTGCAAACTGCCAGGCCTCTGCTTTTATGCTTTAGCGTTTTCGTGGATGAAAGCAAATACTTTTTTTCTTTGGTAGGTAAAGAAATAGCTGTAAGATGTCAGTAACACTGAACATGAATTAATCGGCTTTAATAGCCCATCATCGCCATGTTCTGTCACTCCTCCAGACAAGAAACTGTTGGGTTGTACTTATGTCCAAATATGTATCAACTTTCGACTCGCTAATTTGCATACCAGTGTTGCTCCATGTGACATTTCTTTATGCACTGAATTGACTGTCACGCGCCAGAGAAACATTAACCCTTTAATCTTTCATTGCCGTTTAAAACACAAGGTTAAAAGACAAGAGCTCATAATTCATTTTATGACGCACAGGGTGATATCGCTCGTATCTATTAACAACACGTGCGTTAATTTTTTTGCAAGGAATGATTGGCATCACGCAAATTGGTCAAATTTTAAAAGGAGCTTTCGGGAGGAGATTTTAACTTGCCAAATGAAAACGTACCTGCAATATGTAACACCTCAAGCGTATTCAGTGTATGTAACAAATCAAAAGCGATTTTTCCCGCGAAAAACGGCAATTGTGCAAATTAGGAAAGTCGCGAGAAAGCGCAGGTGGCAGGATTTTAACTTGCCAAATGGGAGTTTGCAGATTTGTAAAGACTTGAAGACAGACTAATAAAAAATAGTTTTGATGTGAAAATAAACCGCCACACTTTAGAGAAAATCGGCTTCGAAAATTGTTAGTACGATAGCTGACGAAGTTGTAATATTTGGAGCTGCTTCAAAGGAATTTACTTTCATCCAAAATCGTTTATAATCGTTTGCAAATATTAGTTGTCTGTAGACCAAAAAACCTATAAAATTCGAACAAATGAATAAAGGCGATGCGAAGTGAGTAAAATTGGTCATGAAAGTTGATTTAAATTCCCGTCTCACCTGACCGAAAGAGCGCCAAAAACTAGGGGGGTGGTCAAAATTCGAGGAAATTTATGTTATTTCACTAAGAATACCACCGATTGTTATCTTATCTGATAGAGAAAAAATGCTGAAAATTTGGACAGAAGCCGCCGACCTTGATCCGTGGACCTTGCCTGGTCCTTACCGACAATGACACTTAATTGAAAACTGGGGAAAGGTATTTATAATGTGTTCGTTCATGTGACCAGCAGCCATATTTGCATACTAAAACAAGGAAAGAATTTTCATAAAAATGAGTTCAATTGCCAAAAGAATATCAGTCACTCCTCCAACATGGCCGCCATGACGTTGTGTGAAAACACTCTATAATAATAATAATTATGTAAAAGGGTTGAGAACACTTGTTTGGTTTAAACTCCTTGGCTTTTACATGATCCCCTCGGAACAAAGCCCTTTTCTTATGCAAGTATTTTTATATGGGTTGAAGAGTAAAAACTTAAATTACCTGCATATCATTCTTGCACCATAGATGAACCACTTTGTTATATGTGGGTGTGGTGCGCACCGGTGGCTCCGTTGGTTAAGCAGCGGGCTGTCACATGAGTTCAACTCCGGCCGGACCAACACTCAGGGTCTTTAGATAACTGAGGAGAAAGTGCTGCCTTTGTAATTACATCTGCAAATGGTTAGACTCTCTAGTCTTCTCGGATAAGGACGATAAGCCGGAGGTCCAGTCTCACAACACTTCAATGTTCATAATCCTGTGGGACGTAAAAGAACCCGCACACTTGTTGCAAAGAGTAGGGCATGTAGTTCCCAGTGTTGTGGTCTCTTCTGTGGTATATCATGGTTGGGAGGGTTAAAAGGGCACACTTAATTTGGAGCCTCGCTCTGTTGTGCGACCCCCACCACAGTTGTGGTAAATAAAGAAAGTACTAGTAAGGCTGGTCTCAGTAAGACCCAGTAAGCTTCAAACCTTGCTCAAACTTTATTATAATATTAGAACAACGAAGCTTAACAAAGTGAATTTTATGTTTTACAAACAGGACTGGTCTGACTATGACGAAAAAGCTGGTCAAGCTGTTGGAATCTATGAAGTTACTCACCAGTTCCTGAAGCTGCACTGATCATCTCAATTTGGTGTTGACAAAAGATCATTGCCTGTGCTTGAATGTGAATTTAACTTTTGTTGTAACTGTGTGTCAGACTGCATTGGTTCAACACATACATTGCATGGGTTCTGCATTGACACTGATGATAAAAGAACATTAGCTAGCACGCAATTTCCACATTACCATGTCGGTTGACCCAGAGATGACAAAAGGCAAGTTTATACTACACCAGAACATCTCGATTGTACGGAAAGAGATCTATTACAGTATGTGTTAAACTATTGAGGTTTAAGGTGTAGTTGCCAAGCAACTAGTTTCCCATGCAAAATTGATAGCTATGTTGTTAGTAAACGGTTCAAGCTGTTCATCACATGTTGTATTGTCGAATGATTGATGCCACGCACTGGCCACTGTTTGTTATTATAATGGCTGTATCATGTAACAGCAATGTTATGGCACCATATGAAAACACTACTTATTGCTTAACAAAATGCGTCACTATTGCGACGTAATAGGTTACCATGGCAACATCAAAGCTCTCCAAAACACCCTATATTTCATCTTTACATGCTTATATCTAAAAAATGAACTCGGTGACCCCCATTTGTTATTGTAGAATAGTTAATAGACCTTTTTGCAGATACATTGGCCATTTTGATTTCTGTTGTTTCGAAAGACATACTCAGGGGACAAATCATTGTGTATTTGCCTCCTGGGCATCCCATAATAGCTATTTGAAACAATAAAAATCAAAATGGCCGTGGTATCTGCAAAAAGATCTGTCAGCCCAGGCAAACGGCTTCAACCTCCATTTGATTTTGTTGAACGATGTTGACTGTTGGGGTGAGCAAACGGTTTCAACACACATCAACATTTGATTCAACAAATCGTCATGAAAGGCCCAGTATTCAGTCCCAGGCTGCAGCCGTGGTTGATACTATGGATATGGACATGGATACATCATTGAGAGACCGATTGGTGTGTACGGGCGTACCCAACAATGTTGTAAGAGGGGGGGCAAACCAATCTCGACCCCAGAGCTCTTCTCTTTTTCTCATGACTGGGGGCATGCGCAGACATAAGACCCGATGCTCTAGTGACGAGATGGGGGCAAACGCCCTTTAACTTGAATGGTTGAATGGTTGTTGAAACGAAGTTTAAACTCTTTTAAACTCATTCAACATTGATTCAACATGTTTCAACACGGTTGAAAGGGTTTGAACATCGCTGCTCAACAAAATCGAACGGATGTTGAGGCAAATGTTGAAGCCGTTTGCCCGGGCCTTTATGATTTTGTGGCGTTTACGTCAACGTCGGCATCGTAGATCTTGAAGTCCCTGATAGATAAGATAGCTCATGTGAGCCCAACAAAATTAATTGACCTGATTGAGTAGCTTCATATCTCAGTTTGTAGAGCATTGCACCGGCATCGCAGAGGTCATGGGCTCGAATCCCGTTGAAGCCCTTCAGAATTTTTCAGGTTCTATAAATTGCTTAAATTGTCCAGTAAGCAATAGCTTGAGCAAAAACACTACCAAGTATGTCCTTATGCTACGCACGTGTGTTTCACGTACACTGGTACAACTGGTACCAAATAGCAGACTTCAATTACAAATTTTAACTTTTGAGGAGGCGTCGTCTTCCTCATCTCTTCCCTTCGGGTATGACAATAATTGGAAAATTATTCGACAAAGGACAGGTGCTCTTCGGAACTGAGGATTGACATTCCCTGATATCACCTGGTTTCCAGGGTATCTCTTGTCTGCATCCCACGACAACTACCTGATCTTAACGAGTATCATTAATACGTAGTTTGTGTAAAATTTACTACACTGTATTATCGTTCACTTAGGACACCGTGTCCCAAGACTTGTGCTAGCAGAGAAAAAAAAAGACACTGCATTCCAAAAAAAAAAACCATTTATTCAATCTCCCATAGCATATCGCTGCTGAAGAATAATAAATTAGTACTAAGCTAGATTAATAATTTAGGCCTAAGCTCTGATTTAAGAGTGTTTAGCTTTGTCGTGAAGTTTGGTAACCGACGTTTTACAATGTTTAATATTGTTTGTTGCCGCGCGATGATAGAGCATTATCCAGTAGTGTTTAAAATATTGTCCCTGAGCAGCTAGCGGTGTGGTGGTCAAGTGGTTAGGTGACGGATCCATAAACATTCCCAGGTTCGAGTCCTATGTCCATACACTTGGGTTATCTTTTTAAAAAATATGTGACCCTTTCCTATAATCCATGTCAAGCTTTCAGTCTTTTGAATTAACGATAACAGTATAATCGTTAATTCAAGGTAGATAATGGGTCTATGACAAAGGAGGCAGAGAAGGGAGACCCTGGGAACGAGGTTGCGAGTGAATCTGAGCTTATTTCTGACGTAATTAGGTGTCGCAGCAGGGATTTGTCCCTGGCAAAGCCTTATATAGACTCTGGCTTAACTCTCTTCACTTAGTTCGAAGGAACAAAGTGTGGATTTCTGCTCAGAGTCTTTTTTCTCCTTCGACTCGTAGGTTATCATGTTGTTATTATTATTATTATTATTATTATTATTATTATTATTATTATTAATAAAAGTGTTTTTATGCTCACTTATTCAATTATTCACGGGCTAGCTGTAGTACCCTCTCTGTTCCCAAGTGGCCCATCTCTTGATGTAGTTCCTTGCAGACCAAGCGGTGAAACTGTTTTGGTAACACTAGCTGTAAATTTCCAATTTAGGCCATTCAAGCAGCAACTTTCTTGTATACGGAAGTTCGTTAGCAACTTCGCGTATTGCTGGTGTCGTAGGTTATCATGTGTTAATAAAAGTGTTTTTATGCTCACTTATTCAAATATGTCTTTGATTCAAATTTATTTCCTTACTTATTGATTGCTATATTAAGTTACGTGGTAATCGCTTTTTTTCCGGAAACCTCTTTATTTGGAGGCAACTGTGATAAATCATTTGTTTGTCGCTTTACACTCGATTCAATGCGCACTAAAAGATGTGTATATCCTAACCAGTAGGTCAAATATAGCTAAGCAGTCATTACGAAGCAGACCTGGTTCCTTTAAACTCTCAATGTCTTGCCTTAAAAGAAACCAGGGTAGTGAGTGATGGAAAACATTCGAGAACTGGTGTAACTGTGGTGCAAAAAGAAAGCAAATAATGTGCTGTGATGGCACCCTAAATGGGACGAGGAGTATATACGTTTATTTTCTTGATAGTGTCGTTGACGTCATCCATTTAAAGTTGCTAGAGATAGTTACTTCCATTTTAGCGCTATGGCCTCAGTTGTTCAAAAGGTGGATAATGCTAGCTATCCACCGGATAAATCACTATCCAGCGGACAAACACTAGCAAAGCAATTGAGTTATCCAGTGGATAGCGATTTATCCAGTCGATAGGGCTATCCACCCTTCGAGCATCTGGGGCCTGATCTAGAGTTTCTAGTTCTTTTCCGTCCACCATGAGAGATTTCAAGGTGTTCTTGTTTTCCTTGAAGTCGATCACGATTTTTTGAGCATTAAGCTGCATGTTTCGATCTTTAGACCAACCCTCCACTAAGCTTACAGCCACTTAGTTGTCTCCAAGATTATCTCGTGGAATACTCTCTGCTACCGTCATATCATCAACATACTTCTACGTGTTTACATGGGGTAATTTTAGGTTGTTAATTTCGTGCCCTAAGGTACCCTGGCAGGAATAGATCCACTCAACAGATGGTTTGACACATTAAAACCAATGCGCAAGGAAATCATTCAACGAACGCGCCACACACCGGAGAATATCGGACTGTAAACTGTTACGAGCTTCCTGATGGCTGATTACTGAGTTGCCAGTATGGCAATCCCAGTCGGAAAATGGGTGATATTTCTCCGATGTCTTCTTTTTTTTCGTGTCGGTAAAAGTCTTGCCTGTCACTCCCCTGCTAAGTGGTGTCTTTGTGCATAGAGTCTTCTTTGCGTAAATTGTTAGGTTTGAGGGGGCTGGAGTAATGCGTATATTTCTCTGGTGCACACAGGAGAATATTTAATTAACCTGCAATGGCGTCGAAAGTCATTGTAACACGCATGGCGTTTTAGTGCATCCTTAAACAAAATATACCCTTATTGAGCTTAAGAATGGAATGTCAATTGGATAAACAAGACAGGCGGTGAAAAATAAATATGTGGAATCTCAAAAGCGACGAGTAATGGACTTCGACAACAACCATCGCCCGTCGAGCCAAAATCAAAGTGAGCTGTATTTCCAATATTTTACCAATTGTTCTGTTATGCAAAACACTGAAACCAAATGGAAAGTTCTCTTGTAACTTATGGGTTCAACAAAGACAGAAAAGGAATCGAACATCTTAAGTGGATCTGTGATCTCTGTTGTCTGGTTATTTGTATTATTTGTACAGAATTCTTGGAAATGTGACAGCCAAGAATTATTTGAAAGAAAGCTTGTCGTCTATTTTTTGCCTCATTATTCAAGGAAAATGTTCTTCATGAAAAGGGTTTGATCCTGAAATTTATCTTTTTGCAATTGTTTATGGTAATTTGACACAATTAAGTTTGTTGTCTCCATGCACGTAATGAAATAGGAAGGGGTTTTTGCCTCTAATAGCAAATATGTTGTTTGTTTCAAAAAATATTTCGCTGGAAAATGTGGCCTTTATGAATTCATGTTGTGTAATATGTGAGCTGAAGCTGATAGTTTTTTAATGGCAATAGTAAAGCATTTTCGTGTCAAAATAAGGTTAGCGTCTTTCTGTTGTGTTAACTTAATTAAACATACCATGCCTCATGAGTTTGTATTTATCGTCTGCCGTAAACTTGATTTCCACTCTCGAAATTACCCCACAATGATGTTCTATCGTGATACTTGGCGATTCGGGAACATTTTGTGAAAAAATATTTATAACGGGTCACATGCGCAACTTGATCGCCCGAACTTGCCCGATTATGCACAACACCCTCTTGGCCTTTTGACATCCTATTGAAAAAAAACTCGTAATATTCCGGTCGATTTGTCTGAAATTTGAAAGGGTGATTGCTAACGAATAGAGAAATATTTTCACAATAACTAAAAATTTCTGTGTTAAGCATGAGAATTCGACGAAGTAAAGAGGTAAATGCGACTAAATTTGTAGCGTGTTTTGATTGTTGTGCAAATTTTAACGGAGAATAGTAAATTATGAAAAAGATATCTACGGATAGATCGTTAAAAAATCTTTATTTTTAGCGGTTATTTGAACATAAAAGATGCAACGCTTGACAAGAAATAATATTTTTGTTAATATTTGAAAGAAGAAAAATTTCGCGGTAATCGGGACGCGGTGAAAATGAATTAACAAATTTGCATACGTGCGTTGAAATGTGATACGCGAGGACACAGGAATTTGATTTCTCTGACAAAGGATTTTGTCATTGTAGTGTAAAATGAAATTATTTGGGAAGCCAACAATATTTCTTTAACTTCCTAGTTAATCCAATTTATTGCTACGACTTACTAGTGGAAAGATTGTTTACATGAAACTCACGCTTTTTGCGAATTTTGAGTGTCATGAAATTACATCATTTACGTGACAATATATCCCTTTACTCTAACACAAAAACATTCAGGTACTAACAAACTTCATATTTATTAACCATTTCTTCTGCTTTTGTGATTGTCAGCATTGTGATTTGCGATGATTGGCAAGTCTGTTTTGTATCTCATAGGTGTTCAGATTTGTGTAACTAGTTGAGCCGGAGGTCAAAATAGATACGTTTCTCAGAAACTCGACAAAGAAGGCTTCCTGGCCCGGCAGATAAAATGTAAATATTCAGTTAAATATTACAACAAAATTAAAAAACCAGAGACGGAAGTTTCTTTGCTAAAAAGTACGTTGTTTTACTCTGAAAACGACGAACGATTAACATTCTCTCCCGAAGTTCATTCAGTTGACACAAGGTGATCACGCGCACCTTTATGGTTGCCTAGCACGTGATAATTTCTTCCTTTTGACAAAACATCATGACCTTTGCATTCGTTAATAAAAGTCAGAGACTGCAGAAATTTTCGTGTTTTTACGATCGATTGTCATTAATCTTTCGATGAGAAGTTGACTCAGAGTTATATAAAATACTGCTTTTTTCCTTGTATTTTTCTGTTAACTCCTGGCTTCTACGGTACTTTTTGGTACAAAGCCAAACAATATTTTGACCTGGTGTTGTCCGCTTTAAATAGCAGATTGTCCTTTATTGTGCTGGAACCAGTAAATAATTCGACCAACTACAAACACCTACAGTCTTACAACATATCGGCCGGCTGTAAGAGTACAGGACGAAAAAGCATCTCTCGCACGAGGTCAGACTTTCGCATATCACGTGATTTTGTTACATAACGTGACACATTACATCACGCCACACACTCCCCGACTTTTTGGGACATTCGCAACAGCAATGTTCACTGGAGTTCTGGACTTCCTCTAAAGTCATGCTATGTCATAGTATTCTCACGCTCATTGTTTGCTTCCCTTGCACTATGTGGGTTGATCAGGCCAAACTTCCGCAATTGTAAACAAACAAAACTTAGAAAAGTACATATCAAGACTCATCCTCGTTCAACTGAAATAGCATAGTCATTGTTCTTGGATAACTAGATTACTATTTTGCCTGTTTAGAAGACACGGGGGCACAAAAGACTGAAAATTCCACTGTTGATACAATTATAATCCTTTCAACAACAACGTTCATAAGAGTCCAATAAAGTAAATAAATCTTGGTGCATCAAGCGTACATCATCTGCATATAAGGGGAATACACCAAAGGCCCATAACAGGGTGGTGGATAATACGGATGCGTAGGTAACATCCAGGGCGACTGGAAAGGTGGATAACACCATCCAGATACAAGGTTTGAATCAGTCTGGGCACTACAGATGGTTGGCTGTCCCAGTGTATTATATGTAAACACTTTTGGTGGGTGACGAACACGCTGGGGCCTACTCGGGTTTTGGTCTTCTTTCCACTCTGGTTGCTCTGGTTCAGGATCCGATTCTGGCTGTTGGTTTGGTTCAGGGGTACTAGATGAAGTTTCACCACCGTCCTCCATACTCTCAAGCATTCATTCATCTTCAGTACATTCTGACTGTCCTGTCGTCGATAATGGAAGAGGCAATGTGTGCAAATCACTGGGCAAAAGGCCAGGTAGTTCCTCCTCCTCCTCGTCCCCACTGTCACTCTCATTATGGTTAGGTTGGCAATCTTCCTCATTATGCTCCCAAGGATGAACATGCATTCTTCTCTCTCGAATTGACTGGGGCACAGACTCCTGAGTTTCAGCTGCGAGGAAGTCACATGGCAGTAGGTGGTTTCTGTGTAGTACTCTCGACTTGCCTGGCTGTCCTTCTGGGTTCACCTTGTAGATCGGTAGGTCCCCTCTCTGCTCAATTTCAACATATATTTCCTGCTCCCAATACGACTGCAGTTTCCCTAGTCCACCCCGCTCAGACAAATTTCGGACCAGCACTCTGTCCCCGGGTTGCAACTTTGAAAATCTCACCTTGCCGTCATACTGTTGTTTACCGTCAGTTGCAGACTTCGAGGTGTTCCTTAGGGCCAGTGAATATGCTTCCTTCATAGCAAACTTCCACTTGTCAACATATTCTGTGTGAGGGACGCTAGCTTCCTCTAGTGAAGGTCTAAATATTGGATCTACTGGCAGACGTGCTGATCTTCCAAATAGTAAGTAGAATGGGGAATACCCAGTTGAATCACTCTTGGTGCAGTTGTAGGCATGTACACCCTTGGGCACATACTCTGACCACTTGCATTTCTTTTCTTCAGGTAGTGTTCTCAACATTGACAGCAAGGTCTGGTTGAATCGCTCTGCTTTACCATTACACTGCGGATGGTAGGGCGTGGTTCTGGAACGTATCATCCCACACGACTGCTGCAAGTGGCGAAACAACTTGTTCTCAAACTCTCTTCCTAGATCATGCAGAATACGTGCTGGAAATCCAAATCGAAGCATGAAATCGTTGTAGAGCCGGTCGGCTGCTACACAAGCTGATTTATTTTGGAGTGGGATACGCCTGTGCAAAGCGGGTGAAGTGGTCAACAATTACCAGAATGTATTCGTGTCCACCAGAGCTTCTTTCAAGGTGTAGGTAGTCAATAGATACCAACTCAAACGGTGCCTTAGTCACAATAGGTTGAAGAGGGGCACGTGTTGGAAGATTTGGTCGCCTTTGCTTCAGACAACTACACACCCGAGTCACAAAGTGAGGCCAGTAAAACCGTTCATGGGCTAGCTGTAGTACCCTCTCTGTTCCCAAGTGGCCCATCTCTTGATCTAGTTCCTTGTAGACCAAGCGGTGAAACTGTTTTGGTAACACTAGCTGTAAATTCTGTCCACTCTTTCTTCGTAGCAGCCCATCACTTCCAATTTCCAATTAAGGCCATTCACGCAGCAACTTTCTTGTATACGGAAGTTCGTTAGCAATTTCGCGTATTGCTGGTTTCCGGCCATTTAATTTACATGCTAGGACTCTGCCAATACTAGGATCTTGTTTCTGAGCTGCCAGGATGACGACTTGAGGCTCGATTTTATGGTAATTTCTGGAATCAAGAAGATCCGAGTCAAGGTTTAACGCCTCCGTTCCACCACTGCATCACTATTCTGGAGTGCCATTACACCGGACAGAGTTACACTGATCACATCCTGGGAAGTTCCCTGTGTACAAGTAGGGATGAACTGGTTGATGTCCATGGGAAGTCTGGACAAAGTGTCAGCATCCTTATTCACTTTACCTAGCCTGTACTTGATCTCAAAATTGAAATCGGCTAGTTCCGACGCTCAGCGATGTCCTATTGAATTAAGTTTCACTGTTGATAAAACATATGTCAGGGGATTGTTATCCGTCTAAACTGTGAATTACGGTGCATAGTACAGATGGTCCCTAAACTGCTCACAGACGGCCAACTTCAAAGCTAAGAACTCTAACTTTCCAGAATGGTGATAATTTTCCTCTGCAGTGGTCAGGGTCCTGGATCCATATCCTATAACCCGCATTTTACCAGACTGTCGCTGATAATGGACTGCTCCAAGTCCTTCATTGGATGCATCGGTGTGTAGAACAAATGGAAGACGATAATCTGGATAACCGAGAATTGGAGGGTTAGCCAAACGGTCAACAAGTTCCTGTGTCCAAACAATAGCATGACTGGATTGTGCTTGTGTGCCATTTCCTTTCCGACTTCGCCGTTCTGTTTGAGTAAGACGCTTGTTAATCTTAAACACTGGTCTCTTCAAGAGTTCGAAAAGAGGCTGGGCAATTCTGGAGAAGTCCTGTATGTACTTTCGGTAATATCCTAACAAACCCAGGAGTTTCCTCACATCACCAACGGTCTTTGGGTTAGTCTCCTTGAGTGCCAACACTGCCTTAACATTTGAGGGATCCACCCGATATCCATCAGCAGAGATAATTCTTCCTAGGTAGTTGACCTCCTTCTTGAACATCTTGCGTTTTCTGGCTTTCAGCTTTACTTCGTGTTCACGCTCCTCAGCACTGTTCGTACATTTTCGATGTGCTCATCAAAGGTTTTGCTGAAGACAATCACATCGTCTAAATAAGGTACACAAATTTCATGTGTGAGCCCTTCCAGACAGTGCTCCATAAATCTTTGAAATTCTCCTGGGGCATTCCGGAGACCAAATGGGATCCTCACCCACTCGTACAGGCCCCATGGTGTTACAAATGCAGTCATGTGTTGACATTCAGGGTTAACAAATCCCTGATTGTAGGCTTTTCCTTGGTCCAAAAGAGAAAACCACTTGTTCCCACCAAGATTCTCAATGGTTGTTTGTACCCGAGGGAGTGGATGCCTGCCAGGTACTGTTGTCCTGTTCAGCTCACGGAAATCCACACACAGTCTCAGAGAACTGTCCCTTTTCCGCACACAAACCGCCGGTGATGAATAGGCTGAGCGTGGCTTCTGCACCCATCCACGATTGAGTAAGTCTTCAACATATTGCTTCACTTCAGAGTATAGAGGTTTTGGGATAGACGTATAGTTTTTCTGGAGTGGACGATTATCTGACAAATTGATCTTGAGTTGCAGACCTTCAGCGCACCCTACGTCATCATCATCTTTCGAAAAGGACTCTGCTTCCTCTCTAAGCATGGTCGCTACTGCAATTTTCTGGTCTTCTGTCAAGTCTTCCAAGTCAACATCTGGAGTTGGATGGCTAGCCTCACTTTGACATATCTTCATGGCAGGTGTATCTGATTGCGATTTGACTTCTTCTCCCTCCTCTGATGTGTTGTTGGCAGGACGACTGCAGTCTGCTGACCTTTCTTCATTCTCCTTTCTTACTTCCAGTAGTGGTACAGATTTGACTAGTTCA
>OX421457.1:20212262-20224762 GCA_949126865.1 Montipora capitata | reverse complement strand
TGCGTGCGTGCAAGCGAAACGAAACACACAATCACAAAGCATATGCAATTAAATAAATTTCTGACAGTTCACATCAAACCCTTTTCGAAAGAACCTTGACCGTAAATAATAAAGCACAAAAGAGACAACAAGCTTTCATTCAAATAATTTTTCACTGTCACATTTCCAATTTTTTTTAACCTTTGCAGAGTTGAGTACAAAATGAATGTTACTTGCCAGACAAACAGGCAAACTTTAAATAGATGCGACTTCAGTAAACACTGTGAGACACACAACAGAGATCACAGATCTACTTGTGGTGTTCGATTCCTTCTCTGTCTTTGTTGAACCCGTAAGTTACCAGAGAAATTTCCATTTGGTTTCAGTGTTGTACGTAACACCACCTTGGCGAAATATTAGAAGTACAGCTCATTTTGATTTCGGCTCGACGGGCGAAAGATTCACGCTGTCGAAGTCCATTACACGTCGCTTTTAAGATTCCAGATCTTTATGTTTCACCACCTGTCTTGACGTTCCATTCTTGAGCTCCATATGGGTATATTTTCTTTAAAGATGTACGAAAACGCCATTCGCGTTACAATGACTTTCGACGCCATTACAGGTTAATTGTGCAGAGCAAGCTACGCATTACCCCAGCCCCCTGAAACCTAACAAAATACGCAGAGAAGACTCTATGCACAAAGACACCACTTAGCAGGGGAGTGACAGGCAAGACGTATCCCGACACGGAAAAAATGACAAAAACAACTGCAAGACCTGCATGACATGCTGCAAAACGTCCGTCAGAGCAATTTGCAGTTAGTTTTTTGCAGACTATTTATTTAAAGAAAAAACGAGTGAATTTTGCTCAATAGCGTGTTTTGTTATCTTTAAACTGAATTTATTACCAAAGCTTAAAAAACTAAAAGACCTCAAAATAGGACATTGGACAAAATAGGACAGGACATTGCAAAATAATTAAAGGTGTGAACGTGTGAGCCAAAGGGCCTCTGCTGGCGTGACATGTGGGCGACCCTCAAATGGTCTTAATGACCCCCTACTTGAAAAAATTAACTGGAACGCTGCAGTTCAATACCACCCAATGCTGTGCCTTCTGTTTTTGTGTACCACGTACCACAGGCTTTTCTTTAGTGCAGTCATGCCGGATGTGAATAGTGGATTAAATTCACAAAGTCATTCTTTATTTCACGATCTACGATACTTTGGTAAAAATATTACTTCAGCCCATGGTCAATTTAACAATTGTTTATCCTCTCACCTCTTGTTTATCCGCGCACCGGTGGCTCAGTTGGTTGAGCACCTGGCTGTCACGCGGGAGGTCGTGAGTTCAACTCCGGCCGGACCAACACTCAGGGTCTTTAAATAACTGAGGAGAAAGTGCTGCCTTTGTAATTACATCTGCAAATGGTTAGACTCTCTAGTCTTCTCGGATAAGGACGATAAGCCGGAGGTCCCGTCTCGCAACCCTTGTGATCGGCTTGGCAGGATTAGCTGGAAGGGCTTCTGTGTGAATGAGACCACAATTGTGTATAACAGCCAGAAGTCAGGCTACTTAGCCAAGTGCTGGAGCCTCACTCAAGCTCAAGCTCAAGCTCATCTGCCCTCCAAAAAGTACCTGGAAACGCTCTGTGGCATCTATGACCTAGATTTATTTAGTCTAAATACGGGTGTAGCCCATAATCCTGATTTTAACCTTTATAATCACCGCATACAGAGTCGTTATTTTTCTCCACATAGCTTCAATAAATTCAAAAGTAAATTTCCCAGATATGCTGGTAACTCATGTTTTTCTTTGCTCCATAATAACGTCAGAAGTCTTAAGCGAAATCTAGAAAACTTTCAGGTTCATCTATTAGATGAGTTGGATTATGATTTTAGCCTTATTGGAGTTTCTCTCTGAGGTATACAGTTTACATTATGGGCGATCTCAATATAAACCTCCTTCACGCCGAAACTTCCCGCTATGCTTATGATTTCTTACTTTATCTACAAAGTTCTTCCTTTCTTCCAACTATTGACAAACCCACGCGTGTTAACAATAATTCAGCCACCCTAATCGACAATATTCTAACCAACAAAATTGATGTGAAAATTACCAGTGGCAACATTATTTCTGACATCAGCGATCATTACTCACAGTTCTGTGTCTTTCATACTTCTCTGGAGAATTCATAATCCAGAGGGAAAAGATTCAGAGATTTTTCTGGTTTCTCTGAAGACACGTTTAACTTCGAACTTTACAATGTACTTTCTAATCAAGTCAATCTTGGCGACTCATTCGATGTTGATAAAGCTTTTTCCCACTTTTATGACTCCTTAAATGTACTTGTAAACAAACACGCTCCCTTAAAAACGGTCTCGAATCGTATGAGCAAGCAGCTCTCGTCTAAATTCCCTAACACCACCTAACCCGTGCGAAACAACAATAGAAAAAACATGACTCAGTATTTGCTATCGTGTGCTAACTGGAGGCCGCACGTTTATTGAGACACGCTAAAGCAACAATTACAAACACAGTCATAGGTGCATAAGGCAAAAAACAGAACCTGGGGAAGAACTACGAGCATCCATAGGATGAAAAAACCTTACCGCGCTCGTTGCAGCAAATACTGAGGAAAAACCCCGGCCCTATGGATAGAACTCCCCCGACCTGCCGGGCACGGTGTTAAAGAAAAACAATACAAATAATTTAGATCCCTAGAGATCGTGTGACCAACAGACGAGAATTAAAATCGTCTTTAACGTAGCCATCCTTGGCGTTTTCGCTCGCCCAACGACCATGACGCTTGAAATAGTCTATCAGGAATTCCAGCACAAGCTGCTGAGGTGGCTCCTCCAGCTCGTAGGCTATGAAGACTGAGCTTTGAAACGTCTGTTAAACCTTTAAAAGCGTCCTTTACAAGTTCGCGAGCTCTCGTATAGCTAATCCCTTGGCTCCGGACCATCTCTTTCGAACGAGGAGTAGCAAGGGCTCTGAAGAGAGGTAAATCTTCGGAGAGGTCGATCTGCGCAGCTGAGATGTACTCTTCCAAGGCCTTATAACAAGACAAGTCGGTAGGTCTGACCTTGCGATAACGATCCACGCCCCGTCACGGAAGTGATCAGTTTACGACGATTCATCCGCTTTAGATCCAAGAACTGTGCTCTTCACCAGGGAGGCAGTGGGTTGGAGATGCTCGGGGGTTGAGGAAAAGAATTCCTACCACATTTCCGACTGGAAGACATCTGCAAAAAGACAAGAACAAACCGACAAGAAAAGAAAGACATAGAAGATAGGCCATTCGTCTAAATTATTTAATGAATTGAGATTAGAAACTGATAAACAGCAATAAAAGTAAATAGTAAATCCAACACAGGATTTTACAAATAAATCCACAGTCATGGGTACAGATAGCCCCACGTCTGACAAAGGGCACAGGTGGTCCCTGAATCACAAATTCAAAACATGTTATAGAAACACAAACTAAGCGACACTTCAAATTCGCTCGCAACTCCCTAAATGCTGGGCACAGATAGTCCCGAGTCCGGTAGGGGGCACAGATTGTCCCTTAATCCCAAATTTAAAAAACATGTCAAATAAACACAAACTATTTGACACCGTAAATTAACTCGCAACTCCATGAAAGCTGGGCACAGATGGTCCCATGCTCGAGGGCACAGATAGTCCCAAAAATCTCTTGGCACAAAAAAGGCCAATACATATTCTCCAAATTCTACCAAAATGACAGATCAATTGCGAAACATAAGCACGCATTCAGAAAATATATGAATATATAAAACCACTAGCAGTGAAAAGTTTACTAAATAAACTCCATAAAGACTATTTAATGAATTGAGATTAGAAACTGATAAACAGCAATAAAAGTAAATAGTAAATCCAACACAGGATTTTACAAATAAATCCACAGTCATGGGTACAGATAGCCCCACGTCTGACAAAGGGCACAGGTGGTCCCGGAATCACGAATTCAAAACATGTTATAGAAACACAAACTAAGCGACACTTCAAATTCGCTCGCAACTCCCTAAATGCTGGGCACAGATAGTCCCGAGTCCGGTAGGGGGCACAGATTGTCCCTTAATCCCAAATTTAAAAAACATGTCAAATAAACACAAACTATTTGACACCGTAAATTAACTCGCAACTCCATGAAAGCTGGGCACAGATGGTCCCATGCTCGAGGGCACAGATAGTCCCAAAAATCTCTTGGCACAAAAAAGGCCAATACATATTCTCCATATTCTACCAAAATGACAGATCAATTGCGAAAACATAAGCACGCATTCAGAAAATATATGATAATAAAAAACACAAACTATTTGACACCGTAAATTAACTCGCAACTCCATGAAAGCTGGGCACAGATGGTCCCATGCTCGAGGGCACAGATAGTCCCAAAAATCTCTTGGCACAAAAAAGGCCAATACATATTCTCCAAATTCTACCAAAATGACAGATCAATTGCGAAACATAAGCACGCATTCAGAAAATATATGAATATATAAAACCACTAGCAGTGAAAAGTTTACTAAATAAACTCCATAAAGACTATTTAATGAATTGAGATTAGAAACTGATAAACAGCAATAAAAGTAAATAGTAAATCCAACACAGGATTTTACAAATAAATCCACAGTCATGGGTACAGATAGCCCCACGTCTGACAAAGGGCACAGGTGGTCCCGGAATCACGAATTCAAAACATGTTATAGAAACACAAACTAAGCGACACTTCAAATTCGCTCGCAACTCCCTAAATGCTGGGCACAGATAGTCCCGAGTCCGGTAGGGGGCACAGATTGTCCCTTAATCCCAAATTTAAAAAACATGTCAAATAAACACAAACTATTTGACACCGTAAATTAACTCGCAACTCCATGAAAGCTGGGCACAGATGGTCCCATGCTCGAGGGCACAGATAGTCCCAAAAATCTCTTGGCACAAAAAAGGCCAATACATATTCTCCATATTCTACCAAAATGACAGATCAATTGCGAAAACATAAGCACGCATTCAGAAAATATATGATAATAATAAACACAAACTATTTGACACCGTAAATTAACTCGCAACTCCATGAAAGCTGGGCACAGATGGTCCCATGCTCGAGGGCACAGATAGTCCCAAAAATCTCTTGGCACAAAAAAGGCCAATACATATTCTCCATATTCTACCAAAATGACAGATCAATTGCGAAACAAAAGCACGCATTCAGAAAATATATGAATATATAAAACCACTAGCAGCGAAAAGTTTACTAAATAAACTCCACAAAGACTCAGCACACGCGACTGGACGCAAATCAACTACTTCTCAGTAACGCTAACATCGAGAACTAAAAGAAAGAAAAATAGACAAATTAGCAAAGAAAATCAAGAGTAAGTGCCTCCAGCGAGAACACCAAGATGACTAATCTGCATAAAACACCTTCTTAAATACTCTTACCGAATCCCTTGATAGTTCATAACGACGAGAGCATATTTTTCCGCTAATTATTCAAAACGCGGAAAAATTCATCTCTCGTCTAAATTCCCTAACACCACCTAACCCGTGCGAAACAACAATAGAAAAAACATGACACAGTATTTGCTATCGTGTGCTAACTGGAGGCCGCACAGCCCCAAGAGTACAAAGAAAGAAAAAATACAGCACGCAAAAAAAAAATGAAAAATACCTAACAATCGAAGTGGACTCTCAAAGCAATCATCCTGAAGTTCAAGTTTTCGCTTCCAAACACGCTATTACAACTGCCGGAAATGTACGCTTCTTTGAATGAGGGAAGTTCCATCCAATCGACAATGAGAGATGCAAAACGTTCTCCATCTGGACAAATCATCGGCCAAAAGGGGGCGGAATGCCACAAAGGAACAATAAGAGAACCTGAAACTTTACAGTTACTCATATGATGTAAGACACGCAAAATAAGACAGATAGGCGGACAGGGATAATTATTCTCCCCGTGCCAATTCATAACAAAAGCATCTATGCCTTCAGAACCTGGATTCCAAAATATTGACTTGAAACGAGGGAGTTTGGCATTCACATGATTTGCGAAACGATCTACAAAATGAGGACCCCAAACTGAGTCAATGTGGTGAAACGAAAGTGGAGAAAGGCCCCAGTCGTCTGAATCAAAAATACGACTGAGAAAATCAGCCTGATCATTCTGCGATCTTGGGATCCATTCCATTTCGATCGAAATGCCATGACTACAGCAGATACTAAATATAGACAAAGCTTCGGACTGCAAATGACCTTTACTACTTCCAGACGAAATAATCCGAGGTACATTTTCATTGTCCGTAAACCATTAAACCGGGTTAAACCTGAAAGCTGGTTTACCAAAGAAAGCAGAACAAACTTGACTGCCAAAATCTCTCTAAAAGTAGAGCTAGACCGCATTAAGAGGGGGGTAAAATGAGCGCACCGTCGGCTTCCTGGGAGAGTACTCTCCAGAGAGCAAAGGAACCTCCAACGTAAAATAACGTGTACTTTTACCTTTACCTTACCTCGTGGGACCAAACACCTGACACTAAATCCAAGCCGCACTGCACGAAATAACCACCAAAAACCAGAGTCACTGGCATCGGAGTAAACAACACCAACTGCGCTTGATTTAGGAGACATAACCTTGCCATTAATAGAGTCAATATTGTTCAACCGAAAGGAAAATTCATAACGAGCCTCAGGAAAGACGTGCAAGGGCTGATCCCAAGAGGATCTACATTCAATCGCTCCATAGCAGTTTCTTGTAAACAACCTGGTAATATTGCCTGCTGCACAAGCCATAGAAATAATTTGCCCTGTAAGTGAAGCAAGATCTCTGCCTTATAATTTGGTTATTTTTGGAGACAAGAAACCAGGGAAGATTTGAGCTTATGGATGCGAAACTCAGGAATTTGAATTAAACCTTCGCCAAAATCTAAAATAGATCCCAGGAAAAACTAACCTCTGAGAAGGTTCCCAAATTGATTTGTCGTCGTTAACTGTGAAACCAGATGAAGCAAGATCATGACGAACTGAATCGCTGAGAATTCTGGAACGTTCTACAGACATATTGCCTCCAATACCGTCATCGAGATACATTAAAATAAGATGTCCACGACCTCTCCAGTATTTCACCAATGGATGAACTACTTTGGTGAAGACATAAGAAGCTGAAGTCAAACCAAAAGGCAAAACCTTAAATTCGTAAAATTTCATACCTCCATCAGAAGAAGGCCACTTAAACGACAAAAATTTTCTGTGTTCCTCACAGATATCAATGTGGTGATAGGCTGACTTGAGATCAAACGAAAAAACAGACATCACCGGAAGAAACATTTGAAGAACTGTTCTCAATTATTCGTACTTGACAGACTTCTTAACGATAAATTTGTTAAGAAAAGATAAATCCAAAATAAGACTTGGTTTGCCTGACGACTGGCCAGCGACGTGTAAGAACTAAAAGAAAGAAAAACAGACAAATTAGCAAAGAAAATCAAGAGTAAGTGCCTCCAGCGAGAACACCAAGATGACTAATCTGCATAAAACACCTTCTTAAATACTCTTACCGAATCCCTTGATAGTTCATAACGACGAGAGCATATTTTTCCGCTAATTATTCAAAACGCGGAAAAATTCATTTTTCTAAGCCTTGGATAACGAGTGGCTTGAAAAAAACAATCAAGGTCAGAAATGTTTTTCTTCAATCGGGTAACCTTGTAAAATACAAACTTTATAGGAACAGGATATGTACTCTTCCTAGATTGAGTAAAAAGAAATATTTTCACGCTTTCTTCTCTGACAATTTAAATAACATGAGGAATACCTGGAATGGAATTAATAGCCTAATCAACAACAAAAGGAAAAAATCTACAGTTGTATCGTCGTTAACACACCTGTATGACAATAGCACAACAAAAGACCCCCTTGAGATGTCAAACATTTTCAATAGATATTTCGCGTCGGTTGGTCATAACTTGGCAACACAAGTACCAAGTTCATCCCACAGATTGACTGAATATTTGTCACCTAATAACAATTCTGGTTCTTTCTTCTTCGATCCAGTCTCGCCAGATGATATCGAACGTGAGATTTTGTCTATTCCTAGAAACTAAGCTTATGGTCTCTACTCTTGTCCGATTCGTATTCTATCCTGTGCTAAGCATATTGTATCTGGTCCTCTCGCAGACATATTTTTAAATATGTCTGTGCAGAAAAGTGTCTTTCCATCCAAATTGAAAGAGGCAAAAGTTATCCCTGTCTATAAAAGCGATGATGAGACGGAACATGGTAATTATCGACCAATATCACTACTCTCCATTTTTAATCGGATATTTGAAAAATAGACCAATTTCGATATATTAAAATTCAGTCCGAAACAAATAAATATAAGGATTTGTATGAGTTTATTCCCCAGAGCCTCGAGATGATGCCTTTTGTTTCGGACTGAATTTTAATATATCGAAATTGGTCTATTAATGTACCATCGTCTAAAATCCTTTCTTGACAAAAACAATATTCTCTTTAAGTCACAGTATGGTTTTAGTGAAAAGCACTCCACACAGCACGCTATTCTTGACACTGTTAACATCATACAAAACAACATGGATTTAAAATTATTCACTTGTGGGATCTTGACACCATCGATCATGCTATTTTGTTGCTAAAACTTGATCACTATGGCATCAGGGGCACCATGAATGGCTGGTTTTCCTCATACCTCCTAGGCCGATCAGAAGTAACTGAAGTCGATACTTATTTATCTTCAAAGAGTCAGATCTCATGTGGTGTTCCCCAAGGCTCCGTGTTAGGCCCTTTGTTCTTCCTGATCTACAACAATGATATTCATAACTCTTCCGACAAATTATCATTCTATCTTTTTGCTGATGACACTAATTTGCTCTATGCAGATAATAATTTGAAATCTCTTGAGGAAACTGTCAATAACGAATTGCTTAAAGTCTCTGAATGGCTAAATGTAAATAAACTAACCCTCAATACTAAGAAGTCAAATTATGTCATTTTCCGTCCTTATCAGCGTAAGCTGGTTTATTCGGTAAATATCCAAATGTTTGATAACAGTACCCATACTATCACTTCTCTTAAATGCAAGGAACATGTCAAATATCTTGGAATTTTACTGGACAGTAATTTGAGCTGGAAATTTCATATAGAATACGTTGCATTAAAAATAAGTAAAATTATTGGAGTCATTGCTCGCCTTCGGCACTTCGTTCCTCTCTGTACTCTTTTAAATATCTATCGTTCCCTGATATTTCCTTACATGTCTTACGGTTTAGCTGCTTGGGTTTAAGCTGATAAAACCCATCTAGAAAAACTTCTTGTACTGCAAAAACGCGTCCTTCATTTAATGTATTTTTCTGAGCCCAGAGCACACGCCGTGTCTCTGTTTATCACCTCAAATATTCTTCCCAAAAATCTGCTCTATCTTAAAACTGTTTCTTCTTTAATGTATGACGTCTCACGTTTGTCTGTTCCGTCTAATATCAGTGATCTCTTTACTCAAGTTAATGAAATACATACGCACAAGACCAGCAGCTCCTCTTCAGGCAACTTTTATCATAAATTTTCGAGTCTGAGCCCAAATCAAAGGTCTTTTGCCAGATTTGGAGCTAAACTCTGGAATTCCTACCCGTACAATTTTCGACAACTCCCTAAAAGTGCTTTTAAAAAGCATGTACATGGTTTGCTACTCTCAATAATGGAGGCTGAGGATAGTTATGTTGAAACGCCCATTCTTCTGCATCAAATTGCAAACTTAACATAATTCATGTATACGTTGAATAGTTTCATTAGACTTGTAATTTTGGTTTCCATTCTTTTAATTCAATTTTGTTGTAGTTTGTATCGTGACTGTACTGATAAATTATTCTTTATTGTTAATGGTTTTAAGTTGTTGTCCTTTGTTATTTATTTTATTTGTTAAAATAATTAGTTGATCGGTTTAACCACGGAATGCGTGTAGCTCCGCCCATCGCGATTAGCCTTTGCTATTTGTGGGCGGAGACAGACTGTACCTTTTTGTATCTGTTTTTGATTAAATATGTTGCAAATATGTTGCATATAGGCAACCCAGTGTACGCTTATGGAGCGTCTAGTTAAGTCAGACGCCTTGCGTTCGTAAGAAAGGACTTAAACGCACCTCCAGGCGCATCTGATTTAGTAGCTTCTGTCCAATGACGGAACGTCGACGCCAATGCTTGTACAGTAGACGATTTCGGAATTCCTCCGAACTCATTGGGATAACCGTTGGGACCGCTGGATCGACGTGCAGTGCGACGATAAAAGCCACCGTTAATTTTGTTATTATTGGAGTGAGCCAGCATGATGGGGCGAAGGTGCATGTTAATATATAGCCAGGTTTCTGTTTTGGGATAGGAACTACGTCCACCTGCTTCCAAGACATTTACACGCTGAAATTATTAACTGTCTGTAAACCAGGAAAAGTAATGAGGGTACCCCATTTAACGATGAAATGAATTTAGCAAAGGCTAAAAGCGGAGCTCCCTGGTTATCTATTCCACTATTTTTACTAGGACAAGATGCAACTAATGGTCCCCTTTTACGTCACTTACATCCCTCAACGTAGGACAAGTGCGTCTTAATTAACCTATATACTTTGGCAGGACTGTGTGCACATTGGAGTGCCATGTTAATTTTCTTGTTATTTATTACCACACCCAAATCATTTTCTTCTTTCACCTTTGGAAGTTTAACATGTGATAGGTAGTAGTCGTAGCGCAGTGGGTCCTGGGTTACTGCTGTCACGAAGATCGGGGATTAGGGGCCCGCTCTCAAGGTTGTTGAGAGAGGTCGTTTCAGCGCTCTGGCCTTTAAGATCTGAGCTTACATGTGGTAGGTTTTAAACGGTCCTAAGTGGCTACAGGGTAGTTTGATACTCTTAAGCATAATAGCGAATTAAACTAGGGATTAATTTCATTTCGAATTATCTTACCTGTGTAGCACTGCTATCGGAGAGCCATATGATGATGCCAAAATTCGCCGTCGTTTTGGAGGTGGAATAAATGTTCCTGTAAATGCCACTTGAAAGCTAACAAGTCCCAAGCGAAAGAGATCAAACTCTTCCTAATCCAAAAGAAGATCCAACTTGTGTTAACTTCGATGGACGATAACAACGCAGAATAGCCGGAAAATAAATACTGTAGCACGGATGATTTGGTGGACTTTGTTCTGGACCCAGGGGTTCTGCACTGTTGTGCAAGTGGTTAATGTTTAAGTTGAGATTCAATGCGAGCCGACTGTTAAATATTAAAACGACAGCACGAACCATTTTTTAAACGCGGATCTTCCTATTTTAAAATCCCTGCTTACCAGAATTTTCTTATCCCAGAAATCCCGAAAATGTGCGACCCCATTCTAGTAACTCTACTAAAAATGTAACCCCATTACAGTCAATCCAGTCGTGAAAATGCGACCCCATCCAGCGGCACATCCCCATTAGCCTCTTATAAGGAAGTGCCTTTCTCCCCCGGGTTCTACAGATGAGAGGTCACACGATGACTTCACAGGAGTTGAATTCTGTGGCCCTATAAAAACAACGTACAGCTTCACTCGCACCTTTACTGTCCTCCGGCACGTGTCTTCTCGTCAATCGAAACTCATTATGACCTGCAAGAGATTCTGGACAGGTTAGGGGATGTTTCAGATGGCATATCTCCATTTATACAAATAAAATCAAGTTGCACCGTCCACGCCTATTTAAGAAAAAAAGGCAGCAAATTTCTTCGTACGCTAATGGCAAATCATTCTCGAGGACTTCGTGAAAGCTGCACGCAATCACGATGACCTTTTCACTTCCGAGGTTTTAACAGCCAATCAGATAACGAACAGACTTAAATGATTAGAGTGTAATGTGAAGTGCTAAGTATCTACCTCATATGAAACACGTCAGCGTTAGCCCTACTGATGGAAATGGGCCCACACCTTGTCAGAGTTTTTCTCTGTCCTTGTGTGGGCCCATTTCCATCAGTAGGGCGAACGCTTACATGGTTCATGTGGGGTAGATACTTAGCACTTCACATTACACTCTAATCAGTTAAGTCTGTTCAAATATAAGTGCTACACGGGTAACGTTTTAAAAACTTAATCAGATAACGAATTTGGCTGGAATTCTTAAGAGACTTTAGGTCAGGCCCAATTTTATCGAGCGACGACATAAGAGAGCTGGTAGGGCTTCTGTGCGAATGAGATGACAGTATGTAAAACAGCCCTTAGCCAAATATGAAAACCACGAGGTAGTTACTATTACGATGCACAGACTTGCTGAGACTACTATTCTCACAAACGCCCCTTATTCCCTTGAAATTTAAGTTGAAAAATTCCGAGCATCTGTTGTTCTATAGGAGAACACTATTTTCATAATTTACCATTTTAGTATAAATGAGACCCTGACAGGGGGGAGTCCCGTGTCGCTTGTCTGAATTTTAAAATCGCTCGTGTTGGGGTTTAATCGGCTCATTCTCGGCCTTGGCAT
>OX421457.1:20204762-20207262 GCA_949126865.1 Montipora capitata | reverse complement strand
GTAGTCACTCAACAAAAGAATTTTGATGCGTTACGTCATAAGGGGTACGGTCTATTGGACCTCAGAGGGTTGGATCCAGGGAAAAGTGACGTCAAAGGCTCACTAACTTAACATTTCATCGTGTGAATGCAGCTTTATTATATATGCAAAACGCGAGTTTAAAAGTCTGCGAACCCAAAACTCCCATGCTGCATATTAATTCAGTGGCGTACACACTCACTGCATTCTTAAACTAGTGAGCCTTTGACATAATTTTCTCCTCGATCCAGCTCTCTAAATAGGAAAATTCCAGCCAAAATAAACAGGTGTCTTCTTGAAATCACGGCTTAAAACTTTGGTCGCTTAAGCCGATGATACACGGTTCAACATCTTGCACAAACGTGTTGAACGGAATAGAGCTGGTCTCTATTTTCGTTCAACATCGTTCAACAACATTTAACGAGTTGAATGGTATATTTCAACATTCAACATGACACGACACACTGTTCAACATTTGTTGAACAAGAGCTGCAACATTTGTTGATCAACAAATGTTGAACCGTGTATCATCGGTTTTAGTGTGCGCGATCCACAAGGAACAAAACAGTTTTCCCTTCGTACACAGTTCAGGCCTTCCCAAACGGGAAAAAAAACCTTTCGTGCGGCGGTTTCAGTCAAAAAAAGAATCGTGTTTGGACCTAGAAGAGATCACTTACAAATCGAAAAATTTGAGTCGAATGGGAGGAACTTAACAATTTGTACAAACGAATGGAGGAGACAGCGGGCTGAAATCAACGATCATGACAAAGTACCTAACAAATTTTCATGATCATGATGATGAACATGTCATCATAGTTTTCGTCCTGCCATTAATTAATAAAGCTAAACCAAAAATACACTCGTCTTACAGGTCCATGCAATCTGAAATTTTAGTTGCGCTTATCTAAGCGAAACTGGAATCAAAATCATGTCATTACCTACGCCAATTGCATCCACCATTAACAAAAGGAACCGAAGCTGAAAATTGGCAACTTACCATGTCCAAGTCTGGGTTTTCTTGTCGCTCCCTGTCTCGACGAATTTCAGTCTCGATTGACTCTCTGATGGCCAGCTTACAAGCCTAAAAGACGCACATTTAATAAGAATCAGGAATATTCTTCTGACAAAACTGCAAATGTTTGCCCGACTTCTTGAGTAAGAGAACAACAACAAGGAACGTAACATCAGACAAGAATTGTGAGGCTGCCTCTACAACACACAAAAGGATGGTTGCTATGGCTGCACCAACCCTTTAATCTCTCATTTAGTACCCTCCATGGTCGCATAATCCCAAAAAGTACAAAAGACTCAACGAAACGCCAACATTTTGTTGTTGAACCGTCCTTACCCTTTGGCAAATCTCTGTAAGATCAGCACCACTGAACCCGTGAGTAACCTTGGCAACATAATCCAGATCCACATCCTGCAAAAAAGATAAGAAAGAAAGTTTAAATTACATGCCATACAAATTATTATATTATAAACGAACTCTAAACAGCTTCTCTTGTTACACAAGACTGCTTCACATGCATTTTTGTTTCCGAGATGGGATCACAGTTAACAAAACCTGTCGAAATACGGTCAACTCACGTGACAAATTATAACTGTATGCGACTAATTCATTGTAAGTATATTACTGATTTGGAGGTCTCCTTCAAATCAAGGAATCAAACCCCGTTCTTGTGTGGCATTTTCCTCTACTTTGTCAGCACCGGCGGTATTTCTTTCTTTCTTTATTTATTTGTATACGAGAGCCAAGTGTTTGTCACCCTGGGAACGAGTGTTTGTGTGTGGCGGCCATTGCTCCTCTCGGCTGTTGTCATTTGCCGAAATTCGACTTGTTTTCTCGGTGCGATTAATTTACAAGGTAAGGAGAAGTCGTATAAACGAAGAAAAGTTGAGTTAAGTACTTGTAAACACTTTGAAATAAATTTGAGTTTGTTACTCTCACACAAAACGAGTTAAGTTTGAAAATATGTTACTTAATAAGTTTTACAACCCTTCAACTTACATTTATTGTGAGCTTTCACAGAGCAAAACTGACAATTTATGTTTAGATATTTCTGGATTTGTCGTAGTTCTTAGTTTTGGAGATTTGGAGGTAGTAGATTAGGTCTTAAGACCTAATTTTAAACCACGCACTGCTGGGTATTTATTTCAATGCGTAAACACTCACTTTCTGTTTGCATATGCAAGAAATTCTTGGATGAATAAGGAAGAATCGTACAAAATTCCTTTTCTCGGACAGAACGATTGCACGTAGAAAGTATAAATTGCGTCGATCCTATGAAAATCCCCCAAAAAAATTGCGCAGAAAATACCATTCTAGTAAATATTGTCTCGCCGCACAGTCTGCAACTGTCGGAAGAATTTATACTTGAATGATTTCATTACTTTCAACTCCCGTTTATTCCTACCAACTACCGAAGTTTCACGGACACATAATATAACATAATGACAAAGTCCAGTATTATCCTGTACA
>OX421457.1:20147262-20187262 GCA_949126865.1 Montipora capitata | reverse complement strand
CCAAGAGTAAGTAGCTTCCAAGGGCAACTGCTAATTGGACTGGTGGTACCCACTGCAGTTAGATTTTACATGGAACGGATGTGGTTCCTCATCCTGCATTCGTCTTGCGAAAACTTCAAAGTCACTCAAACATTGACGTCTTATGTTGTTTGAGAATAGACTCTTCCGTTTTCGTTGTCTTTGCTTGGGTTGCCATAATGTTCGTTTGTGTCACCTTTCATGAGTGCTTAGGTTTGGCCATGTTGTTCTTTGAGAGGTTGTTTCCTCTTTTGATCTTTTTTTCAATTTCGTGCCTTGGTTCAAGTTGTGACACTGGAGGGCTCTCCTCTCCTTGTTCACAGGTTTATGCTGGACAATTCCAAAGCATTTTATTTTCACTAATCCTACAGCCAGTAAGAATAAACAACCCGGGAGCTCCGCTTTTAGACTTGGCTAAATCTATATGTTTATCTCTAACCACAAACCCACAATAATAATAACGTACCCCTCCTCCTCCCTCCCATCAATGTTGCATTTACCGGTTGGTTTTTGCACTTGAACCCATAAACATCAACATTGAAGGGGAGAGGGGGCAAATTGCTTTCTGCTTTACAACATTAAATTTTGTGAGAATGTAATCCGGTGGTTTGGGCACTAGGCTTGGATAAATTCTGCCGGCAGAATTTCGAGCAGAACAAGCGATTTTTGAGGCGAGCATTCTGCCGGCAGAATTCACTACTTGCACAATCCCATAATACACCTCTATTACCCCCCAAAACTTTTGAATGACCATTGTTTGCAATTTCCCTGGGACATGAAAATGTCGGGCAGAAAATCAGGGGCACTAATGACATGCATAACAGTTGCAAGAAAATTTAAAACTAAATAAAAAGCAAATGGCAAATACTTTGTGTTTGATTAATAAATTATTTGACCTAAAGTAAGATGACTTACAATTTTGCTACACATAACGAATACCTAGTTTTTGGGGTTAGCCACAGGCTCCCTTCTATATTTTTGCCAATTTTTTTCGGATACTAAGCAGAATTCGAGCAGAATAAGGGTGTACGAGCAGAACTTCAAGCAGAATAGGCGATTTTACGAGCACTGCCGGCAAGCAAAAATAGCCATTTACGAGCAGAATTTATCCAAGCCTACTGGCCATCCGGGGGTTTGGGATTCCTGTGGCGAGAGCTCAGACAAATTCCTCTTTTACTGTGCAGATTTTTCAACTTTAGAACAAAACAAAGTGATTAAGTGATTGCTTACAATAATTAAAATTAATAATTTAAGGAATAAAACTACCAATAATTCACACTGTTTCCAGACGTCAGTTTTCTTTCTGAGAGTGGGGATCCCTGGGTAATCGGCCAACAATCCTACACTCAATTTAGGCATGTTCCAACACAGGGGGATTTTGGGTGATTTTTAATAGTAAGTGGACAGTACTTAACCTTTCAGCAGTGAAAAAAATTATGTTGCAATTTGTTTAAGCAACACCATCACACTGCCATAGATTGACTGGACTAAAAGAGATAATTGAAAATAGTAAACAGCATTCTTCTTCTAGCGCAGACTACCTGTTACGTCCTAAAATGGCTTAGAAAGGAAAGATGTGAATTTCGTCATAGCAGCACTTTAATTTACAGTTGGAATAATATTATTATTTACACCATAATTATCATAACATAACCAAGTAAATTATTATTTCAAAATAATATTTCACTTTTCAAAAAATTAAAGACTCTCTACAACTAAATCAATAATTTATCCAAGTTCCCAAGAGTTTTACACACAGAAAGCTATACAAATCCTTTAACCCTTTGACTCCTGAGCCAGCCTGAAGAGGCCATACTTAGTAATTTACTTGTCAATGGGTTAAGATAATGTTTAAACTAAACTAGTAGTAGTTTCCTTCAAGGCAAAGGCACAACAGTAAGATCACAATTTGCATTTCTGTAATAGGGGTTGGAATTTCCTTGCAAATTGAAAAATTGCATTAAATTGTTTTAATTTCATGTTCTCTTTAAAAGTTATTAGGAAAATCAATCATGCACATCATGAACTGTTATTTAAAACAATCCAGAAATAACACCCAACAACATGTTCCTTATTCTGTACTCATACATTCATACCTGTTCAAGGTCAACATCATCTCCTAATTTCATGTTCTTTGTGTGGATTCGTAAGATTTCTAATCGACCAGTTGCATCAGGTATACCAATGTCAACCTCCCTGTCAAAACGACCTGGAAAAATTAAATGGAAACACTGGTTACTATGGTTGTCTATTTTCAAGACTTTCTCCAAACAGGCTAAAAATGTAATCCTCATCTACATCCCCATACTGTAAAAGACACTTGAGAGTAGTAATAATATCATAAGATTGTTCTCTTACAAGAAAAATCAAAGAAGGACCTCTGACTTGTTATTCAGTGAGCACATAAAAGAATGTTCCAGTCCCTAGCTTGTCAAACCTCGTTCCATACCCACTTGCTTGATAGGAATGAGCACGAGTGTGATACTGGGAAGTAATCTCATTAATTCATGTACATGTCCACATTTTACTTGTCATTCATTTACACAAAGAAATTTTATTTTTAACAATTGCCAATTTTACCCATGAACACATTATAAGCAATATTTCCTTGTCAAGGAAAACTTGCTCATGTAAACAGGGCTTTAAACTTGTCACTTTGATAAACAATTCCAGTCACCTGAAGAATGGTGCAGTTAAAGCAAAATTTAATGCAAATGAAGGTCACAGTGTCTAGTACTATGAAAACCACCGATCTGTGTCAGAGTGGGCTTGAATTACTGAGTAAATTGTAAATAGCTAAAATTCTTGAGAGGTGTTGCGTTCAATGATGCTATTCAGGCCAGGGAACCTTTCTTGCACTGAAGCTACATGTAACAGGGAGTCCACGGTTGCACTTGCAACCTCTTCGCTGGATAAGTTTTATAACAATTTTATTCATTTTCCCCAGGTATCATGGTTTTGTAAATGTATTATTCTATTGTTGTGGTTTTTCCGGTACACCTTGACGGTGAATTTCATTGAAATGTTTAACTGCAGTCACTCAATAATTTGGGCCCATTCCACAGATCAGGTACATGTAGTAAGTAATAATTATTTTGTATTATAAAGTAATTGGAAAAGTACAAGTAAAACTGTTAAAAGAAAATCATGCCCACATAAATTTTCAGATGCAACTGGAAGAAAAGAACTTCGTCCTTATTAGCATATTAGCATAATGATACATGTACATGTAATTAATGCAGGAAAGTACATGTAATACTAGATTGTGCAATTTTGTGACAAAAATTGAAACTACTGTATATCTGTATTGCATTTCCAGTGGATTAACAAAACAAAATATGAGCCAGCAATACATGTCTATTAAGAAACCACTGAACATGGCAAATAATTGGGGTAATTGCATTGTGTATGTCACACCAAAAGTGAATTATGCTGCAATGAATTTTTGCTCTATATCATCAGGCTAAAGCAACATTCACAATGCTCAAGAAAATACCTTTTTTCATTTCTTAATTATTTTATTTTAGCAAACCAAGCCACAAAGTGTCAACTGCTAGCACTTTCATAATAGTGAAAGTCAAAACTAGTCGCAAATGAAATAGTTGCAAATGGAGAAAACTCAGTTGCAAATTGTGACTGTATTGCTTGCAATTTCAAGCCCTGGTGGATGTGAAGTACAGTGTAAGCACTTTATACTACAATGGGCTATAATGGCTGTTAAAAGCAGACCAAAACCAAACATTTCTGACCAACAACAAGGGCAATGAGGCAAGAAGCATTGGCAGAAATAACTTGTAATTTGCTTAACACAGGACAAAGCGAGTTATTTTCCACGTAAGTGAAAAGTAAGCACAAATGCCATAGCGTCAAATTACAATGACCTCACCAAATCTGCGAAGGGCTGGATCCACACTGTTGGGTCTATTCGTTGCAGCCATTACAATGACATGGGATCTTTGTTTTAAACCATCCATGAGAGTCAAAAGCTGTGACACAATTCTTCGTTCCACCTCACCATGTGTCTGAAAATGATTAAGGCTCCACAATTAACATAAGCACATATAACCTAGTCAACCAAAATACATGCACAGCCTGGATAATTATAATACACAGTAACTAACAAAACCTCTGAGTGTTTAATAGTCTGGCCTATACATACTGTGCCTGATTTTAGTGTAATAATGATAATCATAATGTTGATAAATAATGATTAATATCATTATTATCATTAAACTTATTAAAATGGTAATGAGTTCCCAGTGGGTTCAATTGTAAAACCTTTCATTCACTCAATTCTGATTATTATCACCTAAAATACTCAGAACCACATCTACATGTAAGTATATCAAATACATGTTACAGTAATCATTAGAATTTCTGACATGCTAGCCATAGGAGTTAGCCTTAGTTTTGCCAGAGGACTGCCTTTTGTAATTTTTTCTCTATAGTCCTCAAACAAAGTTTGTGGCACCTGCCTTCAACTGCCCTCAACTGGGTACACTGTATATACGTGTAATACTTTGAGCTCACTTCATGTGAAAAGAGACCTATGTGACATACCAAGGACTTCAACCCAAAAGGAATTCAGATTTTTAAAAAAAGCATTGTCAAGTACTTTGTACCTTTCTGTCAGGGTACACGAAAAATCAAAGGTTCATAACCCCTTCGGAAATAAATTATTAAATTTTTATCCTCTCCATCCAGCAAAGGGTTAAATTGCATTAAAGTGCAATTCAGGAATAACTACAGTACCGCTCAAAGGTAAGTTGACAGTCACTCGCGAGTCGCGAAACTCGACTCGAGACTCGATTCTCGATCCTCGAAAATTTCGAGAATCGAGTCTCGAGTCAAGTTTCGCAACTCGCGAGTTGAGTCTTTCGAGTTTCGAGTCGAGAAAAATAATGAGCTTGATGCTTGACTGATCTCTCGAGAAATAAATTAGACAAGCAAAGCGCACTTGTGTGTTGTACATGCGTCGACAAAGCGAGTCGGATATCAAGTGCGAGTAGTTCTGTTGACGAAATATGCACACAGTTCCCGTCGCTCGTTTCCTCAAAGGATCAATGAATAATCTGTTGCGATCATTTACAAAACAGCTCTCTTCACAATCGACTTGAACATGCTACGCTTGACTTTAAAGTTAAAACCTGAAGCTTTCTTTACCCTGATAACAAACATTATCGATCGTTGATTTTAAGCAAAGAGAATGTAATGTAATGCCTTGAGCAAGCGATCTCAAATTTACGAAGTTGTGAATTTTTTCAACGGTTCTCCCATCGCATTATTGGTCATATTGGTAAATCACGATTGGTTGTTTTAAATAAAGTGAGGTTGCCTGGTAAGGCAGTTGCATTACGAGCGTATAAATGTTCCAAGTTTCGCTAACGTTGACATATGCACTTGCGGATGAAGTTACCCTCAAGCGGATGTCACGCAATGCTTTGACTTTCGATTACAGTTTATTTCAATTATTTTACCTACTTACGAAATCATCAGAGAATATTTCTAAAGTAAGAAGAATAGCTTCCAGTGTGTAGGAACGAATCAGACACTGCAGGCATATTTACAAGTGCTCAAAAATGTAATTGTGGAAGTACACGCTGACGGTCTGAATAATTGCGTATACCGGTGCGAGTTTTTAGAGCATGTTATATTTTCTCTTTCGATTCTCTTGACATCCAAAACGAGCAAGGAGAATTGCGACCATAATTGACCATTCATCTTTTGATGATTTTGATGATAAAGTTTCAATTCAGCTTTTGTCACGATGGGAAAGACGCGGTAGTATTCGGAATTCCAGTTTGTTGATAATTACAACGCCAACTTTCGAACGAGGCCCCTTTTTACTCTGATAAATTACATGTCCGTGGTCATTTTGCTAGTTTGTGACTTACCTTTGAGCGGTACTGTAATACACAGGCTCTTTGAAAATTACCAAGTGTTAAAAAATAGTCCATTTTTATGCTCAAACTGATATGTAAATTATTAGTGCACTAATTAGTGCACTGTACTCTTGACTCTTAAATAAAGGACCAGAGACAATTCTACAGAAGACATGTGTTAGCTTGGCTATGAAAACTCTATGTTCAGGTGACAATCCTTTATTTCCCCCCGCGGGTCTTACATTCTATGTGGATTGCACAATAAAGGGCACTTACTACATGACATGTAGCACTACGAACTAATAAGCAGCTTTCTCACCTTATCTCTCTTTGGAGCAATTGCATCAATTTCATCAATGAATATGATAGCTGGAGAATTTTTTTCTGCCTCCTCAAAAGCTATTGAAAGCAAAAATTAAAAAAAAATTAAACTACAGAAAAAAAAAGGCTGCATGATTTCTTCAAACTAGAACATACCCTTTCGAAGATTACTTTCAGATTCTCCAGCAAGCTTACTCATAATCTCTGGACCTAAAAAAACAGATTAAAAAACACATCAATGTGAAAGGGAAAAAAATAGGCATGCATTCCGTATGTGCTACTTGACAAAGGGCTTCATATTCCACAACTGTCAACTGAGCTGCGTTTTGTTTTCCAGGGGATTCAAGTTGTTTTTGCGTAATAATAATTATTCACAATCGTCCAACTCTTGAGACTGACCATTGTTTCTGCAAAGTCAAAAATTCACTCTCCTAGACACAGTTATTTATCACCAGTTAATTCCACATTAATTTTTGGAAATAGAAGATACTTTATTATTCATCAGGGTCACAAATTCTTGCTGCTTTTGGGGCTCATTCGTTAAAACTCTAGCATGCTTTTCACAGACCTGTTTGAATTCGTAAATTTTGCACACGCTATGGCCCTATATTGCCACCATGGACTTATAATCTTACAACCCGGTGACATAGTTTGTAGTGCAATGTAAGTGCAATACCACAAAAAGCCCACGAAAAGGCCAAGGAGCTCACTTTAATCAATTTCGGCAAGGAAGACACTTGGAGCCACTTCAAAAAGTATCACTTCAAACATACCCTGCTTGTAGTGCTCCAAATTAGTGGTCATCCAGTTATCCCGGATGACCAGAGAGTTTGCCGGGGGACTAGTTTTTGGTGAAATGAAAAGGTTGGTTGCCCGAAGAAACAATGAACAATCCAGTCAAAATAGAAAATGTATTACATACATGTAAGCAGCACCCGACTCACTTTACAGTTTACTGATGTAAATGTCTGATGGTAGTGCGAAGTTACCAAATGAATAATTAATTTGCTGCAGTTGAGCATTTCCCACGTTTCTGTATCTGTGGCTTTTACAAAAAGACTGGCAATGGAGATACAGTGCAGACCAGAAACAAGCATCACAAAAAACGTGTGAAACAAGCATAAGAAAATTGCAACACGTGTCTGCGTTTAAAACACGCGCATCAAAAATGCTCCTTCATCAAAGATAATAATTAGTAGGTATGATTGGCCCATTGTCTTTTCATTGTTTACGTTTTATTGTTAGTTTAAGCACAACAACATAGCTGTGACAACAGTGAAGTGTTTGACAAAAACTGCAACGGTGTTTCTCTTGTGTGATCTCGCACTCGCTTCCACTTCATGTTTACATGTAATTTTCGACATTTGAAAATTACTTTCACTTCTTGCTGCATCAAAAAATAACAATGAAGGGGGAATAAATATTTCCCTGTGATTTAACATAAAACTGGGCAATTTTTTGCCTACAAAAATCGATGATTCTAGTCAATTGACAACAATAATTATTGATATAAAATCATCAAAGAATTTCAGGGCTCAAAGTTAGGGACCAAATGGTCGCACATGCGACTAAATTTTTTGGTTGTGCGCCTAAAAAAATCATGTGTGATCACACTCGCGTGCCTTAAAAGCTCAAATACAGCGTGACTGCTTTCTCACCTGACTACATGTATAACTATATATAAACTTGTTTACTCTGAGTGTTAAGTTAAGTTATTTATTATATATATCAAATTCTGACCCTAAATAATAAATTTACATTATTTTCCTTTTATCGGTGTGTGTTTATTTGTTGTCAGTTTTCTCATCGAATTCCCCCAACGCCAGTGAAGGTCCATTTTTCCTGTTGATGTTTCATTCCACTCCATACTCTTCTGTTTTGTTAAAACTCCACTGACACATACAAATGAAGACTACAAATAAAGCACAGTCATGCTTATTGCGCATGTCAAAGCTTTCTGATAGTGGAAGGTCAAGAGAGAGTCAACAATATGAGCCTTTTTCTTGAAGGAAAGAAAATTGTTAAAAAAATGAATTATATCCCAGTTAAGTCATCACACTTGTCTTGTGTTGTATTCAATAATTTTCTGTTAAAGAGCCAGCCTTCAAATTCTACAAAAGCAAGTAAATCTGCCTCGAATGATACTACATCACTAAACCAGTCCGCGATGAAGTTAGAGGATGAGCCAATGAGCAAAAAAAGAAAAATACACAAATTTCAAAAAGTGGAGTTGAACGAATTTGAGTAGATAGAGTGAGATTCAGAGAAAGAATTGATACGCTGCAGATACTGTAAAGCTTTCCCCGTGCGTTCATCTTCATCCTTAGCCAATGGTTCCCTGCTAGCAGAGGTTTTTTCTTTTGTGTTCGCTGTTGAGCATGTGTGTGGCGGTTACTTAGCAACCAAATCCTCACGTGATGCTTCATGTTGTGTAGGCTCACTTAACAACAACAAAATTACTGTAAAGGAATGCGTTCAAGACAGAAGGTTCAAGTCACAGTCAGCAAACATATATCATGGGGCATGTGGTTTGAAGAGTGCCATCCAAGGTTGTGCATGGCAGTTGAATAAAAGGGAGTTTCCATCCATGGCAGAGGTCTCGTTTCCTAGCAGGGAAATTTAATGGGTGCAAGAACTTTAAACGCGAGACGCTTATCAAGCATTTACAGAGCTAGAGCCATGTTTACTGCAAGGACTTTTTTGTTTTTATCGGTAGCAGTAAATTGAAAGCAGCAACGCAGCAAAATGTACTTCCAGGAGTTTTGGCCAGACAGGAAACAGCCCAGTGGAAAGAGCCTCAGCGAGAGCTTGAAGTTGAATCAAATTCAACATTGCCTTTTAATATAGCAAAAGAAGAACTCCCATTCACAAAGTATCGGCGGCTGCTTTTGCTTTATAAAATGAATGGAGTTGGCATCGGTCCAACCGATGACAACAATGTCAAATGCGTTGAATTTATTTCTGCCATTTGCGACAGCATAAATTCTGATCTTGGTGACCTGATGGAATCATCGAAGTAAGCATCTGTACATTCAGGTGTACATTGAAAAAGAAAAACTTGATGAAAACTTCTCTGTTATCTCAAATGTACACATACTTAGACATGAAGATAACATGTAATAGTACTTTGTTGTTGAAATTGAAAAATCAAGTTGATTTAAAAACGACAACAATTTTATCGCTGTCTTGAACAAAAAGTAAGTCAGCCTAAGTTAAAAGAACAAACACAGGATCACAATAAAATACAAAAAAAAAATGAAAATGACATCATAATGTCTTAAGTTCTGCTTTTCTGCTGGAACAGGTGCTCCCAGTATTTTGAGCTGTGCCCCTAACATTTTCTGCTGTGCGCCTAGAAATATACACTTGGTAGCACAAGTGCTCCCAGCCCAAAGCCAAAAATAAACTTTGAGCCCTGTCCATATACTGTACATGTAAAATTGCGAAGCAAAACTTGAACGTATGGCGCTGTGAAAGGCAGTAAAATCAATTTCACCTGGAAAACCAAATAAGGAATAATTATACTCATTCGCAAGCAAAATGCTATTTACGCCATCTGTAATACTTTGTTGAATATTTCAAAATGACTGTTTTCATGCCTGAGAGAAAAGGTGTCCTTTTGACCAATGAGGCTGGTTTACTTTAAGATTCATTGGAATGCATTCGGAGTTGAAAACAAAAGCCTTATGATATCTGCTGCATCAAATTCTTTCTTTAGTTTAGTTCTACGGAGGACGATTACTGTGGGTCAGCTGGAGGCACATGCACACAAAGTGAAAGTTCAAAGTTTGACATCAAATTCGAAACCCTGTGTGACAGATAATGCCGAACATCTACATGTACATCTACACATTCCAGCAATCGGCAAAGTCCATTTTTGACTAATGGTTGTTTCTGCTTTAATAGGTGGCCTCATACACCACAAGCCTTTTCAGAGACATCACCACCAAGCCAGCCACTTCTGCTGGAGAGAACAGGACAGCCACAACACCGAGGACTTCATCCCCTACTCGTCTGGAATAGTGTGTGGGTTCTTTAACGTCCCACAGGAACTTATGAACATAGAGGATATTAACTTTGTGAGACAGGGCCTAAGGTTTATAGTCCTTATCCAAAAAGACCTCCCATGTGAAAGCCTGATGCCGAATTCAATTCAGTGTTGGCTGTTTTTTTTATTTTCTTTTAGTAATGTGTGCAAAGTATTGTTTGTTCAAATGGATGGTGAAGGCAGCGAAAAAAAATCACTGAACAGAACACACTTCCCTTTAGTCTGCTTTTACCATAGTCTTTTGTTTAAGAGCCTGGAACCATAATTTATGTTTACTTTCGGTAATCAGAGCCTCACTGCAGTTATCTCATGACGACCTGTCGGGTTATCCTCAATATTTGAAGTTCGCAAAAAACTTGAGATGTCACAAAAACTCCTCAGTAGTGCTGAAATAAAGATCAGGGGTCAGCTACGGGATGACAAAAGAGTTTCATTGTGTTCTATTCAGTGAATGTGAAAATAAATTTAAACTTTGTTGGTTCGATTCGAAACTCACAATAGGGACCTTAAGATCGGAGGATGAGGACGACTACAAGTACGAGTACAAGTTTTCTGTCTTGAGCATGCGCATAAGGTTTGGAGGCCGACATTCTTTGAAGTGCACGTGCTCAGAACGGAAAACTCTTACTCGAAGTCTTGCTCGTCCTCCGATCTAAAGGTCCTAATGACCAGTTGACACCGCCCTTCCATTCAAATGTTCTGGTAAGTTGATCACAGGAATTAAATACATGCATTCATTTTATTGTTTGTCTATAATTGTTTCGTGGAACAATGAACATCACAGCTAAATACGAGTTTAAATAACAAAAGAAAAAAAGGCGCATTTAAAAACACATGTGCGCAAAAAACCTGCATGTGTTTTGCGTCTGCATAGGACATATTTGGTCTGCACTGTAACTTAAACCCAGACTTCCACAAAAACTACAGGCACACCCTTAAAACTACATGGGATACTCAAGCTAGCTCAAAGGCCATGCGATTGCATCTCAACACAGCATGTATTTAATCGTATGGGGTTTCCCAATGGGCAACCAAATCCAGTGACAACCTAAATTTTTTTTTAATTTGAGGGCTGTGCTTTTGTGCCCACTAGAGGTCAACTAAAAAATCTGAAAAGAAATACTATAGCCAGGAACCTACCATTTATTAGGAAGAAAAATGCACCGGTTTCATTGGCAACAGCTCTGCAATCACACAATAAAATTTAGGATGTACAATGTCATGTAAAAAGTTCAACAAGTTGCTATGTTAATCTTAATAGGATTGGTGGTAATGAGGGACATTTCCTGGTAATTAGCTGTGCATGGACTTTATGTATTGTAACAGTCTCCACTTATTTAGTCACCCAAAAAACCATCTGCTATAGTGTCATGTTGTTGTTGTGTTGTTGTTTCGTTGATTGTTTCATTGGCCCTGAAAAGCCCCTATGGGGAGCGGTCAATTAAGTATGTATGTATGTATGTATGTATGTATGTATGTATGTATGTATGTATGTATGTATGTATGTATGTATGTATGTATGTATGTATGTATGTATGTATGTATGTATGTATGTATGTATGTATGTATGTATGTATGTATGTATGCATGTATGCATGTATGCATGTATGTATGTATGTATGCATGTATGCATGTATGTATGTATGTATGTATGTATGTATGTATGTATGCATGTATGCATGTATGCATGTATGCATGTATGTATGTATGTATGTATGTATAACAACACAAAACTTACCGTGCCATAAGTGTTTTTCCTGTTCCTGGAGGGCCATAAAGAAGGATCCCACGTGGAGGCTACAAGTATACACATTTAAATCATGCACACAGTTGAAGAACAGTAATAAATCCATCAAGAAAATTTCATGACATTAATTTTCTTAAAAATCATTCCCAGACTCTCACCTTTACACCAATGGCTCTAAACAGCTGGGGATGCCTGAGTGGTAACTCTACCATCTGAAGAAAATTTAGATCACAAAGTCAACAACAACCTTTAAAATCATCACAAACAAGGGACACGAGTACCAAATAAAATGCATCCTGTGATTGTGGCATGACTACTGCCAGAAACCCATAAGGGTTGAAACGTGTGCTGGGAAACAGGCTTCTGAACATTCAATTTGCTAAGTACCATATTTGGAACAACAAGAGCGAGGGGTTTCCAAATATGGTACTTAGCACTGAAACATTCAGCCAATCGGATCGCACTGAATATTCGGAAGCTGTGACCGCGTGTTACACGTTTCAACTCTTATGCGTTTCTGCTACTGCTCAGCTGGTTGAGAATGGGAAGTCATGGAAAGTCAGGACCAATCCTCAAGGTCTTGCAATGCAGTGTAAAAGAGGAGAACATGCTTCCTTTGTAATTACAGCGTAGTGTAATTTGGAAATGGTTGCACTTTCTCTAGTCTTTATGTATCAGGACTATAAGCCACAAACCCCATCTCACAACTCTTCCTTTTAATTACAGTGGGATATTAATCAACACACACAATGTTGATCATGAGTATGGCATGGAGTTAGCAATGATGGTCTATCTTTGCCCGCACATAGTCGACCACTGAGGCAAGATCAGCTTGAATGGGTTCTCATTGAATTCTTCACTTGGAACTACATGTACAGTACCAGTTCTATGGAAAACGGCATTTCGGCTAATTCTTAAGACTTCATCAGTGATATGAAAGCGAAGTTCGTTATCATACGCTATTTAAAGTAACGTAGTGCGAAGCTTGTGCGTGTGACCATGCAATTTACATGTATGCTCGCGCGATGCCTTTGTAGGCTTCTGGAAGTATGATATGATCATTCCCAGCATTCGCGTCCAAAGAAGAGTGCCAGGCTTCGAGGAAAAGTCGCTCGTGGTAATTAGCTGCGAAACCAACGACCTTGACATTTTCAAAGTTCATGATGTGGCTGAAATGGTGGACATGGCTTGCAACTTAGGAGTTTTGGTCAAAACCTGCCACTCCCTTTTTGTGGTCTGCAATTCGGGTCTTTTCTGTTTGGCCATAGTACACAAAATTACACTGTGTGCAATTGCTTTTGTACACAATGCCTGATTTCTGGCGGTCAGAATCATCTAGCTCTTTGGGGTGCAGAAAAAGGATGTTGATGGTTAGTTGTGGTTTGTAAGCTACTTTGACTTTTTGTTGTTTCAAAATGCAACCTATTTTCTCGGAAAGCCCTGTACAGTACATATGGCAGCACTACAAAGCCATGGAAGTGTTATCGGCGGGTTGTAGTGCTGCCATGTGTACAGGGCATTTCCGAGAAAATAGATTGTGGCAGTGGCAGTGGCAGTGGCAGTGGCAGGCTTTGACCAAAACTCCAAAGTTGCAAGCCATGCCCACCATTTCAGCCACATCATGAACTTCGAAAATGTTAAGGTTGTTGGTTTCGAAGCAGGGTAATTACCACAAGCAACTTTTCCTCAGAGCCCATACTTCCAGAAGCCTACAAAGGCATTGCGGAAGCATGAACTGCATGGTCACATGCAAGCTTTGCGCTGGGTTGCTTTAAATAGAGTATGATAACAAACCTCCCTTTGATATCACTGTTGAAAAATATTAAGAGTCAGAGGTAAAACTCTTTTCCACAGAACTTACGACATATCCTGACTACACTTTTTCCATTTGTATGTATGTAGTACCAACTCCCATGTTACAGTCAACTTCAATAATTTATTCAGCTTTGTATTAATTGCTGGGTACTTAGGGACTAACAGTAATTTACATGTATGTGATTCATGATATACTACATGAACAGGTTTACCCTCTCAAAGCAGACTACAATCATTCAATTACATAACTGTGACCGTCCATATGAAAAGGATGCTTAGACCATTTCTTCCCAAACGCGTTTCAAAACAGTGTTTCAAACAAATTTAAACGTGTTTCAAACATGTTTCAAATGCGTTTCAAAAAACAGCGTTTCAAAAACAAGTGTCACATTTCATTGCGTTTGAAACAGAAGAATTAGCATGTGCATAATTACTGTGTTGCTAAACCCAGTCGGGATCTGCGTAGCGTTTCGTCGTTTTGTTTTTTTCCGTGTCGGTAAAAGTCTTGCCTGTCACTCCCCTGCTAAGTAGTGTCTTTGTGGGCAGAGTCGTCTGCGCGTATTTTTGCTAGGCTTCAGGGGGTAGTAGAAATGGGTAGATTTAATCTGGTTGACGCAGTAAAATATTTCATTAACCAGCAATGGCGTCGACAGTCATTGTAACGCGAATGGCGTTTTAGTGGATCTTTAAGGGAAATATACCCTTATGGAGCTCAAGAATGGAACTTCAATTGGATAAGCAAGACAGGCGGGGAAAATAAATCTCTGGCATCTTCAAAGCGACGAGTAATGGTCTTCGACAACAATTGCATATTTTGCCGCAGGATATGACAAAGTGTGCTTTGGTTTTAATATTATTTTACAAACTGTGCTGTTTAATATGTACAACGCTGAAACCAAGTGGCAAATTCTGTATGGGTGTAATAGAAGGAATCGACGGTATTGAATGTATCACAGCGTTTACTGAAGTCGCATCTCAGTTGTCTGACAGTTTACATTTATTTTGTGGTCAACCTTGCACAGTTTTCAGGTAAAAAAATAATTGAAAATGTGACAGTGAAGAATTATTGGAAAGAAAGGTTGTTGTCAATTTTTTGCTTCTTTATTTAGGGAAAAGGCTCTTCAGAAAAGGGTTTAATCTTGAACTGAGAAATTTATTTATGTACATACTGTATGGTATGTGACACGGATTGTTTCATGTTTGCACGCACGCAATTGGAATAGAAAGGGTTGTTTGCCTCTAATAGCAAATACGTTGTTCGTTTCTATAAATTTTACGCTGGAAAATATTTTTGTGAGAGTTTTCAACCGTTTTGATTCATTGTGCTGTGTAATATTCGAGCTTAACTAATTTACATACGTGAGTTGGAAATTTAATACGCATTAATATTACAGGAATTTGTAGCCGTGATCTAGTTTTTAAGGTCAGAAAAAGATTTGTATAGTCCCCCCTAGCGTAGAATGAAGTTATTGTTAATTTGAGAAGGCAACAATACTTCTTTAACTTTCTTAGACAGATTTCGCGCTAATTTTTTTTCAAGCTGTATTCACTTGAAATAGGTAAAATGCAGACTGAGGGTAAAATAAATATTAGTAATAAAAAAACGAGTCATAAGGATAAAATAAAGATTGTTTGAAAGACAATCCTGTTTTACATCTGTCAACAGCTCACATTATTATGACTGCAGGTCGCTGCACCTTTTGGGGATGCGATCGTACGCGTTGAAATCATCTGTGCTTTGTTTTTGCGCTTCCAGATGCATTGCAATGTTCCAAATTATTTGTCACACCGGTACATCGAGGGAAATCGATCGAAAAACCAACAATTATTACTTCGAATACCTGAATAATCTCGGTTGTCTTTTTTCGGTGCAACGAAATGCACAAAGAATTTCATGTATTCCGAGCAATTAGGACGCGGGGATTTCATTGGTTAAGCTATGCGTGATAACCCCTAGGGAGAGGTTATAATTGAAAATTACATCTTCCAGATGCAAAACAAACGAGCTTGTGAACTAAAGGATAAACATAACGTACACGAAAGCGAATGAAAGGATCCTAATAAGAAATTTTTACACCAGTCATACTGGCTTAAGCCGACTGAATTGAAACGTTAAATGGTTGCAAAATCCTCGTCATCTCTGTCTTTGTTAATTGGTACTGTAGCCATGCGTGTCAAAATAAATTGAGTTATTGGGTAATTACTCGATTACTTTGTTCAGTGCAGCAAAATTGACAGTTGAATTACGGGGTGGTGACTTCTTTGCCTAAAAGCAACTCACTTAACGAAACTGTCCTTTTTCAAACAACAAGGATTTAAACAGCTTCAATTCTTACAGAGTTCGATAAAAATCCGGATTTAAAACATGCGGTGGGGCAACCAAAGCGATGGGAGCTGTGTTGGGGTTTCAGTGTGAAAGTACAAACGGCTACTAACACTCTTATAACTCTTTTTTCATTATTATTTTATTAACCTGCAGTCTGCAGTCTGCAGTCTGCATTTTACCCTCAGTCTGCATTTTATCCCTGGTCTGCAGTCTGCAGTCTGCAGTCTGCGTTTTACACTGACCGGTTATTTGGGTGGTTTTTGGCAACAGAGGTTAATTATTCGTAATGCGATCGCTTCCGTTGCCGTTAGCAATGGGTCGCAAATTTGACACTTTTATCGCATTATCACATTACGCATTGAACCACGTTATCTATTATTCCTAAAAATCTAAAAATATTCATGCCTTATCAGTTTTCGGTCGAATTTATGTCTAAGAAAGCAGATAAATTGCAGAAAATATTAGTTTTGCATCCAAAAATTCGTAATCAACGCTAAAATGACCAAATTTTGCCTAGAAAACATATTTTACTGTTATTTTTCTTAAATTTTTTCGTTCGACTTTCGCTTTTATAAAATGTTTCAGTTGTCTGTAAATAAGTTGTATGCTGTTGGAAAGCTTATTTTCTTAGCTTTAAAATGATGTATTTTTCCCCCTAACTTTAAATATTTTTTGAGAAAAAAAAACATTTTTTGGCGATGGCTGATTTACCGCGGTTTTCTCGCGGTTGGGAAAGTAGGAAAAAGAGTTAGGCCAGTAGCCAAGTTTTTAACCTCAGAAAAGGATCTGTTTCATCGTACGAACGTGTGAGGACCTGTGAGCCAAAGGGCCTCTGCTGGTATGACTTCTGGGTGACCCCTTAATAACTTCTTACTAACCGAGCGCGAGGGCCGTACTGCCAGGGAAATATTGGCCCGAGGTCGTGGCAGTACGGACCGAGCGCAGCGAGGTCCGTACAAAAACGACCCAGGGCCAATAATCCCCAGTACGGCTCGAGCTAGCTCGGTTAGTAAGTAGTTTATTATATGGTTTTTTAATTACCTTTTGCTTTGTTTTTGCAAGCCCGTAATCGGCCCGTGGGCCAGTCACAATTTGCCTGGAACGCTGCACGTACCACAGGCAACCCAGTGTACCCTCACGGAGGGTCTAGTTATATTATCGGTCGGTTCTTTTGCCTTAGCAGTCTTTGTAAGTTTTGTCAAATATGAATGAATTTCACTTTTTTTCCGAAACGTTTCTGAAGCTAAATAATTTCAAGATCTTTGAAATGGAAATGAACGAAAGTGCGAGTGTCTGTTTCTTCGCTAAGATGCCAGAGGTTTTAATTTCTCTCAGAGCGATGGAATTGCGAGTTGTGAAGCGGCGAGAAAAACCGGTTCGCTCTTCAGTTTTTCGCTCTGATCTGATCCTCTCTGATCTTTTCGCTCTGATCCTCTGGAATCCAGGGTAACCAGAAACCCTGCATTTCAGGAGGATTGTGAGCGTAGTGGATAACAAATATATTTTAGTCAAATGCAGGAGAGATGTTTCCAATATTTCTGTCACGTCCTTGTCATGCAAACACAGACCTTTAGTGAAACGTTTCTGCCCAGAAGGCTTTAACGACGCTGAGAAGATCTTGCTAACTTTAAGAGCTAGGCTTTTCGTCAGTTAAAATAATGCCTTCACCGTTTTTTTGACATTGCTATTTAGAGATAGGCGCTTTGCTTTGGAAACAGCATTTACTTTTTACAGTGAATTGTCACGCATGACCCGGCAGAATCTGCAAGATCTCTTCGCGATCTCCGAAATTTGATTGCAATCTCTGAAGTCTTTCACAAAATCTTGCTTCAAATTGCAGTTTTTTCTAAAATTCAATGCGCTATGTGTCGTTTATACGTTTACAATGATTCTTTTAAGGAAATGGAATTACAAAGTGTACCCTGTCTAAAATGAAGAGAACGCCCACGAGAATCTCAACAGTCGAACTTGAATTCTTGTTTCAAGTATTTCAAAATATTCCTGTTACCGAGTTTATAAGATCGACTGTGAAGTGGTTTCAATGGCAGAAGTTTCGGAAGTACTATGAGGATTTAAATGTTGGCCTGAATGAAAGTTACTGATTTTCCTGAGGGTAAGCTTTGTAGTCACGCAAACGGCTTCGGAGTTGCTGGCGTTTTTCCAGCTGATTTTGTTTCATGCATCACTTCCACATGCACACTTTTACACGCAAAGCCACGTTTTGTGCATTGAAATGTCACTGGCAACGCAGACACAAGGCAGACAATGTTTCCATGGCTATGTTTCCATGATCAGATTTTCTACCTGACTGTTATTTCGCACAACAACGCACAAGGTGTCAAAGCAGTTTACGCGGAATTCTCGCTCGTTACTTTTAACACTATGTCATTATTTCAACAGCAATATATGCTCCTCGGCTTGTTAGAAAAAAAAAAAACTCATCCACATTGTTTTCTGATTAACTCATAAACCGGTAGGCTTCAATAAAACAAAAGGGTACTTTTAAGAAACAAATGAAACTGAAAATTACTCTGTGCATTCGCTACTGAAATAATTTGCTGCGACAGTGATATTATGTTCACTGTTGACAGATGTAGCACATGTACAGGTTGGCTTTTCAAACACAGATAAAAATCTTTTACTGCGTTTCAAACACCTTGGGTTTCAAATGCATTTCAAACGCACTCGAAACGCTTTTTGGTTAAGCATCCTTTTCATATGGATGGTCACAACTATAATACTAGCACACCTCTTTAATCTGTGCAAGCTGTTTTCTGCACCCTCCAATGTCATCATAACCAACTTCATTCAGAGATTCTTCTTCCTCCTAGTGTAAAGAATGCATACATGTATTGTACATGTAAACAATTGAAATTTTGACATGCCTACATGTAGTACCACCCACACGTGTGGCCCACAGGTTTCTCAATATTTTTTATTCCTACAAATAGGAAAGACAGCCCTTAAAACATGTTTTTCTGGCATTCCACTCTGTTTTGCACTGGAATTGGAAGTTACTTTTTATTGGGGATCACTCGATTGCTTCCAACACAATAATATTTATTGATTTAGTCCCGACTCACAGAGGATCCCTACACTACATGCATCAAATGACTCTCAAAGGTATGGGTTCTTTTTGCATTCCCTTTCACTAGATTTTTTTACACAGATTTATGAAAGAAGAAAAAATTAATAACTAACACACATTCCTCATGAGATTACAATAAAACCACTCCTGTATTGTAATAAAACCTAATCATATTGGTTGCATCTTGCATTTCCGTTCCTCGTCGCTTTCTGGTGCTTTGATAAACCGCTGGCAACACAATACAGTACAATGACTTTATGACTAAAATTTGTGAATTTACAATTGGATTTTTTTTTTTAATTCTCAGCTCTGAACTGTCTCATAACTTACAATAATTAACATTTGATGAAAGAAGACCTGGAAGACGCAAGTGGGGAAGGAGAGCAAGAGCGTTGGCTTGGAGAAAAAGGACGGCATGAATCGAGCGAGTTGGAGAGTGGGAGTTAGAAAGATTGCTGACAAGGTGGGGTAAATCCGGCCACCCCTGTTTACGGGAATAAACCTGGATCAAAATAGGATTGATGATGATGATGATGAAAGTTTGGTAAAATGATGCAGACACCCCTAAGTGTAAATCATGGGCTTTAAGACACGCTTACCTCTCTCTTTACAGGCTCTCCTTCACAGTGAATGACTGTATCAGGTGCGACTATGCAATATGGAGTTGGATCAGTTTCTATGACTTTGAACTCCACAGCTCTCATACCTCCACGTACCAGGAACATGTCCCCTTCAAAACAAAATAATAACTATTCTCAACATTAAGTTACTTAGTATAATTTATAAAAAAATGCCACACACAAAAAAAGAACACTGCAACATCCCAAAATGTTCATTAATTTTTTTTGTTTTTTCCTCCTGACAACATACAAAATTAATATACACCATACTGTAGGTTCTGATTAATCACTGAACAACTGATTCACAACAGAATAAATTATTTTAAGTTTAATTTTTTTCAAAAAATGAAATTACAATGTACTACAATAGAAAAAGTTGATCACCTGATCCTTTGATGCAAATCTGTAGAGCTCTTTGCTTTTTAAAATCTACATGTAATTTTACATTTAAGTCCCCTTTCTCAAATGAAGCTGAAGGTCATTAATTAAGACATACCTCTATTCAAGCAACCTCATTTTTTAAAAATGAGTTAGCTTTTTGGAGCCCAGGCTTGACTCCCAGGTAATAGGGAGCTTACAACAGGATAGTTGGAAGACTCAGGATGCCAGCATGACGAAAAAATTGTTGCACGAGACTGTGCACTCCCAAATCTTATGCGACATTTTTTCGTCATTCTGCCGTCCTGAGTCTTCCAGCCGTCCTGTTGCGTAAGCTCCCTAATGACTGTTTCAAGACTGTTGGCTAGTATGTGTAAATTTCGAAACTTATGGCCCAAGGACTAGTGCTCAAGTTAAACAGTTAAGGCCGAGCACTGGAGGCAGGAAAACCACCCAATTTGCTCAGGCACATGAGCAAAATTAAATAGTCGTCTCAAATGTACATTGTACAAAGGTTTATTGAGCTAAACATTTGAGTTCAACAGCTTTTCCTATTGCAGGCTGTAGGTCAAATTACAGACCTGGGCTTCTGGTAGGATGTGGAAAAAAATTAAAGATTACCGGTATGGGGACATTTTTGGTCATATTATGCATAAATATGCGTTGATTATGCAGAAATTACACCGGATTATGCGGAAATTTAAACAATTTATTAAACTAATTATTAGGCCTGTCCGATGTATTACATGCCAAGGGTAAATCAGGACTCAGAATTGCAACCAATACAGTCGCATTTGCGACTGAATCTTTTCCCTTAGTTTGTGATTAAAATATCTGGAGGAGTCGCCATGCGAGCAGCTTTGACCGTTGAAATAAAGGGGTTGTAGCAGTTGGCATTTTGCTGCAACTGCATGTATAATTTTTTAAATTAATAAATAAAGTGTTAAAAAGTTAGTTTGTTTCTCGTTATGAATTTTGTTTCAATTTAGAGATATGGAACAAAATTGTAATGTGGTTGAACTGCGATCCTCTCCTTCGATCATTCACTATTAATTTTCAGCGGTTTTTTCACTCATAATTATGTATTGTGGGCTCCTATTTTCCCTATGATATTTAATTTGCGACAAATTTGTGACATCACTATAACTTACTAAATTTTCATATCTTGTCACAAAATTGCGCCCAGATTTTTTTCAATTAATTTGCAACACGGTTTAACTAGTGTCCAGGCTCATTGCCAAAAAATGCATGGAAACTGCTTACGACCTTTCAGCTTCCGAACGAAATGGCGTGTTTTCTTTGAAGTTCAGGAAAATGAATGTTTCAAAATAGCCAATCTCTTTGGCTTTTATGCCGAGGATGCAGATTTTAGGAAATTACGCGAATCTGCATCGCCGCATCCTGTCACATGCCATGACAGACATTTTTTTGTAAAGTTTGCGACTTACACAATAACTTTGACGGAAGGAGTTCCCAAAGCAAGATTATGTTTGAGGCTAGCGAGGGGAAACAATGTACTGGAAAAGTTCTTTGCAAGGTAAAAGACACCTTAAACCCTTTTCTTACTTTAATCAGGCAGTCAGAACTTGGATCACAGTGGACTCAGGTCCAGAAATGACATCAAACTACCAACAACTATTTGGAAAGTAATGTTAATCCACCACAGAAGAAGCCTTAAATGCTGCATGCAAGTGGGAACAAAAAGAGACAACCACCACTTTGAACTTTTACCTTTCCTGATGGGTCTATAGGCTTCTAAGAAATAGGGCTTCAAGTACACATCAAACAGATTCCTATTGAAATACATGCACCATTTAAAATGTCATCAGTTATGGAAAACCATGATTCACCCCATTATTAATTGTATCTTGTGCTGATTACCAATTTTAATGCAAGATAATTATACAAATAAAATTAGCTAACACATACAGTCTTTAAAATAAATATTTTTCTTGCTTTCTAGGATGTACACTTATGTCCTCCCCCTTATCCGTCACTGTTTGATTGGACTGTCATTTAGGAGGATCAAATGGGTTTTCCACAATTAGCAATGGGTGCCCAATGGTAAAAGAATAAAACGCTGTTGATGCTATCAGAAGGAGAACATCCTGACTTCTGTATAAAATACAGAAATTTTGAAGGGAGTCCAGGAGGCCCCACCTGTTGCAATGGTAATGGTACACCAATGTCAACAAAATAAATGACATACTGGATTCTCAACTTAGGGAAGTTTGGATCAAATTTTTTTTCTTTACAATGTACATTTTCCTTCTAGTAAAGGGCATGCCTCTGGCAACAAATTAAAGCTTGTCCTTACAAGAATTAAAACGATTTAAGTTGTGACAGTGACAACAGTCAGGATACAGTTGTATTTTGGAGTTCAGTCATCATGTCTACTGTAGTTATTATACATGAATTCCATCCAAAATTGATCAGACAATCTAAAACTTTAGACAGTGACTGACAGAATTTCCAGTGCTGACATACCCTGTCAAGCCTTCGACGGTGTCATCAATTGGCAAAACATGAATCCTTTTACCATACTTGACATCAGGACATGCCTGCACACTGAAGTAAAACCGAAAAGAAATCAAACTATAAATGCCATTTTGGCATCACATTATAAAGATAAAGACTAATAATAAAAGAAGGGAATTGGGACTAAAAGACCTACATATATATATACTGTCCTCTTTTTTTTAAATTTACATTTGCATGTTTCAATATGGAGCAAAATGGGTCTGTTTCTTGAGTCGATGGGTCTTCAATATTAATTTGTACCATTGAGGCGCAGTGGTCTCATGGTTAGTGTGCTCGACTCCGGAGCGAATGGTCGGGGTTCGGGTCCTGGCCGTGGACATTGGGTTGTCTTCTTGGGCAAGACACTTTACTCCCTTGGTGCCTCTCTCCACCCAGGTCTATGTACCAGCGAATTTAATGCTGGGGGTAACCCTGCGATGGACTATCGGGGGGAGTAGAAATACTCCTAGCCGCTTCATGGTACAGAAACTGGGGATAAGCTCCGGCCTGATGGGCCACTTGGCTTGTAAGCTGACTTTACCTTTACGATTTGAACCAAAACAAGTTGTCCCTTGCATTACTTTGGCACTTACAAGGCACATATAATTAAACACATACCCTTTCAGATTTCTAAATTGCACAAAAATAAAGTCTTATCACTCCCCTCGAATATACTTAAAATAAAATGATCAATTTCTTTGACACTGTTATGCCCGTTGATTCATCAATCAAAATGTATGGTCTGTCGAAGTTCCATCAACCACATCTGAAAACACCTCAAGGAATCCGTATGCTGTTGGAACTGTTAGCTCCAGTTGATAAATGATCTAGATCTCCACAGAAATTATAAAAAAAAACAGATCTGAATGGTAGTGTTTGTATTCACATCCAGGATCTCTCCAGCATAGGAACCCAGTGACCGTGTGGGCACAGGACAAGTGATTGTGTAGGAACAGTGTGAACTAGGAGAGTGTTTCAATTAGCTTCTTTGTATCTATAAGGATATTACATTGGCGACGAGGATGGCCAACAAAGGTTTATTGCCTATGGATTTGTCGGGATCTGCTTCGCAAGTGGCGGAGAGTGGCACAAATGGAAATGTGCCTTTGAAAACTATGCCAAGGGCAAAGGCATCGACAATGCTCGCAAGAAAACTTCTCAGCTCTTACATTTTGCCGGGATGGAGGTACAAGACATCTTCGAAGATTTGCAAGATCGTGGTCCCATCCCTGAGACAGGTGACAATGCTTTTAAAATCGCGATTCGAAAACTAGATTCCTACTTTCATGTGGAGGAAAACATACCATACTAGCGCCACGTTTTCGCCAATTGGCACCGAAGGAAGAGGAGACCGCTGACCAGTTTATGGTTCAACTGAGAAAACAGGCACAACATTGCAATTTTGGGACTAGTTTAAACAATAATTTGAGGGATCAGCTGATAGAGAAGTTAATGGATTTTGAGCTCAAGAGAAAGGTGTTAGAGCAGAGGAATATCACACTGGAAGAGGCGTTGGATAAAGCTTGTGCATGGGAAGCGGCCGGTCGACAGGCATCAAACATGACAACAAGCCCTCCGCTGGCTGACGGAACAGTATCAATGTGGTTAAGGAGCGGCCGCAAACGACGAATGATGAGAGGAGAAAGTGCTACAATTGTGGAAGAGAGGGGCACCTGGCCAGAGTGATGAGGATTGTGAATTTACATTTACATGTATGGTGACTGAGATGAAAGATGAAATATGCCATACAATTAGCTGTGATGAGATGTGTGTTGATGGCATTAGTACAAAGGCGCTTATTGATTCTGGCTCTGTAAGTAACCTCATGGGGATGAGTAAGTACCAAGAGCTCAAAGCACAAGGTCTTGATGTGAAATTAGAGAACTGCCACAAACACATGTACCGGTATGTGTCCGTAACGAACTGACCTTCATTGGCCATGTCATCCTACGTGGTACGCGAATTGTGATTCCTGAAAAGCTGACACAGAGAGCGCCTTGTTTAGCGCATGAGGGCCACCAAGGGATTGTGAAAATGAAAGAGAGATTGCGATCGAAAGTGTGGTGGCCAGGTGTAGATAAGGATGCAGAGCGCAAGTGCCGAGAGTGTTATGGGTGTCAGCTTGTCACCAAGGAGACTATAATTCCACCCGTGAAGACAACACAGTTGCCAGAGAGACCATGGCAAGATCTGGCACTGGACTTACTTGGTTACCTACCAACAGGGAAGCACCTGTTAATCTTGGTAGACTATTTCAGCTGCTGCGTGGAAGTTGACGTAATCTACTCTACTACGTCGGAAGTGATCATTAAGTGCTTAATGAAATGGGTATCAGGCGTAGACTGACGACACCCCTATGTCCAAGAGCAAATGGAGAAATTGAAAGACAAAATTGCTCATTGTTGAAGGCAATGAGGGCAGGGTAGGCTGAGAAAAAAGACTGGAGATATGCAAAACAAGAACCGAGACAATGACACGTGCACGCCCAGCATTAATATCAACAGGGTCGCACAAAACAAAAATTTAACATACTTTGCCATGGGATTCTCTGTCATTTCGCTCACCATAAGCAAACCAATGCTTGAAATTCGCTTGGAAAGCATGCAACAAACTGAACTTCAACTGAAACATTTAATTATCACTGGCGGCAGATTGAACGTGTCGCCGATTGTCTCGCCTAAAAAGCAGTTCAGGTCATATCATGGGAATTCAAAACTTAACTCCTCAAGCTGGACAGAATCGTTGACAAAATGAAATCATTCGACTACAAAAATCCGAAAATAACAGCTTACCTTGAAATTTAAGGAATTCGATCATTTCTCCGTCGTGAGAAATGGAATGTTCAATTTCCTTGCAAAATACGCCATTCGCTTGTTTTTCCTCACATTTGTCATTTGCATAAACATTCAATTTTTTTTTCTGCGTCCAATTGGACCCTTTGTTCCATATTCTATGCGTCCAAAAGGAAAACGAGTGCCCAGGACACAATGATGCACTCTGGATACATCACTGGATATTTGTTTACCAATGCAATGGCAAGACAGACTCACAGTGTATTCTGTGAAGCCGCTTCAACACTATGGAGCAATAAAATAAGGGCTGGGATGGATTATTTATAAGTTAATCATTTCTGGCAATAACATGAGCCCAAAACTTCACACCTGACAATGTCACCAAGTCTCACACGAAGGTTCCTTCTCACAACACGGTTCATGCGGATTTTATCATCAGAAATTGAGTCATCTGACAACACAATGCAGACCTAAAGCAATCACACAGTTGAGTTAGTTGAGTGATTCTTAGCTGGATGAGTCAGTTCTACATGTACAAAAGTACAATCATATTCAACTTCTTTAAGCACTTTCTTAAGGCTACATGTTATTAGTTAATTATAATAATATGTGACCTCTCATGGGAAAACGTACACTAACGCTTTTCCGTTGATCGACTTAAAGTGTTGGCAAAGCGTTGGATACCCATTGGGTGCCCGTTGGAAGTGTTGGAAAACCCGTTGGAGGTGTTGAGAAAAGCTGTTGAAATAATGTGCCGAGCCGTGGAAAAACCCGTTGGGAAAGTTCATGCAGGCCGTTCTGGGTGTTGAGAGTAAACAATCATTCATATGTTCGTCATAGGAAAACATCAAACAAGTAACTAAATGTTTGTCTTTACAAGTGTAGCTGCAATTTAATAGTGTCGAAGTCACTCTTTGTTGATCGATAGAGTTATGTTCGACGAAAAATAATAATAATCAGGGGCACCCAACGAGAATATAGTTCAAAACCACTCAGACACAACATTGTTAAACATATTTTAGTATTCAACGGTAGATATACACATGTAGGCATATTTTTATCCCCTAAAAATTTTTCATCTGTTCGGATTTCCTAGCTAAAAGTCTAGTGATCCGAAAATTATAGGGATCCGAAACTAACCTTTTCAAAAATTTCAGCCGAAAAAAGGCCCCCGAAAATTCTAGGTGAGCTTTTTAGGGCAAAAATCCGTTTAAAATGGGCAATTATACCATCTTTTAGATGTTTGAAAATCCTAGGACAGCAGACAAACAAGAAATTTTACAACAAATGTTCCGAAAATCCAACATCTCAAATTGTCTTCCAAACAGATATTTTCCAAAAATTGACGTTGGATACCCCCTGAATAATCATAACGTGACATGTCATTTTCCAGTGGTGTCATCGATCTGTTTGCAGCGATGGAACACAACGGTTATTTGCTACTTAGCAGAGACGAATTCTGGCCAACATCCAAGCATTTACTTATGTGGATTGTGAAAGTGAATGAAGATTTTATGTTATTACCTAAAACATTCTAATGTTCACACAGATATTTTAATCGGCGACTAAAGGAAAGAAATCCTATTTTCCATGAAACGATTACAATAAAAAAATAAAGTGAATGCCGATTCGAACCTTGGTACAGTGTACGTTAACATTGTCGAGATTGCAGTGTAAACTCGTTCTTTGTTTGATATTAGAAAAATCTTGAATGTATTCTGCGTTGAAAGCACTAAAAAGTCGTTGGAAAGCATCAGTGTTGGAAAAATTGACAACCCGTTGTGAATTTTATGACGACGTTGGATTGTGTTGAAGAAAGTGTTGGTGGCAGCATTAAAAGTGTTGGAAAAGCCGTTGGTGAACCATTGGCAACCTGTTGGGAAAGCGTTGGAAAAGCAATGGAAAAGTGTTGGAATTTACCCGTTGAATGGAAAAGTGTTAGTGTATGTTTTCCTGTGAGAGGTCACAAATGAATAATTCTGTACAGTAAGTGGTTAGAACAGAGTTACATGTACATGTAAAACAAAGCCGTATCTACAGTACTACTCAAAAGTAAGTTACCTGTCTCATCTTGTTTCTCGCAAGACGAGAGTCTCGTCTCTAGAGACAAGACACCTGTCTCATCTAGAGACGAGACTCTTGTCTTGTGAGAATCACTGAAGCAGCAAGATTGACATAAATTTTTATGGAAGTCCGATGGTTTACATTAATTTACGAATTTAAACATTTAAGTCGATCCGCCAACACGTTTTAATGTAAATGACTGCAAGCAGGTAGAACGTACATGTACAGTAAGACTTAGCTGCTATAGTAAATGAAAACAAACTTGAGTTTGATGACTTCACTTTTGAGAATGTCATCCACAAAACTTAATCCATTCAACAGATCGTTTTTCACTGTCACGCAACAACAACAGCAACAAATTTGAAACCGTTCAATGAAAAAGGCCAAGAACTTGGAAAGTTGTATGAAACAAATTTATTTTCCACCTCTCCAATTCTCAGGTATGTGCAGTACTGTACATCTTATCTGAGTTATTTGTTGAAGCATTTCACGCAACTTAAAGTAATAGAGTTCTGTGAAGAGACACCACAGTCTACGAACATTTGCCATGAAAGCGCTTATTTTTCGTTCATGAATTAAATAAATGTGTTTGAACACGTCTCCTAAAGTCACGGCTACACAAGCGATTTTTTGTTCGTGCCAGTGATGCGATTTTGTTCAAATTTTGTCGCATCGCCAGAATGCGATGAAAGTCCCATGTGAAGCCACCCTTGAACAGGCGACACAAATAAAAAAAATATCAGAAAAAGAAAAACATTTGTCATACAACGTGAAGGAAGTGCCTCCGGAGAATGAATCCTCAAAGAAGAGAGAAAAGAAAACGGCTCCTTTAGGAGCCACCAAATCCCAGGTGGAAATCTTATTAAGATCTTGTAAGATCTTACAAGATCTTGTAAGAATCTTGTAAGATGGGTGTTAAGATGAAAATCTTAGTAAGATCTTGTTTAAGATCTTTGATCTTAATAAGATCTTGTTTAAGATCTTTGATCTTAATAAGATCTTGCTTAAGATCTTTGATCTTAATAAGATCTTATTACATTTGCTTATCCAATTTTCTTCCAAAATTTAATGTTGTTGAGATTTTAAGATCTTGTAAGATCTTAACAAAATCTTACAAGATCTTAGGACCATCTAACATGATCTTACCATAAAAGATCTTACAAGATCTTAGTGAAAATCTTACAAGATCTTACTTAAGATCTTACGAGAGATCTTAGTAAACATTTTAAAAGATACTAGTCAAGATCTTAGAAAAAATCTTACAAGATCTAGTAAGGATCTTAAATAAGATCTTAGGAATGATCTCAAGTCTAAGTGATGATCCTACATAAGATCTTAGTGAAGATCTTACAAGATCTTAGTTCACACCCTACAATATTGTGCATGATCTTTGTCAAAATGTTGCAAGAATTTATCTTAGTAAAGACCTTTCACAGTCTTATTAAAGAACGGTTATTCAGGCTGGACTTGTGGCCTTTCAAAGTCTTAACCTTTTTCTCTCACAACAATTTTATTCTTTGAAGATGAACGAGCCAAGGATATTTTTTAACAATACTTGGTTAAGGAGTGTGTGGACGGTTTCAAAAACAAAAACATGAAGAAAAGACAAAGATAGAAAATTACTGAAAAATCCTACTGAAACTGCTTGATTTTCATAATAATGTATGACCAGGAGAGTCTATACTTCAAATTTACACTATTTTACCTATTATTCCACTATTTTTGGAATTCCTTGGCATTTCCATACTAATTGCCCCAAGTTGAAAGTATTGGAATTTCTGGTAGCCAAAACCTCGGCTGGCAGGGGCTCACGGTGGACTTAAATTCTGAGGAACTTAGCCTCTTATTACAGGAAGTCAATTCGTTCAATGAAGAGACTATTTTGGACTTTAATACAAGGTTTAAAAAACAGCTAGTCCGCCATAAATCTTGTTCAATTTCCGTTTGTGAATGCAAGAAATCGAGTCAAGTCGGCCATGTTGGATAGCAGATGAGAGACTGAGAACGAGTGAGCCACCTTATGCTCTGGTCAGCAGTCACAAGAAAGAAGAAGAAATTCAGCGTTTGATCAGGAGGCGGTTGATCAAGCGATGATTCAAGCTTGTATTTCGGTTGTTTTACGCGTGAAAAGCGCTGAGCCAAAACAAGAAGATGTTGGTCACAACTCCTTCACAAGAGGTAAGCTGTAAACTATGAGAGGATACTGTTTATTTTTGATTCTGGACTGTCTCTAAAATTTACGATTTAGCATCAAATATTTTCCCACATCCAATGCATGTATAAATCACCCAGTAGATAAATTAAAAAACTTAAACAAGAATTTCCGTAGCTTGATAATACAAAAGGTTAAGCAAATGACTAAATGATTGGAGAATGCTCCCACAGCACATATGATTTAAGAGCTCTCCCACAGTGTCCTTTTTGATTAATGCTGCTCATTACTATGGCGCTCAGTGCATCCACATTTACTACGTGTAAGTTTATGTGTGAGATAATTTATTGAACTTTTGGGCAACGTTAGGTAGCTGTGTAAAAATCTGCTTTTCACACATTGATCAACTAGATCAACTCTGGACGTGACATTAATGTAAATCTTGCTTTCTTTTAATTTATAACTTTGCACTTTAGCTTCCAGATCACTAGAATTCAATTAAATTCTGCAAACAAGAAATAAGTTTTCTTTACTTTCCATATATTGCTATCTGCTGAAGCCAACTTGAAGACTAATATCCTATACCAAAACCAAAAACTTTAACAATAATTATTGTAAGTCTACAATACAATAACTTTATTTAAAAGGGAGGATTAAGTATCAATTAACTTAGTGAATTAAGTATGAAGTAACATAGAAAGCAAAATTTAGTTTAAAGACCGGTAGTATTTTTTTATTTAGCATTACTTTGTAAATTCGAACAAACACAAGGAAAACTTTCAATTTAGTCTAAAACATCATTCCAATATACCATATACTGTTTTTAGCTTAATGCTTAACCCACATAGTTTCAACATTAAAACTGTTGCCTTAAACCAATCAACATTTTTGATGGTGGAAAAGCTAAGCTGCACAGTCCAGTTGACTAATCATTATTTCCTTATCTTTTTTATACAGGAGCAATAAAAGATAACATTGGGGAAGTGTAATTTCAGAAAAAATGGGGACAGATAAGGCAATCACTGAATCAGAAGTGTTTAGATTCAAGATGTAAAAGATGTCAATAAATCTTAGAAATAGCTTATAGAGCAATTAATTCAACTTGGCCTGTAAATACATCTTCTTGTGGTTGGAATTTTGCCCAGTTTTATTCTAAATTCACTCTTCTTTTGCGATCATTAAAAAAAAAACATCAAAGTAGAAAGCGGAACTTATCAACAAGAAATTAGATACAAAAATCCCACTTCATTCTATGATCCCTTGTTTTGCAAAAGGAGTGTGAATTACGGTAAAAAAAAGGTTTTTTGGAAGGGATAGAATGAATGCACTAAGTACTTCAGGACCCCTCTTAAGCATGAAAACAAGCCTCTTTTTGACTAATCTTGAACTTGAATTGAAATATTATGGGTAATTCAGGTCAGACTTTAGTGTGACCTGAATTACCAGTAATATTTCAGGTCAAGCTCAAGATTAGTGGAAAAGAGACTTGTTTTCATGTTTGTTAGGGGTCCTGAAGCACTTACATGTAGCACATTCAGTCTATCGCTTTCAAGTCTTTTCTTTTGACAATGTAATAATGGTGTTCTTATGATATTGAAAATTGCACTATGTTTTAAGAACACAACAGTGCATGTACTCAGTTTTGCTGTATGCTGTTCAATAAGAATTTACACAAAAGAATAATAAATTGTGCAGCATTTCTTTGCAAGGTAGCATTAGAGGGGATAGTAATTTGTGGAGAGACTGGCAATGACAACAGATAATGACCTCAAGGGAAACGAAAGTGATTACATTAATAGTGAACAAGGGTTGAAGTTATTGGGAGTTGACTGTAATTTGCAGATAATGACACCACAAGACAGCATCATTGTTGGATTTGTAAAAATATTGCTAGATGTGAGAATTTACTAGTGAGAAGCCTGCAAGATTTACTTCTTTTTGCAGTTACTGGAGCACAGATTATGTAAAACAAAACAACTCCAAATAAAGACTAATTCCAAGTGACAAAAAATACAACTTGCATTCCTGTACCTGCAGAAAGCCCCCAAAATTTATAAGTTTATCGTTGGTAATCTTGCAATATATTGCTCAAGATCCCTGAAGGATCTTGTAAGATCAGGAAAAAGATTCTTGGAAGATCTTAGCCACACAACAGCTTACATGTACAAGATCTTGTAACCATCTTAAAAAAGAATCTTGTAAGATCAATGTAACATTCTTAAAAAAAGATTCTTAAGGACGGTGCCTACTATTGTTATTGCGCATGCGTTCTGCGCATCTCGAGATACTCGGATTTCCTATTGGTGATGCTTACTAATACAGGGATATTTTTTCGCGATTTAAATTTATGCGGAGAAAGATCTAAGATCTTATAAGATTCTTACAAGATTCTCATAAGATCTTGTAAGAATCTTGTTAAGAATCTTACAAGATCTTGTAAGAATCTTGTAAGATTTTGTTACAAGATCTTGTAAGATTCTTAATTAAGAAACAAAGAAAGATCTTATTAAGAAACTTATTAAGAATCTTAGTAAGATCTTAATAAGATTTCCACCTGGGATGTAATAAAAGTCATGACCAATAGTAATAAAAGTGTTTTTTTTTTTCATTAACAGCACTGATGTGATCATGATGAGCAATAACAGCCGGGTAAATTACTATAAACAAACTCTCAGAAATGCAGTTTACATGTATGTTCTTGTGATTGGAAGGGAAAATAAAGAAGATAAACTTATCGTGTGATTAAATGCAAACCGATTGATTATTCCGTTTAGTAAGCAAATAAGGCGACGTGACTTCTTGTTAGTTTTTTGCGCTTTGATTAATTGCTCACGTTTTAAAATGCAAGCTGTTGCACAGCTGAGATGTGCATCAGTTTTGTCACATCGTTCTCTTCACTTGCCGCCTGATAAACTCGCTTGAATTTGAAAGACAAATTTTTTGGCAGTTTGATGGATCTAAGCTTTAATTAAGTACTGCTGCAGGAAATTGATCGATTAACAGTGTTTACATTTGGCCAAACAAGTTTATCGAAACATTTCTTCTCAAAATCAACTTCGTACATGTATGTAGATTTCATGGCCAGATTCAAGGCCTAAATGTGGACATGCAAAGGCAATAATACACCACCGACAACCTGTTTGCTACTGCGCAAGTTTATGGAAACATTTCTCCTCGACATCAACTCCGAATGGAAGTACAGCGTATGTAGGTTTCATGGGCCGATTCAAGGGTTAAATGTGCACACGCAAAGACGATAACAAACCACTGCCAACCGCATGCTGCCACGCAAGTTTATCGAAACATTAATTTTCTTCTCTAAATCAACTTCGACTCAAAGTACAGTGTATACAGATTTCACAGGCAGATGTCTACACACAAAGACAATAATACACCACCGCCAACCGCATTTTGACCTAAAACTTTAGTGTCAAGTGTTGCGTTTGGGAGGGTGAGTGTCTTCATAAACAGGTTAATCTTCGGAAAGTTTTCGTTTATGCAGACACTTAAAGTTTTTCAAACTGCCTTGCGAGACGAACGTCTCATCTCACGAGACGAGACACTCGTCTCTAGGTGGTAACTTACTTTTGAGAGGTACTGTAACATATTTTCACCATGTGCAGGATTGCTACTTTTCAAAAGATGCTCTTCAAATATTTCTCATTGAAGTCACTTTTTCTCACTATCAAGCTACCAACTACAGTACCGTTCAATATATGAGAGTCTCTTCTCTAGAGACGAGTGCATCTCTAGAGACAGTTCGAAAAATTGCAAGTGTCTGCATAAAGGAAAAGTTTCTGAAGATTAACCTGTTGACGAAGGCACTCGCACTCCAAAACGTTGATAAACAGTTGGCGGTGGTGTATTATATTGTCTTTGCTTGTACACAACTGCCCATGGAATCTGCATACACTGTACTTTGATTCGAAGCTGATTTAGAGAAGAAATGTTTCAATAAACTTGCACGACAGCATGCAGTTGGCGGTTGGTATTTTTTTGTCTTTGGTTGTCCACATTTAAACCTTGAATCGGCCCGTGAAATCTACATAACAGTGCTGGAAATAATTTTTCTTTATTCACAGGACATATGTCCTTTCAAATCTTCCTTTTGGTCGGACATTTGACAAATTGGGCCGGACATAAAACATTGACTGACAACACCTTGTAGAAGATGTGCTGGTGAGATGTTCGGTCATCATGTCCGATCATAATGTGAAAATGGCCGGACATTTTCAAAATTTGGTCGGACAATGTCCGATGACCGACTGTTATTTCCAGCACTGCATAATACACTGTACTTTTATTCGAAGTTAATGTTGAGGATAAAGGCTTCCATAAACGTGCGCAGCAGCATGCAGTTGGTGGTGGTGTATTATTGCCTTTGGGTATCGACATTAATTTTAAGCATCAAATCTGCCCGTGAAATCTACATATGAAGCATGTAAACACTGTTAATCGATTGATTTCCTGAAGCAGTACTTAAAGCTGTAATTTCGTACAAACTATCCGAGTTTGTTCAATTTCATACGGCTTTTCGGGAAAGCAAAGTTCCTCTAGAATTTCACAGAGACCTGTTTACAATGCCACCGCAGTTAAAAGTGAAATGTTGCCAATTGGCTTCAAACAAGTACCGAGTCATCTTTTCAGCTGAAAAATTCAAAGCTCTGTCTTCTGACTTCACTGATTTAATGACAGATGAGTGGTCCGTTTTAAACAAGAATTTGTGCATGATAGCTGTAGACAAACATCACACCATTGAAACTTGCCAAGACACTCCAACATTCAATAATTTATTTCAACATTTATCCTTTCTTCTTACAGGGCTTCTTTGGAAAGTAGTTCATTAAATTCAAAGTAAATACAGTTTTTCTGTGGTAGTTTGTGAACATCACAGCCAAGTAAGAGTTTGAATAACAAAATAATTTATGTGCATCAAATGTGCGTTTGGAGATGCGTATTTAAAAACGGGTGTGCGCAAAAAGTTTGTACGTGTATTTTGCATCTGCATAGGACGCTTACATGTATTTCGGGTCGGCACTGTATTACAAACAAATTAATGGTGTAGCGATGGGCACAAGAATGGGACCAAGCTATGCCAATCTTTTTGTACGATAAAACTAATGAGCAACCTGGCATTTTCAAATGTGCACGCTCACGATGCAAAACTTGTCATTTCACTCTTACATGTAACACTAGCAAAATATAGAGACCTAAGCAATCTGTTAAGATCACCAATCGTTTCACATGTACTTATGCAAATGTCATTTATTGCATAACCTGTACGTTATGCAATAAATTATAGATTGGCGAGACAGGTAGACGACTAGGCGACCGATTCCGCGAACACCTTCACAATATTGAGAAGAATGACCAGGATGCAGCTAAGCCAGTCACTCGTCCTTTTAATCTCCCTAACCACTCCAAACAACACATGGCTATCTACGGCCTTTTCCCTATGTCAATGTATGACAGAAAGCCGCAAGAATCTGGAACAAAAATTCATCTTCCAAATCTGCACCCTTAATCCCCACAGTATTAACGAACGTTTTCATTTAACTAATGTATTCCCATTTTTCACGTTGCCATGTTACCACCAACAGTGTAGCTCCCACCCTACTATAAAAACTACACACAACCCATAATTCCTCGATTCGCTCTGACGAAACACCAGCCTTTAGAATCCCTGTCCGGTGATCAATTTACATTATCAACTCAGTTGATAAAACCAATTTTTTGTTTCAAGCAAGAAATTGTTTATCAATGGACTTCAGCCAATTGGCATCCAACACCAAAGTGTCAGAGAGGGATTTTCAGACAGCGGCAACAGATTTTTCAGGAAACAAAACTGCTTCATACAACAAACAGGTTTAAGCTGGCATCGTCATGCTTAAAAGGCAGAACTTCCGAAAGTACTCTCAGATAGTTTTTGTGTTACATGTACAGACTGGTACGTAAATGTTAACGTTGCAGAATTCTTCTGTTTACAAAGAGTAGAGACGAGAATTGTGACTTGTGTTAACGAATATGCTGAATCATTGTTAACTTACCGTATCTCGTCTCTTCTTCCCTTTTATGAGGACTGTATCGCCACGGAAAAGTTGTAATTCTTCCATCTTGGCCTGTGGAGGAAAATATGAAAAAGAAAGTGAAAAATTATAGGGAAGGGAAGCTAGACCAAAAATGTCGACATATCACAAAAAGTAGTTTCGTACACGAACCTGAGACATTGAAACGACGGAATTGTCATCATTTATAGCTTCTTCCACTAACAAACGATTTGGCTTTGCCTTGTTCTTTAGAATGGCGGTCGCAAGTTCGTCCCTGTAAGAGAAAACAGGAAGTTAGGGCCACGTTTCACCATAGTTTCTTAGCCTTCCGAGAGCACTGAAATTAAAGATCTATAGAACTGTGGTATAAAAGCAAAGTGAAAAATACACGAGAAAGGAATAATATATCTCATGAGTCCGCCAGTTAAAAATAATATCATTTTTCCGAACAAAAAGTGAGTACAGCGAAACCATATTAGCTCTTTAATTTTGTTACACCAGATCACATGCACAATTGCCCAGCGGTATATTACATTTCGAACTGTATCTGACCAAAATCTAAACTATAGTCTTTGAAAACTTTATAGCACGCGTTTAACAACTCTGAATTTGTATACTTACTGGTGTGCCATCTCTTTTAGGTCTAGAAATGCAGTGTGATCCCGGTTAAAAAAATTTCTTTCACCGACTTACTGCTGACTAACTTTACCACTGCGCACGTGCACAAAGATGACGTTTCTCCTTCCCAGTCGTTTCACCTTTGTTTCTGCGCGTTCGTTCCCAGGTTGTTTTTTTGTGTATTTCCGCTGAGGAAAGCAACAAAGAGCCGGAAATTGTAAAAATCTTAATTATAATAGCGTTTAGTACAATTTTGCTCAAAAGACTGCTGCCGATGGAAGAAAACAGACAAAGACAATTCTTTGATGCAGAGTTGAATGGCCGAGATCAGCGTGATGCTGAAGACAATTCTATGGATGTTGATGTACAAGTAGACGGAGAGCGTGATGATGAAGATGGCGAGGAGACCAAACAGGAACAACAGCAGTTAAATGGTATCGCTGAGAGTTTGTCAACAAGTTCTGATAATTCTGACAACGAAAGTTTGAGAAGCAGAGTTCCACGAGTTAACTGCCCAGAGCATCTTGTAAGTGGCAAATGCGCGCGCTTCCGTGCAGAAGTGGAAGCAACTGGCAGTTTGTTTCAATTCAGCACGTTGCACACAATAAACATAATCTCGTTTAATATTGCATTTACTAATTTAATACTCAAGTTAATACAAAGCTATAACAATACCCCAAGAATAAAACTACAAAACATCGACTAGCCAACCTGCAAATTTGACAAGTAAGAGTATTGCCAGGTGAAAGATTAAGGTTAAGCTGAATTTAAGGGGGCTCAAACCAGTTTCAACACTTAAAAGAAACGTTCTTATTATAAGGATTGACACTACAGCACTTTATCTTTAAACAGCAATGTTATCGTTCCATATCAAACACCAATTATTGCTGAAAACAATTCGGTCATTTTAGTGACGTAAAACGTTACCATGGCAACAAGAAAGCCCTGCAAAAACACCCCATATTTGGCTTTAGCTCCTCATAGCTCAAAAGCGAACTCAGTGACCCCCATTTTTTATTTCTGAAACGTAATCAGCATGCCAGAATGAAACTTTCTGCAAATTTTAAAAAAATTCCGTGGAGCGGATTTAGAGCCACCTTAATAAATTGAAAATTAAAGGTAGCTCTGAATCTGCTCCACTGAATTTTTTTAAACTTTGCAGAGAGTTTCATCTTGGCCTGCTGATCACTTATTAAGTGCAATAAAAAAGTGGGGTCACCAAGCTCGTTTTTCAGATATGAGCAACTGCATGTAAGGGTGTTTTTGCAAGGCTTTCCTGTTGCCATGGCAACTTGTTATGTCACAAAAAGGACTGCATCTTGTTCAGCAATAATTGATGTTTTGCGTGGTACCATAACATTGCTTTTACGTGATAAAGTGTTGTAGTGTCAATCCTTCTACATTTAATAACAAGGTATGTCGAAAGTGTTGAAACTGGTTTGAGCCACCTTAATAATAATCACCTAAGAGCTTGACGGGGAGGTGGGGAGTAGGGGAGGGGAACTCGAATGGCACTTCCATCCATTTAAGGACGTTCGCGCCAATTGTTTCTGGGCATCCTTACTGCGCACGCAAATTCACAAGCCACGTCATACACGAGCGCGCGCGCTAAGTAATAAAATGAGAGATGATAGGGCAAAAGGCCATTGCTATAGCTTTGCCTGGATTTAACGGTCTTGGACGTTCGGTGACCCCTATTTTTCTTTCCAGAAACGGATTTTATTTACAATTATCTCCACGTTGTCCAAAAATGAACAAAAAATCAATGTGGGAAGTTAAAAAAATTACAAGATTTCTGCTCACAGGACATCAAATCCTGCCATCTTGCGGCTGCAAGGCACGTGAAATTGTGGTCGCTAAATGCGAACTTGATCTTTAAAGAACCTCACCAGTTGACTAAATTCACTTAGTAAGTCCACTTAAACAATATTCGGCAGAGAAGATTTCACTTCAAAGATTTAATTGCAATATATTTGGGTTTACAGACACTGGCCTTATTCACTAACGAAGCCCGATTTTGTCCCATTTTGGGTGTTTTTCCGGGCATGATCTATCCAAAACGAAGTCGGTGATCCCCCATTTTTTTTACATTTCTGACATAACTAACTCATCATCTTACAGTGGTAAAAGTTTCAGAAAAAAATCAATGTTGAAAAAATTTCGCGCGAACGTCCTTAAGTTTACTCTTACTGACATTTTTTGTGATAATGTGGCATCAACTAACATGCACATGGTTCCACAAAAAAGTGAGTGTGACAGTTTCTTTTTGGTCACATATTTTTCACTTGGAAAAATTTCTCCATTCTGATTAGCTAAGAGAAATGCAGTGTTCAGGTAACACAATGTAGAAGAGAGTTTAAATTCAATGGAGAAAAGAAGTAGTTCAGTGCAGAAAGAGGTAACTTATCTTCTTTATTAAGACACATGACATCCGTCTGAAGCAGTTTTTATGTTTTTCTTTGTTTTTATTAGGTTTAGTTAGGATATGATGTAGTTAGGTCTTAGTTTTTGTAACTGATGAATTTACTGTGTTAAAATAAAGTTAACATAATACATACATTAACCCATACATTCTAGCCTGGATGACACAGCATACATGTGCCACCCTTAAGCAATAATGACTTCTAATGCAAGATTTGAATTAATTTTGTAAATGTGATCTACAGATCTGTTGCTCATATTATATACATATACACATGTATTACATAAAGTCCTTTGTTCCTCTTGTAGTGGTAGTCATTATTGATTAAGGTTGGCGCTTGTATCAAGATCTTGTATTATTCTAGTTTGCTACACTTTGCATTGTTACTTTTAAGTGGGAACTTGCATCCTGGATATATATCAATGTATTCATTGTGTCTCTCTGCAGATTTTGTGCTTAGATTTATCACCAGAAATGAAATCAATGTCCTTTCAGTGCAAGAGTGTCTCAGAACGGTACAGTGAAACTAGGGCATGCATATCCCTGGGGATTTAATTAATGCCAGTTGCAAAACTTGTGGCCACTCCTTGCGATGTTTTACAGTTTAGTATATTGTACTTCCTACCTTTGATGCAGATATACCTCCACAAAACAATATTGGCCATTATTCAACTCCAACAGTGTAAAACAAACACTGGGTTGAACATCCTATGGTTCACAGAAAATGATTTTGGAAGCGAAAGGAAATACAAGCTTAAGGAATTAGCTCATTCACAGCTCTCTCAGGACCAGAGAAGAGGAGTTGGGATTAAGGTTACAAATAAGATAGCAGGGATCTACATGTACCAAACTCTTTTGAGCAGTGGAACGTAGGGAATCTGAAGCATTCAGTTTAGGATCAATAGCAGTTTTTCCCCACATGTATTTTAAACTCTGTCAGATTGCAATGGGTGTGGTACAGCTTTGGTTCAGGTTATAATTGAGAACTGAAACACTAGTTGTGAGAATTAGAGTAAAAGCCCATGACACTATATACATGTCTGTTATGATGATATATAGTTTTGTTATTCTTTCAAACCTTTTGCTTATTTTATTTCTGGGTTTTAAATAGGACAATATTTCAGTTTGTCCAAAGGGCAGTA